>JARQOD010000001.1:510695896-510710938 GCA_033576555.1 Oophaga sylvatica
AACAGCCCCCAGAAGGGACCCTGAAGGCCCCCACAGAAGTGCAGGACAAAATGCAAAAATCAAGCACAAAAACAAAAAGAAGAAAATGTCTTATCTGTTAGCAGGAGATTCAGACACGACACAGCAGGCTACCAAGGAAACAGGAATCAAGGATTGAGACCAGAACAATTGATCACCGGCAACCCTGATGGGAAGGCGACTCCCTTATATAAGATCAGTCAGTAACACCTGATTCCCAATCCTCACAATCTTCACTGGACAGTCCAGTACCGTTTGTAACCACCAGAGGGAGCTTCCGCTCAGAACTCATTTCCAGCCTATTCACAACACTACTGAGCATGTACATAAAGTGCAGCACAGATTCATCTCATCTACATCTCCACAGCACTGGTCACTACTGAGCATGTACATAAAGCGCAGCACAGATTCATCTCATCTACATCTACACATCCCTGCCTCACTACTGAGCATGTGTATAAAGTGCAGCACAGATTCATCTCATCTATGACTCCACAGCATCGGTCACTACTGAGCATGTACATAAAGTGCAGCACAGATTCATCTCATCTACATTTCCACAGCATCGGTCACTACTGAGCATGTACATAAAGTGCAGCACAGATTCATCTCATCTACATCTACACATCCCTGCCTCACTGAGCATGTGTATAAAGTGCAGCACAGATTCATCTCATCTATGACTCCACAGCATCGGTCACTACTGAGCATGTACATAAAGTGCAGCACAGATTCATCTCATCTACATTTCCACAGCATCGGTCACTACTGAGCATGTACATAAAGTGCAGCACAGATTCATCTCATCTACATTTCCACAGCATCGGTCACTACTGAGCATGTACATAAAGTGCAGCACAGATTCATCTCATCTATTACTCCACAGCATCGGTCACTACTGAGCATGTACATAAAGTCCAGCACAGATTCATCTCATCTACATTTCCACAGCATCGGTCACTACTGAGCATGTGCATAAAGTGCAGCACAGATTCATCTCATCTACGACTCCACAGCATCGGTCACTACTGAGCATGTACATAAAGTGCAGCACAGATTCATCTCATCTATGACTCCACAGCATCGGTCACTACTGAGCATGTACATAAAGTGCAGCACAGATTAATCTCATCTACGACTCCACAGCACTGATCACTACTGAGCATGTACATAAAGTGCAGCACAGATTCATCTCATCTACATCTACACATCCCTGCCTCACTACTGAGCATGTGTATAAAGTGCAGCACAGATTCATCTCATCTATGACTCCACAGCATCGGTCACTACTGAGCATGTGCATAAAGTGCAGCACAGATTCATCTCATCTACATTTCCACAGCATCGGTCACTACTGAGCATGTGTATAAAGTGCAGCACAGATTCATCTCATCTATGACTCCACAGCATCGGTCACTACTGAGCATGTACATAAAGTGCAGCACAGATTAATCTCATCTACGACTCCACAGCACTGATCACTACTGAGCATGTACATAAAGTGCAGCACAGATTCATCTCATCTACATCTACACATCCCTGCCTCACTACTGAGCATGTGTATAAAGTGCAGCACAGATTCATCTCATCTATGACTCCACAGCATCGGTCACTACTGAGCATGTACATAAAGTGCAGCACAGATTCATCTCATCTACATTTCCACAGCATCGGTCACTACTGAGCATGTACATAAAGTGCAGCACAGATTCATCTCATCTACATTTCCACAGCATCGGTCACTACTGAGCATGTACATAAAGTGCAGCACAGATTCATCTCATCTATTACTCCACAGCATCGGTCACTACTGAGCATGTACATAAAGTCCAGCACAGATTCATCTTATCTACATTTCCACAGGATCGGTCACTACTGAGCATGTACATAAAGTGCAGCACAGATTCATCTCATCTACATCTCCACAGCACTGGTCACTACTGAGCATGTGCATAAAGTGCAGCACAGATTCATCTCATCTACATCTCCACAGCACTGGTCACTACTGATCATGTACATAAAGTGCAGCACAGATTCATCTCATCTACATCTCCACAGCACTGGTCACTACTGAGCATGTGCATAAAGTGCAGCACAGATTCATCTCATCTACATCTCCACAGCACTGGTCACTACTGAGCATGTACATAAAGTGCAGCATAGATTCATCTCATCTACATCTCCACAGCACTGGTCACTACTGAGCATAAAGTGCAGCATAGATTCATCTCAACTAAAAGCCAAGATCCTTAAATCAGGAATAGAACAGACATTTATAGGACATTTCATAACTTTCCCAAATTCTTAATAAAAATTTTTCACATCCTGCACTGAACTACTGTACACAATTCATTATATATTTTAAGGGTCAGAGTCTGTCCATTTATACACTGACTCCACAGCCTTGCTTTAAAGGTGCAAAAATTAAAATTGACCCTAATGGGTGACTGCTGGTGTCATGCTGGCAGCAACATAGAAAAGACATGACTGCGTCTGTCACCGTTCTCACCTCACTTATTACATTGCTCCAATCATCTCTTTTTTGCAGGGTGAATATCGAAAGCGGGGCTTCACGGAGGTGATCACCCCCAACATGTACAATAACAGACTGTGGGAGCAGTCTGGGCACTGGGAGCACTACGGGAAGCACATGTTCTCCTTCCCTTTGGAAAATGAGACCTTCTCTCTAAAGCCAATGAATTGTCCTGGGCACTGGTGAGTCACACCATCCTGACGACATCAGGTCGGTGCCTGAGAGGGGCTGTAATTTGGCCTGACATTTGACATGCTCATTGTAGGGTTTCTTATTTTCGGTGATCCCATTGATCTTGTATTTGTTTATTTCCAGCTTGATGTTCGATCATCGACTCCGATCTTGGAGGGAGCTTCCAGTCAGACTGGCTGATTTTGGGGTCCTGCACAGAAATGAGCTGTCAGGTGCACTGTCAGGGCTCACGCGAGTGCGGCGCTTCCAGCAGGATGATGCCCATATATTCTGTTCTATGGATCAGGTGAGTGGGTAAGGAGCATGACCACTTACTAGACTGAGAGACCGCTTGGTTTATGATGGAATCACATGGGGTTTAATTATACAGAAAAGAGAAAACGTGTGGCTCTATCAGATCGCCTAGAGTGCGAAACAGGACGTACAAAATAACTGGAGTGGATATCGTGGAGCTCAGCGCAATAGGAGGGGATTATAATAAATACTTTAATAAAATGATAAAATTGGCACTCGCATCCATAACAATGTCCTTCATCATAACATGATTAAAACCCACTGGGCAGGAAACGGGATGTGCTGTGGACTACAGTAGGTTCACCTGTAAAGCCTGGGTCTCACATAGCGATACACCAGCGATCCCGACAACGATATGCACTTGTCAGGATCGCTGGTGTATCGCTACATGATCGCTGGTGAGCTGCCAAACCGGCAGCTCAGTGCAGCGATCAGCACAGCGACACTGCGGGTAACGTCGCTTAGTTACCCGCAGTGTACGTTGGATACCAGCGCCCTGATGCAGGGAGCTGGTAACCAAGGTACACATCGGGTTTCCAGGCGCTGCGTGGTGCCTGGAAACCCGCTAGGTACCTTGGTTACCAGCGATCAAAAAAATGTCCAGGACATTCAGCGACGATCAGCGATACCCGGCAGGGGGCTGATCGTCGCTGAATGTCACACACAGCGATATCGCTGGGGAGATCGCTACTGCGTCACAAAACTATCGCTTCATTGGGGGACACAGGTTACCATGGGTGTATGCTGCTGTTGCTAGGAGGCTGACACTATGCAAAAATAAGGAAAATAGCTCCTCCCTGGCAGTATACACCCACCGACCGGCACCAAGTACCTCAGTTTGTGCTTAGTGTCTGTATGAGGCAGACCTGGATCTCCCCAGATCCACAACTAATTCCCTTTTCCTTTTCAGGTTTTGTCGTGTTTTATTAATCTTTTCCTTTTATTTTTCAGATACAGCCATCAGGGAATCAGGGTGTAATTTCCTTTTTCCCTATCACCTTTGGGTGCTATGGGGGCTCTTTGTGGTGGCTGGTCCTGCCAATTCCCCTCCTCACCCCTCTCCCTGGAGAGGGCTGAGAGGAAGACGGTGGTCACCAGCGGTGACCTCCCCCCGTCTCTGATGGGGTTGATTCCATCTGCACTGTCTTCTTTTATTTGCCGCGTCTCTCTGCCACTGGTTTTCTCCTGCCTGCGGCCCCAGCAGTTCTCCACAGCGTCGCTGCACCTTATCCCCGCTTTGCCAGTTCGGCCTGACGGCGTCGCTACCGCAGGCCGCTTGTTACCTTGCCGGGCGAGCCATCTTCTTCTCCTCACAGGGGGGGGGGGAGGCTGCTGGCCACGCCCCCGTGTGGCCTGACTGCGTCGCTACTGCCGGCCGCTCGTTCTCTGGTCGGGTGCGCCATCTTTCCTTCTCCTCTCGGGGAGGCTGCCGGCCACGCCCCCTGAGCTGCGCGCGCTCTGTTGGTGCCCTTTCACAGCCTATCTTGGGGCGCTTTCAGTTTTGAGCCCATCTTGCCGCGCCCCCTCCTCCTCTCAGCCTATCATCGCGTCTGGTCCGTTTGGCCACGCCCACCGCTAGGTACTTTCGGTTTCTCTGGATCCTGTCAGCACCTCGTGGTCTGTCTCCTCTGTCACGGATCTCTGCGCGGGGACACAGCATTGCCTGCGGTGCTTCTGCTACTGAGTAGGCTGTCTCCTTTCACCGATCAGCCCTCCCCGGCAGTACTGTAGAATACAGGCATATAGTTCAGACTCCCCTATGCCCAACCCTGCAAGGGCTCCCTATACTAGGCCTATCATAACCCACTTCGCCTGTGCACTCTGTAAGAAAAAGTGGACGGCAGGCCAGCCATCTCCCTTTTGCACGTCCTGCAGTCCTTCCACCATGTCAGCCTCGCAGGAACACTCCGACTCCCGGGTCGAGAGCACTCGCCCTCCCCCTGAGTGGGCCGTGGCCATGTCTCAGTTGGTCGCAGACCTGACTAAGGTATCACAGTCCCTGGTCCATGTCCTGGAACGACTTCCTCAGCTATCTGCAGCCACCAGTGCTCCGAACCCTCTCACGGCGAGTTGTCAGCACCCGTCAAGGAATCTTCAAAGAGACAGACCAGGCGGACGTTCTAGGCTCTTCTTCCAGCTCTCCAGGACCCGCCGCAGCATCCAATCTGCTCTATTCTCCGCAGCTCCCCTCTTCGGAAAAGGACCCTGGGTCGGACATTGAGTCCCAGTCGGGGTCTGATTCAGATACAGACCAAGCCTCCGGGATGCGGGACATGGTGGATAGCCTTATCTCGGCTATCTCTCAAAACCTCAAATTGAAAGAGGACGACGTTCCTCCTCAGGAATCCTCCGTCTCTTTCAAACGAGTGAAGCAGCCCTCCCGCACCTTTCCAAACCACGAGGAGTTTGATTCTACTCTGTCAAAACATTGGGAACACCCAGAAAAGCGCTTCCAGGGAAGGAGGCACTTGGACGTCTTGTACCCCTTTAATCCCGATCTTCTCTGCAAATGGGCAGAGTCCCCCAAGGTGGATCCGCCTGTCTCTCGTCTCTCCTCCAAGACGGTCCTGTCTTTGCCAGATGGTGCGTCTCTTAAAGACGAGACGGACGGGCAGATTGAGTCACTGGCCAAATCAGCCTTTGAGGCAACTGACGCATCCCTTTGTCCCAGTTTCGCCTCCACCTGGGTGGCAAAAGCCGTGTCAGCTTGGGCTAAGATTCTTCGCAGGGGCATCTTATCTTCAGCCCCTCCAGACGAGCTGGCAGAGTTAGCGGACCAAATTGGCCTCGCCGGCAAATACATTTTAGCAGCCTCCCTAGACGCGACAGGCTGTTACGCCAGAGCGAGCAGCAACATCGTGGCTTTGCGCCGCGTCCTTTGGCTAGAGGCCGGGAGCGCAGATACTACCTCTAAGAAGTCCCTCACCAATCTGGCTTTTCATGGCTCCAGGCTCTTTAGAGCTAAACTGGACCAGATAATTTCGGATGCTACTGGAGGCAAAAGCACCTCTCTCCCTCAGTCCAGACCTAAGTGTCCTTTCAACAGGAAAGGTCCCCGACCCTTTAGGGCCTTTCGTTCCTTTCAATCTTCTGAATCTTCCCGCCAACAAGAGCGTTCCTCTGTTTCAGGAGAACGGAGAAAAACATCTTTCAAGCCCTCTCCCCACTGAAGGCCAAAGGGCCAGAAGTTCTGCAAAGCCTTCTGGGTCCCATTCCAACAGGTTTCGCTCTAAGTGACTGGTCACTCCCACCTGGAAGTCTTTCCAGGGTGGGAGGCAGGCTTCTTTCCTTCAGAGACGCTTGGCTATCAATGGTCTGCGACGCCTGGGTCAGGGAGATCGTTACATCCGGCTACAAGATCAAATTTTCGTCCCTCCCAGCAAGGCGCTTCTTTCTCTCTCGCCCACCAAAGCAGCCGTCCCAGACTCCAGGATTTCTTCAGGCCGCCGGAGTGGTCGTTCCCGTTCCGCCGAACGAACGGTTTTCGGGCTTCTACTCCAATCTTTTCGTGGTCCCGAAGAAAGACTGTTCCCTCCGTCCCATTTTGGACCTCAAACTGCTCAATCGGCATGTTCGGATCCGCCACTTCAGGATGGAATTCTTGCGCTCTGTGATCGCCGCCATGGAGCCGGGGGAATTTCTCTGCTCTGTGGACATTCAGGATGCGTATCTCCACATCCCGATTTGTCCACAGCACCAGAGATTCCTTCGATTCGCGATCCAGGACGATCACTACAAGTTCACGGCCCTTACATTCGGCCCCCAGGGTCTTCACGAAGGTGATGGCGGCGGTCATGGCCATTCTTCTGTACAGGGGGATTCTCATAATCCCTTACCTGGACGATTTGTTAATCAAGAGCTCATCCCGTCGAGATTGTGCTCAGAGTCTTCAGGTCACTCTGGACACCCTGACCCGTCTTGGCTGGATCATCAACCAGGAGAAGTCCTCTCTAACCCCTTCTCAGCGTCTGACCTTTCTGGGCATGGAATTCGACACACACTTGTCCTGGGTGCTCCTACCGAAGGACAACTTTTCAGCTCTCTGCAAGGGAGTCCGATCCCTAAGGCTCCCAGTCCCCCTTCCCCTTCAATCCTGCATGAAGGTTCTGGGGAAGATGGTCGCCTCCATGGAAGCCATGCCCTTCGCCCAGTTCCATACTCGCCCTCTTCAACTGTTTCTCCTGTCCACCTGGAACAAAACCTAGACCGCCCTGTTCGTCTGCCTCTCCAGGTGAGACAGTCCCTGACCTGGTGGACTCTGTCCTCTTCAGTCCTGCGAGGGAGGTCTTTTCTTCCTCTTCGGTGGCAGGTCATCACCACCGACGCAAGTCTCCTCGGGTGGGGAGCGGTCTTCCTCCAGCACACAGCGCAAGGCGGCTGGGACTCGCAGGAAGCCCTTTTTTCCATCAATCTTCTGGAGATCAGGGCAATCTTCCTTGCCCTCCTTCGCTGGCAGTCTCTTCTGGCAGGCAAACCCTTTCGCATTCAGTCGGACAATGCCATGGCCGTGGCGTACATAAACCATCAGGGCGGGACCTGCAGCAAACAGGTGATGGCGGAAACGGCAAAAATTCTGTGTTCCGCCCATCTCAGCCGTTCATATTCCGGGAGTCGAAAATTGGGCAGCCGATTTTCTCAGTCGCCAGGGCATAGCATCGGACGAGTGGTCCCTCCATCCCTCAGTCTTCAATCAGATATGTCAGCGTTGGGGTTTTTCGGACGTCTATCTCATGGTATCTCGGATGAACCACAAAGTTCCTCGGTTCGTGGCCAGGTCCCGGGACCCTCTGGCCATCGCCTACGACGCCTTGGTGATTCCGTGATCTCAGTACCAGCTTCCTTACCTGTTCCCTCCACTTCCCTTGCTTCCAAGGGTCGTAAAAAAGATCAAGTCGGAAGGGATTCCGGTTATCCTGGTAGCGCCAGACTGGCCAAGGCGTCCTTGGTACGCGGAACTGGTAAACATGCTCTCGGACACTCCCTGGAGGCTTCCAGACCGTCCGGATCTCCTCTCTCAGGGCCCCCTCTTCCACCATAGTTCACAGTCTCTGAGTTTAATGGCATGGCCGTTGAGGCCACGGTCCTAAGGGAGTTGGGATTTTCTCAACAAGTCATCCAGACCATGATTAAAGCCAGAAAACCAGCTTCTTCCCGCATTTACCACAGGTACTGAAAGGCTTTCTTCAGATGCTGCGAAGAAAACGGCGTGTTTCCTATGTCCTTTTCCCTTCCTTCCCTTCTGGCTTTCCTCCAGTTAGGACTTGATTCGGGTCTGTCCCTCAGTACCCTAAAGGGACAGGTCTCCGCCCTGTCCATCCTTTTCCAGAGAGATCTGTCTTCCTTTCCTCAAGAGAAGACCTTCCTCCAGGGGTGGCTCACCTGGCTCCCCCTTACCGTTCTCCGTTGGACCCCTGGGACCTTAACCTGGTCCTGAGCGCTCTTCAGTCTCCGCCCTTCGAACATCTTCAGGACATCTCCTTTTTCTTCCTCTCTTGGAAGGTGGCCTTCCTAATTGCAATCACGTCCATTAGGAGGGTCTTTGAGTTGGCAGCCTTATCCTGTCGCTCCCCATTCCTGATTCTTCATCAGGACAAGGTAGTTCTCAGACCCGTTCCTTCTTTCCTTCCCAAGGTGGTATCCTCCTTCCACATCAACGAGGACATCGTCCTTCTTCCTGTCCTTCCCCGGTTCATCCTCTGGAGAAGTCTCTTCATAAGTTGGATGTGGTCAGAGCCATTCGGGTCTATCTTTCTAGGACTGCCTCTCTTCGTCAATCCGATTCCCTGTTTGTCATCTCTGAAGGTCGCCGGAGGGTCTCCTGGCCTCCAAGTCCACGATTTCTCGCTGGATTCGTTCTGCGATACTGGAAGCGTACCGCGTTCAGGAGAAACGGCCCCCTTCGGGAGTGAGAGCCCACTCCACCCGGGCTGTCGGAGCTTCTTGGGCTGTCCGTCACCAAGCTTCGGCTCTACAGATCTGCAAGGCCGCGAGTTGGTCGTCCTTACACACATTTGCGAGATTGTACAGGGTCCATACCCAGGCCTCGTCCGATGCATGCTTAGGTAGGAAGGTTCTGCAGGCGACGGTGGCTCACCGGCCGACCTAGGCCCTTTCTTTGCGTTTCCTAGGTCATCTCCCACCCTTGGGACTGCTTTTGGATGTCCCATGGTTACCTGTGTCCCCCAATGAAGCGATAAAGAAAGAGGGATTTTCTGGTACTCACCGTAAAATCTTTCTTGGAGCCTTTATTGGGGGACACAGCACCCCCTGTTTATTAGTTGTACCATGTTGGGCCTAAGAGTCTCTTGTTTGGTTGGTACATATGTTTGAGTTCTTGTTACTGCTCCTACTGCTTTTTGCACCAACTGAGGTACTTAGTGCCTGTCCGTGGGTGTATACTGCCGGGGGAGGAGCCACTGTTTCCTTTTTTTTGCATAGTGTCAGCCTCCTAGCAACAGCAGCATACACCCATGGTTGCCTGCGTCCCCCAATAAAGGCTCCAAGAAGGAGCTTTTACGGTGAGTACCAGAAAATCCCTCTTTTGCATATGTATTAGAAAGGGAGGAAATGTACTTCAAAAACCACAAGATTAGACAATGAAGGAGTTGCTGGAATCCCCATTGCGGTACCAGTTCGTTGTAAGTACCATTCGTCTGTAAGTTTAAATGCATCGTCAGCATAAGTTTCAGGGGGCAGTACTATGAAATTTAAAACCTGATTTTGATCATTGGCGTAATCAAATGACCCCTATTGGGTAACTTTTTTAAATGTAGTAATTGTTCTTTTAGTAATTTCCATCCACTGCACATAGGTTCTTTGCTACATCAGGGTACTCAAATTGCTCTCCTGTAAAACTCAGTTTGTTTTGTAGTTTTTTTTCTATATTAGAAAGCCCATTAGACCTTTTTTATTCCAGGTTTAAAAGAATATTTCAGCTGCAGATGGAAGGAAGAGAGCCACAGTATTCATTACTGATGGGTAGGCGGAGCCCCAGACCAGGATGACACCTCAGATCAAAAGCGTGTTGACTGGCTGGCCCCTCCAGCTCGGGCTCCTCCTACTCAGCTCCTTCAGTCTAAAGGGTATGCCACACTAAACGAGATCGCAAACGAGATCACTAAAACGTCACTATTTTGCAATCTCGTTAGCGACCTCGTTGTGTGTGGCATGTAGCAACGATGTGGCCCCTGCTGTGATGTCGCTGATCGCTCACTAGCGTTCTGGACCGTTTTTTTAACGTTGGTGTCCCGCTGGTGAGCCTATATCGCTGTGTTTGGCACCTTTTGCGAACGACGAGCGACCTCGTTTGTGACGCATATGGTGTTTAGCGTCACGGAATGGATCGCAATATCTGTAAGTTCTCTTTTGCGTCACAGAGAGGATCGCAGAAGTTGCAAAGCAGGCTAGCAGGATGCAGAGAGCAGGAGCGATGCTGGAAATTCCTATGAATCAGAAGCGCTCAGTACATGCTAATGACATCCTAACGACCGCCAAAGTCGTTAAAGAGATCGCTGACCGCTGATGTGTCGTTTATGAGATCTCCTGTTTGGCAGCTACTAGCGACCTAAAAGAGATCTCACAAACGATCTCATTAGCTTGCGTCGTTATTGAGATCGCTAACGAGATCACTAAGTGTGGCAGTACCTTAAGATTTGAGGTCTCAGAAGATGGTCGCTGCTAATGCAGCTCCTCAGAAGATTTTATTATTTTATATCGGACAGGAGACTTGGATCACCAGATGTGGTCTAGAGGTCTCAGGGGTTTCAGCGCTGCTGTACCCCAACCTCTCCCTTGGCGGATCTGTAACTACATAATGGTCCCTGCAGAATCTTGCCGGCCCTGGGGGATGAGGAGAGCTTCCCTGGCGGGGACGCAAACCACACACTGGGGTCACTGCGTTCCTCGCCCTGGGGGGAAGCATGGGCACAAGCGCCACAAATCCTGAGGGGTCCCTGTGGCGCAAAGCTGGTGAGTACTCCACAAAATTTTTATTAATAATGTGTGAGTGCTTTAGCGTCTGTGGTGGCAGCGCCATTACATGTATATCAGTGTGTTTTTTTCAGCGCTGCGGTGACAGCGCTATTACATGTTAACACTGTATTTTAAGCTACATGATTATCAGTATGCTTCAGCGCTGCGGTGACAGCGCCGTTACATGTAAAGGTGGTGAACTTTTGTCCGCAGGCAGATACCTGCAGGAGCGAGGGAGTTCGCGTTCAATATTTGAGCCGGCAGGGGGCGTGGCCTCACGCTTCCCGGTTTTTTGTGACAAGAAGCGCGCTCTGATGCTTCTCTTCCGACTCCCTCACTGCGGCGGCCATTACCAAAGGCTCCTGGGCTCCTCAGACCGCTCCTCTCATTTTAGACACCACGGCCAGCTGGGTGAGTGCTAATTCCTCACCCCGCAGCGCAGAGATCGCTATCCTGCAGCTGCGGTCTCACTGGAAACCTGTATATTTAGCTGGGGCTCACACAATATTATTTGTGGGGAGTCTGCGACATTAACCCTTCTGAGGGTTATTTCTGCCAGCGTTTTTACTATAATACCGCTGGGGTAGCTCTACCTGTAAAAGAGCTTTAACCCTTCAGCGATTTATTAAAAAAAAAAAAAAAACACATTTTTTGCTGGTACTGCCGTTTTGACCTGCTAATACAGGTGAGGCATGTCTGAACAGGGTTCAGAAGCCGCGGACCATGTCCCAGTGCCGCTGCGGCAATCTGATACGCAGACCTCATCAGCGTCTAGCGCTGCGGTCGACAGTAGTGCAAAATTGGATGATATTGCTCGCTCGCTTAACAATTTGTCTGACCTTTTAGGTCAGTATGTGTCAGCTAGATCCTCTCAGGATAGGAAGCGACGCAGGTCGGTTCCGGCCTTTACACGAAGCGAGTCAGACGTATCTGATTTGGATGGTGGACAGGGTTCCCCTTTAAGTTCGGATGGAGAGATATCCGATTCAGATAAGGACGAACGGCAGGGGCGTTCTTCTCTTGAGAAACGTACGGAGGCATTGATTGAAGCCATGAGAGAGGTTTTACAGTTACCGGAGGTGGTAACTAGTCGTCCTGGTAAATCAGCACGAATGTACCAGGAGTACTGTACTTCGCGGTCAACATTGCCAGCTCTGGATGAGCTTAATAGTGTAATAGAGGAGGAACGTCTGTGTCCAGATAAACGTTTTCATGGAACGCGTTTCTTTGATGCACTTTATCCATGCTCTGCGGAGTTAAAGGATAATTGGACTCCTTCTCCTGAAGTGGATGTTTCTTTATCCCAGCTTAGTAAATCCTCTTTACTCCCTGTTAAAGGGAAGGCGAGTTTGCAGGAGCCGTTGGACAGAAAAACGGAGATGGTGGCAAAATCAAACTATGAGGCCGCGGGTCATGGATTCCGAGCGGTGCTAGGATCCATGTGTGCTTCTAGAGCTTCTCTAGGCTGGTTGGCACGTCTAAAGACGGCGTTGCAGAATGGATCTCCGTTATCTGATATACAGGAAATTTGCGAATGGTTAGAAACTGCAGCCTGTTATATCTTTGATGCAGGTCTGGATACGGCATCTCTTCTGGCCAGAGCACAAGCTGCAGCGGTCACAGTCAGAAGAGCTTTATGGCTCAGACAGTGGGCCGGGGACGCAGTTTCCAAACAAGGTTTATTGGCCTTACCTTACAAGGGTGGCCTTCTTTTTGGATCTGACCTCACAGAGCTGATTTCCAAGGCAAAGGCGAAGGAAACAGCATTACCACAGCGTAGGGCCATGGCTTCGGTGTCTAGCAAGCCTGGTGTCTATAGCGGTCGGCGGTCCTTTCGGGGCCGAGGTCGATTCGGTCACTCCTCGTGGGGATCGGGTCATTCTTCTTTCTCTGGAAAGAAGTCCTCCCAGAAAGCTCGCACTCCCTGGAAGCAGAATTTCCGTCAAGACAAGCGGGAATCTGACAAGAAACCCGCCAAGTCAGACTGACGCCAGGGGTTCACTCGAGGACTCTCGAGTGGGGGGTCGCCTGCTTCAGTTCAAGGCGACTTGGATGTCTCGCGTTCCAGATTCCTGGGTAACGCGGGTCGTGTCGGCAGGCTATTTCATAGAGTTTTCTTCTCGACCCCCAAACACTTTTTGCCAGTCTTGCATTCCGTCAGAGCCCGAGCTTTTTGTCGCTCTACAGCGAGAGGTCGAATTTCTCCTACAAAAGGGTGTAGTAATTCCGGTTCCGTCAGAGGACCGAGGAAAAGGTTTTTATTACAACCTTTTTGTGGTTCCCAAAAAGGAGAACAAATTTCGCCCGATTTTGGATCTCAAACGATTAAATCGGCATGTTCACACCCGGAGATTTCGCATGGAGTCACTTCGCTCCGTTGTAGCAGCTCTGTCGCAGAACGATTTTCTGGTGTCAATCGACATTCGCGACGCCTATTTGCATGTTCCCATAGGAAGGGCTCATCAGCGCTTTCTTCGGTTTGCCATAGGTCAGGATCACTACCAGTTCGTGGCTCTGCCTTTCGGCTTAGCCTCAGCGCCCAGAGTCTTTACAAAAATTCTGGCGCCTCTCATGGCAATCCTTCGAAGACATGGGATTACGATTCTTCCTTACCTGGACGATCTTTTGATCGTGGCTTCCTCGGAGGAGGAGGCAGTGACGGCGCGCGATTTGTCTCTTCAGCTTCTGAAGGACTTCGGTTGGCTGGTCAATTGGGAGAAGTCGTCTCTGGAACCGTCGCGGGCAATCCTCTTTTTGGGGATGCATCTCCACACGATTCGGGCAGTAGTTTCTCTACTGCCAGACAAACAGTCATGTCTTCTTCGGCATGTACAGATTATGAAATCCTCGACAGCAATGTCCCTACGGAAGTGTATGCGTCTTCTGGGACTAATGGTAGCGTCCATGGAGGCAATTCCTTTTGCCCAGTTTCATTCCAGGGCTCTCCAAAGGTTCATCCTGAGTCGATGGAATCGGTCGCAATCGCTGGATTGCAGTGTCACCATTTCTCGCGTGGTGCGAGATTCCCTAGGATGGTGGTTACGTCCAGGGGCATTTTCCCTGGGGAAGTCCTTTCTTCCTCCAAAGTGGTCGGTCATAACCACCGATGCCAGCCTCACGGGCTGGGGGGGTGTTTGGAACAATCTCTGGATTCAGGGAGTATGGTCATCGGAAGAGTCTGTTCTTCCGATCAACATCCTGGAATTGAGGGCGATTTTCCTTTGCCTCCAACATTGGACGGTCCCTTTGAGCGGTCTGCCAGTCCGAGTGCAGACAGACAATGCGACGGCTGTCGCGTATATCAATCACCAAGGCGGGACAAGGAGCTCCAGGCTCATGGTGGAGGTGTCCCGGATTCTGATTTGGGCCGAGGCCAGAGTACCGGCCATTTCTGCGATTCACATTCCAGGGGTTCAGAATGTTACAGCGGACTTTCTCAGTCGCGAGAAGATGGATCCCGGAGAATGGAGTCTTCACCCGTAAGTTTTTGCACTGCTGTGCTCCCGTTGGGGAACTCCCCAAGTGGATTTGATGGCATCCAGGTCCAATGCCAAGTTACCGACGTTCATGTCCAGGTACAAGGACCCGAAGGCTGTGGCGGTGGATGCTCTAGTGGCTCAGTGGGACCAGTTCGAGCTAATCTACGTGTTGCCGCCGATATCCTTACTTCCTCTGGTGCTGCGTCGGATCAGACTAGAGAGAATCCCAGCTATGTTGATAGCTCCAGATTGGCCAAGAAGGACGTGGTTCTCGACAATAATGTCGCTGTTGGCGGCACCTCCTTTTCCACTTCCTCTTCGACCGGACTTGTTGACTCAGGGGCCCGTTTGTCATCCGGACTTGAAGTCTCTGCGTTTGATGGCGTGGCTCTTGAGACCGAAATATTGACCCGTAGAGGTTTTTCAGCCGAGGTCATTGCTACTCTTCGAGCTGCCAGAAGTCCGGCTACTGCTAGGATTTACCACAAAACTTGGGAAACCTTCTTTTCGTGGTGTTCGGGATCTTCACGAAACCCGAGAAAATTTTCCATTCCC
>JARQOD010000001.1:510711038-510777340 GCA_033576555.1 Oophaga sylvatica
TAAACTTATGATGACCTTTGACACTCTTAGTGCTGGGATGAATATATCCCAGAGTTTTATGTCTTTCTACAACAATTAAGGAATCTGCTTCCCTGACCTTTTAGGGTCATCACAACACGGTGCCAGACCCCAATCAGAGGGTAATAAAACTTTCACTCCTTATCTATGAACTAGTCATATTTATGTTCGTCCCTCTGCCATGGTGACAGTTCTGCTTCACGTCACTTATCTTACCTATTGCATTATTCCTGTGTCCTCTTGTGTATAAATATGTGATTCTTCAGCTTTTGTTTTAGTCTTTGCCTGATGAAGAGACCTGCGTAGTCTCGAAAGCTTGCAATTTGTTACCATCTTTTCAGTTAGCCATTAAAAGGTATCAACCACTGAGGACTCTCAAGTCTAAATATTTTTCTACCACTTGTCTATACATCCTTCTTACCGGAAAATTCTGAGATTTGCGGTCAAGCAAGGACAGAAAATCTGTAATTACCAATTCAACGTAATTCCTTTTGGGATTTCTTCAGCTCCTCGAATTTTTACAAAACTCATGGCAGATGTGGTAGCGTTCATAAGAAAGCAAAACATCAGTATTGTCCTCTACTTAAACAATTTCTTAATGGCTCCCTCAGTTCCACAGCTCAAGGAGTATCTGCAGTCAAGCCTCCAGATTCTGGAATCTCAAGGATGGCTAGTGAATCGGGGAAAATCCTAAATCCACCAGGAAGACTTTCTTGGGAATTCTTCTAGACTCCAGAAACAGGCCTCGTTTCTACCAAAGGGAAAGCAAATACAATTAAGATCTACAGGTCTACAGCAGTGTTTCCCAAACTCCAGTCCTCACGGCCCCCACGGGTCATGTTTTCAGGATTTCCACAGTGTTGCACAGGTGAGAGAATTCCTGATGCCTTGATACTTCTACCATCTGCGCAATAGAAAGGAAATCCTGAAAACATGACCCGTGGGGGCCGCGAGGATTGAAGTTTGGGAAACACTGGTCCACAGCCTGAAGAACCAAAAGAGATATTAAACCAAAACTATAAAGTTTGCTATGTCAGTCCTGTGGTTCATGACATCCTGCATTCAAGCCATTCCTCAGGCCCATACAGGAATCCTGCAGAATTATAATCTTTCCCTGCTCGGACAGATCGAGTTCTCGTAACAACAGAATCCATCTGACGTACCATGTAAAAGCATGCCTGAATTGGTGGAACCGTTCGGAAAATTTGGCAAAAGGAATGCCATGGATTCAACATCCTCTGACACCAGTGAGGACGGACGCAAGCAAGGAAGCTGTAATCTCCCAAGTGGCCTTCCAAGGAACCTGGCCACAAGAGTTTGCCAGTCAGTCCACAAACTTCAGGGAGTTAAAGGCAGTAGAAAAGAACCTCAAGGCAGCAACATTTCTGCTTCAGGGGACAGATGTCAAAGTTTATTTGGACAACCTACCTACAGTGGCCCACTTGAGACCTCAGGGGAGCACGAGATCGGAAAATCTGCTGAAAATTTCAGCGAGAATCTTAAACTGGGGAGAACATCACTTCCTGTATTTGTCAGCTCTCCACTTAAGGAGTTCCGACAACAATCAGGCAGATTTTTTACGCAGAAGGGATTTACATAAAAGTAATGGAATTTGAATACAGATATCTTCCATATGATTACGAGAAGATGGGGTTATCCAGAGGTGGATCTGTTTGCAAATCATCAAAATGCAAAAGTAAAACCATTCTTTTCCCTGGATCCCAAGGACACTTCAGCAGGGGTAGATGCATTCACCCCCACTTGGAAGGTCAGGCTCCCTTATGTATTTCCTCCAATCCCATTGCTGCCAAAAACACTGCAGAAAATCAGAGCAGAAAGAGTCAAGACTATCCTCATAGCACCGATATGGCCAAAAAGAGGATGGATCGGGACACTAAACAGCCTTAAGATACAGGGTCTGCTGGTCCTCCCGGTCCACGACCTGCTGCATCAGGGTCCGATCTATCATCCGACCCCACAGAACCTATGTCTTGATGCTTTGCTTCAGAAGCCTCGATTCTAAGAGGTAGAGGTCTCTTGGAGGGAGTTATCCATACCCTCTAGAAGTGTTGGAAGCAGGTTACAAATTCCATCTGCGATATGCTAAGATTTGGAAGATCTTCAGGTTATGGTATGGTCTCCTTCCTCTGGATCCATCTATCAGGACATTGCCAAAATATTGGATTTCTTGCAGGAGGGCTTGTCAAAAGGGTTAAAACCTAGTACCCTCAAGGTCCAGGTGTCAGCCTTATGTTCCTATTTTGATAGAAATCTGCCAGATTACCCATGGATAAAGAGATTTATGACAGCCGCCTTGCAAATGCATCCAAAGGAATCCCCTCGTGCAATTTGAATATGGAGTGGAGACACAGGGGTCAGCAGGTGCTTTAGTCCGCTAGCTGAAACCGCGTGGACCAGGGATTATCCCACCGAACGCCCAATCTCCTTTTACCGTGGACATAATACTACTCAGACAACAGAGGGTAAGGGTAAAACAGTGTGGCAATACTTTATTGAACCTAAAAACAGGCATCACATAGAACAGTCCCAGCAAAATATCCAAGATTACATATTAGTCTCACCCTTCCGCTTACTTGCTGAGATAAGAGCAGCTGTGACTTCAGCGCTTCCAAGCTTAGGAAGCAGACAGTCCATTGAGGTACAAGGCCAGTTGACCGGAGGGTCACAACCTGGCTTCTCCAAACATCTCCATGGAGCTAGGTGACCAGTGTGTCCAAGTCCTGAGTAACTCAAAGGTTTCTATGGGGCTCAGGTGTCTGATGGGTCCAAATCCTTACTACCCCAAACGTACCCAAGGTTCATTGATGGTCAATGGAGCAGATAGCAAAGCCACAGAAGAGGACTAAAAATCCTACAAAAATTTAAAAATACAGCTGAAAAAGGGCAGCACCGCTTACCTGCCCAGGTCTCTGAACAAATGCACTACAGGATACAGCCAACCCATAAATCAAAGATGTTGCAAAATACAAGTGCAAAGTGCTAAATAGACAGCCACTCATAACATACCAGTTCATGGAGGGGGTAACTGCTTAGCATACATTTGCACAATAGAGGCCTGTATACGGCACTGTTCACATGTAGGTAATGCATAGTGTTTGGTTCTCAGCCTATTAGTCACGCCCATACTATTCGATTAGGCGGGCTGGCCACCATTCTCTAAATACATCCCATGTGGACACCTCTGTATACAAGACCTAACGTGGAGGCCCTGGCTGCACCCTGAAAAATAAAGTGCACAAAATACATATAAATATGTGAGGTATTGGTCGATATTTTGGCTAAGATATGCATGCTTTCAACCCAACGTCAAGGATTCTCACACTTGCGAGTCCTAACACTAAACTTAACAGCAAAGCCACGGAATAGGACTAAAAATCCTCCAAACATATCCATAGGGCTCAGGTGAATCCAAATCCTGAATACCCCAAAGGTTTCTATGGGGCTCAGGTGATTGATGGGTCCAAATCCTTACTACCCCAAACGTACCCATGGTTCATTGATGGTCAATGGAGCAGATCTGTATTCTTTAAGCTGGGGCCATGGTCCCCTAAGCTGGCATCCTGTAAAATGTCAAATCTGTGTCCCATGTGATGGAGCCATGATCTGGCAGCTATCCTGTAGAATGTTCCTGACTGTGGTTTTGTAAAGAGTCTCTGGTTCTTTGGATCTCTTGGCTGTCTGGGTATATATTGTTAGAGGCATTTCCCACTCATATAGCTCTCAACTGTTGTCCTTGAATCCAGCAACAAGAGGAAGATGTGATGAGGTTAATTCACATTGTTTGACTATTTAATCAATTTGCATTGTTTTTACTCCTATTTTGTAAGTCAAAACGCCACAGGACCCACACAATGGTCATTCAACATATTAAGCAAACATCCATTGTTCAATGACCCTGCATCACTGTCTTGCAAAGATAGCAGACAATAAGTTGTAGGAGCTGATATAAGAGGCAGACATTAGCCATTCAAAATATAAAAAATCAATGTTTAAGAGTCTGTTACACTCAGTCCCCGTGCTGGCTCTGCACTCCATCCTGGTCACTCACCTGCTCCTCTAGCTGTCCCTCTGCAGCAGTCTGAGCGCAGGCTGAGGTCTCCTGTCCCATCTGCTCCTCAGCGTCCTGTGTCCTCCTCCAGTTCCTGGCATGCTGCTAGCAGGCCTCCAGATAGATTGCTTAGGACGCGAGGCTGCGCCCACCGTCTCTCTTAAAGGGGCAGCGTGCATTTTTTGAAATAGCCAATTAACCAATGGCAGCGCACTCAGTACTATATCTGGTCACTCCACCATAAGGGGAGTGCCGGAGCAACGTGTTCTATCATTGCTACATCCGGTTCTGTTCCTGATCTGTCTGCGCTGCGTCTGCAGTCTCTGTGCTTCGCTTATACTATTTGTCTCCACAGATCATTGCTAACCCGTATCTGGCTATCCTGGACAATCTCGGTTATTACTGGCGCAAATGTCATCCAGTTCCGCCATCAGCCATCCGTACCCGTGGACTGTGACAAGGTCACTGGAGCCATCCTGCCACCATCCATTCTGGACCAGGACCTTACTCATCTCCGTCAAGAACCCTCCACGGTCTCTGTATATACCTGTTATCCTTTTGGTCTCTCTGGGACAGCTGCCACGTGTCCGGGGTCTAACTGGAGGTAGCACCTGTGTCCTCCGGGTATTCCATTCTGGTCCTGTCCGAGGGGCCTTACTACGGGTACCCGGGGCTCATTCCCTTCGGAGCCCCCCGGAACGCGGTCTCGAGGTTCCACATTAAAAAATAAAGACGAATGTGAACTTCACCATCTCTGCCTCCACTTCCATTCGTTACAGAGTCATATGACAAGAGTGTATGGTTCTTGATCAACTGAAGAACAAATGCATAAATAATTCAAAAGTCAGTAATTCAAAATGCATGAATTCAAAAGTCAACATATAGATAACAGTCTGTTCCTCCTGGTTTGCTGAAAATAAACATCTGCTTAATTAAGATAAAATGCTCTGTCATCACATTGCTCCCTCATCTTAATTAGCCAGACATGATAGGATTCCAATTATCCTTCTCCCACTATTCGGGGACAGTCCATTAGCATGTCTTTAAGCACCTTCATGACATCAAATCTTTATCATCCAGTTTCCTCAGAGAATATTCCATGTCTTCCTTGCGAATAAACACCAAATGTAATTGATGAGAAACAACTCGTACCCATTGCGTCCCCACATGGGGTCCTCCACACCCCCTGGTTCCTGGATTAAATCAAATCGAGTGTCGGTGGCCTGGTATTCAATTTGTTGAAGCTGGCACAGCTCCTGTAGTTGCCGTTTCTTGTTGCAGTTATACATCCACTCTGGTCCTCTTCCCAAAGGCAGAGTTGGTGGGGTTGGACATAATGGCGTCCAAAACCTGCTGTGCACGCCTCATCAATAGTCTTCTGGTTCTATCGGCCTACGTAGAATCCCACCACTGCCACCATTGTATGGAGACATGGGGGTCAGCGGGTACTCTAGTCCGCTAGCAGAAACTGCATGAACCAGGGCAGATCCACTGAACGCCTACTCTCCTTTGACCTTGGGCGTAATACTACTCAGACAACACAGGATGAGGGTAAAACAGTGTGGCAATACTTTATTGAACCACACAACAGGCAAATAACACAGAATACTCCCAGCAAAATACCCAAGATAGTGAACATTATGGAGTCTCCTCCTTCCGCTGACTCTTCGGGATTACAGCAGCTGTGACTTCAGAGTTTCCAGGGCTGACTATCCCACCTGTGTCCATTGAGGTACAAGACCAGGTGACCGGAGGACCACATCATGGCTTCTCTGAACATCTCCCTGGAGCCAGGTGACCTGACTGGTGGGTCCCATTCCTGGCTTTCCTGAAGTATCCATGAGGCTCAGGTGACCAGTGGCTACAAATCCTGACTACCCCAAACATACCCATGGTTCAGTGATTGTCAATGGAACAGATCTGTATTCTTTCAGACATGGCCATGGTTCCCTATGCTGGAATCCTGTAGCATGTCAAATCTGTGTCCCTAGTGACTGAGCCATGATCTGGCAGGTCAAGAGGAAGATGTGATGTGGTTAACTCGCATTGTTTTACTATTTAATCAATTTGCATAGTTTTTATTCCTCTGTTTTGCAATTCAACAAGCCAAAGGAGCCACACATTGGGCATTCAATATAATAAGCAAACATCCATTATTCAGTGATCCTGCATCACTGTCTTGCAAAGATAGCAGACAATAAGTTGTAGGAGCTGATACAGTATAAGAGACAAAAAATAGACATTCAAAATACAAAAAATCAACGTTTAAGGCTCATATGACATCAATGTATGGTTCTTGACCAACTGAAGAACAAATGCATAAATTCAAAAGTCAATCTATAGATAAGTCTATTCCTCCTGGCTTGCTGAAAATAAACGTCTGGTTAATTAAGATAAAATGCTGTATCATCACAATTGTACTTAAGGTTCTAATCATGTTTCCTTTCGGACCAATGTCCTTGATGCACATAAACTATCATGGAAAGTGGCATTTCTAATCATCAGAACATAGCAAGAATGGTGAGTTCAATCCAGGCTCTCTCTACCAGGAAACCCTATCTAAAGATCCTTGAGGATAAGATAGTTCTACAGCTAGACCCTTCATTCTTGCCTAAAGTCACAAAGGACTTTCATATGTTTCAGCAGATAGTCCTCTCTTCCTTTTGTCAGAATCCGACAAATAGCAGAGAAGAGGAATTCCATGCTTTTTATATCAGGAGTAGAGATAAGCGAACATGTCGGCTCCCTCCTTATTAGGCAAGCTATAGCTCTTACTGAAGAAGCTGCATCGGGAATCCGGATACTTGGAGCGCTCCCAATAACCAACTGTTCGGCGCCGCAGTTGCATGTGTTGTGACTGTGTGACTACATTGCAAAATGCTTTGGTAATCTTCAGATATTATAATACCTTGTACATAGTCAATGCACCCAGTGCCACCTCCACCATATTTAACTGTAGGTACTGTTTTCTTTTCTTGGTTGGCCTCATTTCGTTTTCGGTATACAGTGGAATGAAGTGCTTTACTAAAAAGCTCTCTATTGGTCTTATCTGTCCACAAGATACATTCCCGGAAGGATTTTAGCTTATTCGCGTACATTTTGACAAACTACCACCTAGGTTTTTTATGTCTCTGTGTCCGCAGTGGGGTCCTCCTGGGTCTCCTGACAAAGAGTTTAATTTCATTCAAATGTCGACAGATAGTTCGCGCTGACACTGATGCACCCTGAGCTGGCAGGACATCTTGAATTTTTTTGGAGCTTGATTGGGGATGCTTGATCATCTACGTTGCAACGTTTCATCAATTTTTCTCTGCCGTCCTTGTCCAGTGAGATTAGGTACACTGCCATAGGTTTTAAATTTCTTGATTATGTTGCAAGCCATGGACAAAGGAACATCAAGATCTCCGGAGATTGACTTCTAACTTTGAGATTGTTGATATTTTACAACAATTTTGGTTCTCAAGTCCTCAGACAGTTCTCGTCTCCTCTTTCTATTCTCCATGCTTAGTGTGGCACACACAGACACACAATGTGAAGATTGAGTCAATGTCTTCCCTTTTTTTTTATCTGTTTCCAGGTGTGATTTTCATATTGCCCACACCTGTTACTTGCCAAAGGTGATTTTGAACAAGCATCACATGCTTGAATCAAAGTTGTTTACCCACAATTTTGGAAAGGTGCCAACAATTTTGTCCAGCTCATTTTTGCATGTCTTATTTGCCTTTTTTCTCTGTTTTTTTTCCTGTGCTGTTCCAATACACACAAAGGAAATAAAAATGTGTATAACAAAACCTGTAATTGCAATAATTTTCTTGGAGAATTACTTTATTTTGTGGAACAATTTCAAGGGTGCCAACAATTTCACCCATGACTGTAAAAAAAAGTTGCTAATAGTTTTTAATGCTGACAAGAATAATCAACACAATTTTCAAAGCATAAAATTATAGTTCTTGTAATAACACTACCCATAGCCCTTTTTGATTGACAATATCCAGAACAATAATCCTACTGATATCTCTGACCCTAAACCTATCCATAATCCTTTTTCTAACCCTATCCCATCACCATAGCTCCAAACATATCTCTATCCATAGCTCTAACCATACCCAAAACAATAGACCAAGTCCTATCTTAAATCCTCTCTCTCACCACAGCCTTTACCCTTACTACAGTTCCTAGGCTAGTCATAAACGTATCCGTAAACCTAATATCTCCCCAATTCCTAACCCTATACCTACCTCATCCATGACTATAGTTCTATAACACTAATCCTATCCCTTACAATAGCCCTATTCCTAGGCTTTTTCCAAACTCTAGTCCTAAACCTGCACTTTAGCTGTATCCCTCAACACAGTCCTATTCATAAGCCCGTTCTTAAACTTAACCGTATCCCTACTATAGCCATCTCCCTAGCCTCAAACTTACTGATCACCATAAATATACTGTTTATGATATTGTACGGGTTTTTACGTTTGTAAGGTTACTAAATATGTTTATATTATTTACTGATTTGTGAAGTTCAATGTTTAGAATGTATTAAAAAATGTGATTATAGCAATTGTTTTTCATTATTTTTTAGTCATTTTGTAGGAAATATAACTATATTATAAGAGGTCTTAGAATTGTGCTTTTTAATAGGTAACACTTTGACTCATTCTGTAAAGTAATGCATTACTGCCGAATAAAGTCTTATAATTACGTGCGTTAGAAGGTTTTTTTTTTCAGACATAAAGGATAGTAATCTTATTTTTAAATAAAAACATCCAAAAGATAACACTTATATTTTATTAGCACACCAACTCAATAGCTCAGTGGTTAGCACTTTTCCTTCGGAGCTTTAGGGTTCTGAGTTCAAATCCCACGAAAAGCAGATTTGATTCTCCTTTTCTACTTCCTTCATCCACACAATTAGAGATATTCTGCAAAAAGATGAGGGTCTCGGTCTCCTCATGTCGAATTTACCATTGCCGTCAGCTCTCCTTCTCATGTCTCTGACAGAGCAGGCATGGTGGCTTTGTGCTTCCTAGTGCAGAAAGTTGCATATTTCAATTTGCACTAAATTTATCATGTCGCGTATATATACAAAGAGATAACAAAAACTAAGCACACTTGGGACTGATTCATCATTTTAGAGGTTTTTTTGTTGTCTTTTTTTTGTCCAGATCTATATTTTAGTTGAAGTATTTGAACCAATTTCATTAAAATCGCGAACGTGGCATGATAAATTTAGTGCAAATTCAAAAATATGACCTTTTTTGGGCTATCAATCCCAAAACCAGCGTGATAGGTCCAGGATTCAGGAGTGGCTTCAGTGCCTGATTGGGTAGGTCAATGCAGTCCTCCATTCCGGACCAATCCTGACCAGAAAACTAAGGTGAGGCTGAGAACATTAATTGAAAAGCAAGCCTAAACCTTCCAGAGAGTAGTCAGCCTGCGCCTACCGGTGAGAGAGGTAGGTCAGCTTCATAGGGGAATACTCCTAAACCAACCATGTGCACAGGCAGAGACCCTGAACCGGCTCAGCTTGGTGAGTAACACAAATTCTACTCTTAAAGTCTGACCTTACGGAGATTTCATGTCTAATTTATTGTGGAAATAAGTTGTTTTAGACTGCTATTTTTGTAGGAATGTGTATAATGAACCCAAATCCTTCACCTTCAATGGTGCATTCACCCTGATTCTGTGGAGCTGAAACTCTACAATCCTCCACAATTTTTGAGAACTTAAAGAATTTCTGCTCCAAAACTCCTCAAACTCACTGATGATACCCTTCCTCCATGTGTGCTGGTTTTCTTGGCTATTTTGAGGGTAATTTTCACACAATGGATTCTCTTCAATATACGAGAGGTACTTTCTAGAGATGAGCGACTTTGCCTGCGGGAGGGTCGAGTCGGGTTTCGGACCACCCGACTTTATCAAAAGTCGAGTCGAACGAAATCGGCCGACTATCGGCAAAAGTCGGAGTTCTGACTGAAACCCGACCCCAATGCAAGTCGATGGGGAACAAAAGTCGGCAGTGAGTGGAGGACAGTAAACACACCTACAGTGCCCATTTCAATGCCAACTACATCAATTCTTATTACTTAAGCTTGTCAACCTTAATTTACTTTATAATAATAGTAACGTATTGAAAACTGGGGGTGTGAGGAAAGGAACCGCCACCATTTTGGATAGGGTATTAGTATGCTAAGTAATTCATGCCCCAGACAAAATTTCCTGCTCAATATGAATAGCCAGGCCGATTAGTATGCGTGCTTCAAAGTAGAGGCTTCAATTAGATTATACCTGCCAGCCGGACACAGAAACACAACCATTGTATTTTTCCAGACTGGAATGCTCCGTTCTAGGATTATGAATTATGAGCACATCTTTGTAGGTACATTCTCATAAAAATATCTGTGTGACCCGGCGGACCTCGGGCATATGATGGTGCAATTCCCGAGTCGGTGATGGCTTGGGGGGTGAGATATAGAGATTGGCCATCCACAATGACCCAATTGGGCCAGGTTTGATATCCATGCGACAGGCAAAACATACTACATCCGCTGGTACCTCTCGTGTCCTGATCCAATCGTCCTGGAGAAGGTTAACCCCTTTGCTAGATATTGGGAATAAATTCTGCGGGGGGCTAAGGGTGGAGATTATCCTCCCACCCTCGGACACCGAGGGGAGGGACCTAGCAGGTTTAAGAACTGTGAGCTAAGGGCAGACCGACCCATTTTCTCACAGCAGCCAGAAGCACAAGGGACAGACCTGCCAAGGGAGCAGCGGTACACGTTTTGGGGGACTGTCCAGCAACTAAGACTTTCACCTGGGGATCGCAGAGCTCCCTGCCTCCACATGTCCATACAACCTGGTAATATTGACCTCTAGCTAATACCTCTAAGCCTTGTACCATTATTGTTGTATTTTACTCTGACTGCAAATCCATTGTAATTCCGTTGTATAGCTTACTGTATAGTTCTGTAATTATCTAGTGCGCCCTTAAGGCAATTAAACCATAAAATTAATTTTGGGCTGATGCTTTTACTCTGATCACGAATCTTAGAATACCCAGTGGGTAACAGGACACCCTCCCGGCGGCCATTTGCTCTAGGTGTAGTTCCCTTACTGACCTGAGAGACAAAGGGGGCGCCGGAGAGCTGTGCCTGTGGAGTTACGTCGCATTGGTGACTTGGAAGGATGGGGGCGTCCTTCACAGGGGGTTATTTGGCTAAAGTTGGGGGGGGCAGGGCTGGCTCCAGGTTTTCGTGGGCCCCGGGCAAAAGAGTCTCAGTGGGCCCCTTTAACACTTACCACAATTCATGATGCTCCGATATGGCAGAGAAATATAGGTATAGTACAATGCCAAACACTTCACTTCTTAAATTACATGAGTGATATCTATTATAAATTCTACAATAACTCAAAAACCGGGCAGTATATTCCTCCATACAGTATTATGGCCACCACATAGTGCGCCATACAGAATAATGAGCCCCATATATTGCTCCATACAGAATAATGAGTCCCATATATGATGCTCCATACAGAATAATGGGCCCAATATAATGCTTCATCAGGGCCGGCGTCAGCACCCGGCACACCCGGACAAGTGCCGGGGCCCTGAGCAGGCGGGGGGCCCACTCGCCGTCGGGCACCTCGGCGCCCGTTAGCGGTGTCAGCGCCGCCACTGGGCCCCCCCCGCTTGCTCAGGGCCCCGGAAGCAGCCGGCGCAATACTTACCTCTCCCCGTGCCTCCGCTGCCGCAGCTCCGAGCTCCAGGGGGTGCCTGCGCCGGCGCTCCCTCTCTCACAGCAGCGCCGCTGAATGATGTCATCATTCAGCGGCCGGCTGTGGCAGAGAGCGCGCGGACGCCGGACAGGTGAGGCGTGTGTGTGTGTATGTTAGAGAGTGCTGCCTGCGGTGCTGTATGTGTGATGGTGGTGGGGGGAGGCAGTGATGGTGGTGAGGCAATGATAATGGGAAGGCAATGATGATGATGATATTAATGGGGAGGCAATGATAATGATGATGATGGGGAGGCAATGATAATGGGAAGGCAATGATGATGATGATGATATTAATGGGGAGGCAATGATAATGGGAAGGCAATTGATGATGATGATGATATTAATGGGGAGGCAATGATAATGATGATGATGTGGAGGCAATGATAATGGGAAGGCAATGATGATGATGATATTAATGGGGAGGCAATCATAATGATGATGATGGGGAGGCAATGATAATGGGAAGGCAATGATGATGATGATATTAATGGGGAGGCAATGATGATGATAGGGAGGCAATGATGATGATGATGGGCAGGCAATGATGATGAGGGGAGGCAATGATGATGATAATGGGCAGGCAATGATGATGATAATGGGGAGTCTTTCCACAGCGCCCTTTCCTGAGCCATAACAGTGCAGAACGCAGCACAGTGTAGAGGAGAGCTCCATATTTTGTATGGAGCACTATATGTGGTCCAGTATTCTGTATGGAGCATTATATTGGGTCCAGTATTCTGTATGGAGCATTATATGGGGGATGGCGGGGTGACATCCTGCATGGGGTATTATATGGGTGATGAGGGGGAGACTATGTGGTGCCCATAATATTGTATGGAGGACTGTACTGTCCAGTCTGTACTGTGCGCTGTGAGGATTTGGCGGTTTCTGAGCTATTGTACAATTTACAATAGGTATCAGTCATGTAATGGAAGAAGAGAAGTGTTTGGCGTTGTGCTATACCCATATTTCTCTGCAGTATCTGTGCATCATGAATCGTGGTCTGTGTTAAGGGGGCCCACTGAGACTCTTTCGCCCGGGGCCCATAAAAACCTGGAGCCGGCCCTGTGCTTCATACAGTATAATGAGCCACATATATTGCTCCATACAGAATAATGAGCCCCATATATTGCTCCATACATAATTGGTCCCATATAATGTTCCATACAGTATATGATGAGCTCCACATAATGCAACAGTATATGATGGTCCCCATATCATGTGCCATACAGTATAGGACGGTCCCTATAGAGTATAATGAGCCCCACATATTGCTCAATACAGTATAATGAGTCGCATATAAAGCTCCATACAGTATATGATGGGCCCCATATATTGCTCCATACAGAATAGGCCCCATATGTGCTCCATATGATGCTCCATATATAAAGGGCCCTATATGATGCCCCATAAATAATGAACCCCATATGATGCTCTAGTATATGATAGACCCCATATATGATGCTCCAGTGTATGAGCCCCATATAATGCTCCAAATATAATGGTCCCCATATATACACTGTGTGCAGAATTATTAGGCAAGTTGTATTTGAGAGGATTCTTTTTATTATTGAACAACAATGTTCTCAATCAACCCAAAAGACTTATAAATATCAAAGGTTAATATTTTTGGAAGTTGGAGTGGGATTTTTTAGATTTGGTTATCTTAGGAGGATATCTGTTTGTGCAGGTAACTATTACTGTGCAGAAATATTAGGCAACTTAATAAAAAACAAATGTATACACATCTCACTTGTTTATTTTCACCAGGTAAACCAATATAACAACACAAAATTTAGAAATAAACATTTCTGACATTCAAAAAAAAAAATCAGTGACCAACATAGCCACCTTTCTTTACGATGACACTCAAAGCCTTCCATCCATATATTCTGTCAGTTGCTTGATCAGTTTACGATCAACATTTGGTGCAGCAGCCACCACAGCCTCCCAGACACTGTTCCGAGAGGTGTAATGTTTTCCCTCCCTGTAGATCTCACATTTTATGAGGGACCACAGGTTCTCTATGGGGTTCAGATCAGGTGAACAAGGGGGCAATGTCATTATTTTTTCTTCTTTTAGACCTTTACTGGGCAGGAGTATTTGGATGCATGTGATGGAGCATTGTCCTGCATGAAAATCATGTTTTTCTTGAGCGATACTGACTTCTTCCTGTTCCACTGCTTGAAGAAGGTGTCTTCCAGAAACTGGCAGTAGGTCTGGGAGTTGAGCTTCACTCCATCCTCAACCCGAAAAGGTCCCACAAGTTCATCTTTGATGATACCAGCCCATACCAGTACCCCACCTCCACCTTGCTGGCGTCTGAGTCGGAGTGGAGCTCTCTGCCCTTTACTGATCCAGCCTCGGGCCCATCCATCTGGCACATCAAGTGTCACTCTCATTTAATCAGTCCATAAAACCTTAGAAAAATCAGTCTTAAGATATTTCTTGGCCCAGTCTTGTTGTTTTATCTTATGTTTCTTATTCAAAGGTGGTCCTTCCTTACCTTGGCCATGTCCCTGAGTATGGCACACCTTGTTCTTTTTGATACTCCAGTAACGTTGCAGCTCTGAAATATGGCAAAACTGGTGGCAAATGGCATCTTGGCAGCTTCACGCTTGATTTTCCTCAATTCATGGGCAGTTATTTTGCACCTTTTTTTATCAACACGCTTCTTGCGACCCTGTTGGCTATTTGACATGAAACGCTTGATTGTTCGGTGACCACGCTTCCAAAGTTTTGCAATTTCAAGACTGCTGCATCCCTCTGCAAGAAATCTCACAATTTTGACTTTTCAGAGTCCGTCAAATCTCTCTTCTGAACCATTTTGCCAAAGGAAAGGAAGTTGCCTAATAATTAAGCACACCTTATATAGGGTGTTGATGTCATTAGACCACACCCCTCCTCATTACAGAGATGCAAATCACCTGATTTACATAATTGGCAGTTGGCTTTCAAGTCTATACAGCTTGGAGTAGGACAACATGTATAAAAAGGATGATGTGATCTAAATACTCATTTGCCTAATAATTCTGCACACAGTGTAATGCTCCATATATAATGGGCTCCATGTGATGCTCCATATATAATGTGTCCCATATGATGCGCCATATATAGTGGGCCCCACATGATGCTCCAGTATATGATGGGCCCCATGGATGATGCTCCAGTGTATGATGGGCCTATATAATGCTCTATATATAATGGGCCCCATATGATGCTCCAGTGTATAATGGGCCCCATATATGATGCTCCAGTGTATAATGGGCCCCATTTATAATGTTCCAGTGTATGATGGGCCCCATATATAATGCTCCAGTGTATAATAGGCCCTATCTATGATGCTCAAGTGTATGATTGGCCCCATATATAATGCTCCAGTGTATAATAGGCCCTATCTATGATGCTCAAGTGTATGATTGGCCCCATATATAATTTTCCAGTGTATAATGCTCCCGATATATTGCTCCAAACATTAAAAAAAATGAAATACCTCTCCTCGCTGGGCACTGCTCTACTCTGGACTCCTCAGCGTCGCCATCTTCCAGCTCTCGGTACTGTGACTGTTCAGGCAGAGGGCGCACAGACGTGACGTCATCGCGCTCTCTGACCTGAATGTCACTGTCAGGAAACGCGGAAGACGTCACAGCGGTGGAGCAGGAAGAGGTAAGTATTGCAAGTGTTGGGGCCTTGAGCAAGCAGGGGGGCCCACTCGTGGGCGCCGGCCCTGGCACGGGGCACCTCATAGTACGCCGGTGTCTCTGACGGCGAGTGGGCCCCCCCATCTGCTCAGGGCCCCGGCACTTGCCCGGGTGCTCCAGGTGCTGACACCGGCCCTGGGCTGAGGGGGGTACAGCCCAGTTAGGGAGGTGGAAAAACTGGCATATGTTGAGGTGAAGGCTGGACGTTCAGCAGCTGAAAATGGAGGAATTGGAGAAGTCGGAGGAAGAGGAGGACAAAGCAAGCCATTTTGCTGGCAACCTATGTGTCATCAGGCGAAGGTGGTACAAAATCCTTTGAAACCCAGGCATGGTTCATTTTAATGAAGGAGAGATCACCTACATTTTGGGTCGACAGCCGGGTCCTTCTTTATGTCAGGATTGATCCAGCAGCACTGAAGACTCTTTCTGATAGCACACTACCAGCAGGGCAAGCAAGCTCCTGTAAGGCATATTGTGCCAATTCAGGCCTGGTGTCCAGTTTACAGGCCCAGTAGTCAAAGGGGAATGAACTGTGAGGGAGAACATCGATAGGGGAGGAGAGGTAATTTTGAACCATAGTTGACAACTGCTGTCTCCTGTCGCAATCGATTCAGTATTACCAGTCGTGTGAGCGGTACTCGAGAAATCAGTCCACAACATGGTCATGAAACCCCTGTCTCCAACGCCACTTCGGCTGTGTGCACCACAAACACCTCTTCCATGTTGCCCAGTACGACTCATGGTAGAATCTGCACCCCTTCTGTGTGCTGGGAATGCCTCTAACAAACGGTTTACTAGAGTTGCTTGTTTGTTCGCCAATATTAGCTCTAGGTTCTCCTGTGGCATGATGTTCTGTAATTTGCCTTTATAGCGTGGATCGAGGATGCTGGCCAACCAGTAGTCGTCATCCTTCATAATTTTGGCAATGCGGGGGTCCCTTTTTAGGATCCGCAGGAGATAATCACACATGTGGGGCAATGTTCCAGGTGTCAATGATGCACTGACAGTGGTGGGTGGAGGAGCACTTTCTGCCAAATCCACATCCCTCCAGTGACGCACAAACCCTGTACCTGTCCTTGGTAAGCCACATTTTCTCTTGCCCCCTGAGAAGCATCCTCCTCCCCAAAATAATCATTCCCCTCATCCTCCTCCTTCTCCTCTTCCTCTTCTTCCTCCAACTCGTCCAGGACAGTTCCCTGAGCAGACAATGGCTGACTGTCATCAAGGCTTCCTTCCTCCTCCTCTTCCTCCTCCGCTGCAGACGCCTGATCCTTAATGTGCGTCAAAGTTTGCATGAGCAGATGCATAAGTGGGATGCTCATGCTTATGATGGCGTCGTCTGTGCTTACCAGCTGTGTGCATTCCTCAAAACACTGAAGGACTTTACAGAGGTGTTTCAGCTTTGACCACTGCACATCCGACAACTCGATGTCTGCCCTCAAACTGCCTGCCCATGTATCCTCCCACAAATGCATTACAACCTGCCTCTGTTCACATAGCCTCTCAACCATGTGCATGGTGGAGTTCCACCTTGTTGCAACGTCTATGATTAGGCGGTGCTTGGGGAGGTGGAGCGATCGCTGCAGCCTCTGCATACGACTGGAGTCTACGGTCGAGCGACGGATGTGCCAGGCAAGGTATGTGTCTGAGTTTTGCCAGGGCTATGGCCGCCACAAAATTACGTCCGTTATCACTGACTACCTTGCCTGGCTCAAGATGTAGACTGCTCAGCCATGACTCAGTTTCTCGCTGCAAGTATTCGGCCAGTACCTTCGCGGTGTGTCTGTTGTCGCCCAAAGACATCATCTTTAAAACAGCCTGCTGACGCTTACCACTAGCTGTTCGATAGTGGGACACCTCATGTGCAACACTGGCAGCTGTGGATGGAGTGCTTGTGCGACTGTGCTCTGTCGACGAGCTTTCCCTTCTGGAGGAGGAGGAGGAGGTTCGAACGCCTACAGCCAACTGTTGCCTATACCATGGGCTAGGCAGCACTGTCCCACCGCCGCTGTACCCTGTGGACCCTGCATCCACCAGATTAACCCAGTGCGCAGTGATGGACACGTAACGGCACTGGCCATGCCTACTGGCCCATGCATCTTTTGTGAGGTGCACCTTTCCACTCACTGATTGAGTGCATGGACAATGCGGTCTTTCACATGCAGGTGGAGGGCAGGGATGGCTTTTCTAGAAAAGAAGTTCCGACTGGGTAGGTCATAGCGTGGGACAGCGTAGACCATGAGCTCTCGGAACGCTGAGCTTTCAACCAAACGGAAGGGCATCATCTGTAATGAGATCAGTTTGGCACTGAAGGCATTCAAAGCCAGTGTACGCGGATGAGAGGATGAGTACTTTCTTGTCCTACTCAGAGTCTCTGCTAGGGTGAGCTGGACTTGGGAGCTGCATATGGTGAAACTAGTGGAGGACATGGCAGACTGAGAGGGGGTTTGTGATGGTGATGGTGGTGGTGGTGGTGATGGCCTAGATGCAGTCTTTCGTTGGAAAAACATTGTGATTCCCTGACTGCTTTGGCCTTGCGACGACACCTCAACATTTCTTGCTGGTGGTGTGCTAACTTGTGGGCTTTCAGTGGGGGAAGCGATGTATCGTTGCTGGCTACCTTCAGTCGGAGCAGGTGCACGTATGCTACCTGAGCATGTAGTTCGTCCACCCTTGCAAGTGCATGGTGTTTACATGTCTAAGCATGCAACTGGTATTCAAATTTCGGAGATTTTTCCCTCGGCTATAGGTCCTTCCGCCCTTCTTACAGATAACCTTTGCCTCATCAATAGGATTTTGGTCAAAAAAGTGCCACACTGCACTCTTCCTACTATGGGAAAACTTTTCAGGGCTTGCACGCTGTGCTAATTTGACCATCTTGCCAAGCTGTCCTGCAACTCTTTTGTTTTTTTAACACTTTTTTGGACAGCTACGGGGCTGCCAGATAACCGCAGCTGCGATGTCGATTCCTGCTGCGGACCCTCCTCCTCTTCTGAGCTATTGCCAGCGGCACCCTCTTCCCCCAATGGATGCCAATCCGGGTCAACAACTGGGTCATCCATCACCTCCTCTTCAATTTCATCTGCACCTTCCTCTGTGTCACCGTGTAAGGTAGTGTTCTATTTCTCGTTTATGCCTCTGACACGATTGTGGTAACGGGTTACTTTTATTGTGTGCACGTTCTCTCAGCCACATTACATGAATGCTTCCTGTCTCGTGCTCTTACCAACGAGTCCCTCCTCTCTATCCTCTGAATACATCCAGGTAGTGAGACCCCTAGAGGCGGCTCAGCATATAACATATTGCTACATCCTTTGTCTTTTAACTGAAGAAATAACTAAGCTAATATAACTAACATACATGTGAACATTTCAATATTCAAGATATTGGTGACATAAACATAACTGGCAAGCATCATGCTATTAAGATACTTTAAAATACTTGGTTGTATATATAGTCCTTGAGGTGTGCTGGCTTTGTGATCATTCTGCCCGATCTAGTAACATACGATGCGTTACTGCCACTATTCGGTGGTTCTCTCGATTCGGGCGTTACCGCATCTGGTATTGCCTGTCTCCGACCGGAATCTCCACACTGAACCTGGGCCGAATCTCCACACTGAACCTGGGCCATCCCTGTAGCCTCTCTGCTTAGACTTGCTGTTTCCTCATCTTGGATATGAGGATACTGTTCATATGACCATGTATCAGATCCTTCTTGCGTTTTCCTCAGACGTCTCCGATTTCTCCTAAGTTTTCTTCCCTCCTCTGTCACAATCTCATAGGATCTAGGTCCTAGTTTCTGGAGCACCTTTGCTTTTCTCCATTGTTTGTCATATTTGCTCGGCTGCATCCTGATGTTGTCATTTTGTCTCAGTTCTGGTAGATCTTTTGCCGACTGATTATAATAGAACGCTTGTCTATCCTGATTTTTCTTTAGTTTTGACCTCATTCCCCTCACCAGATTTGGCTTCAGAAGACGACTAGCTGTTGGTATGAGTGTCCTTGTCCGTTTACTCAGAAGCCTCTGTGCTGGGCTGCTGTCTAGACCTTGGGAAGGTGTGTTTCTGTGGTCCAGTATAGATAGATATACATCTGTCCCTGCCTGTTTCGCTCTCTTAATCAACTTCTTTGCTGTTTTCACCGCTGATTCCGCTTTGCCATTGCTTTGAGGATATCCAGGAGATGATGTATTGTGTTCAAATTCCCATAACTTGCTGAACTCCTTGAACTTTTCTGACCTAAATTGAGCGGCATTATCAGTAAAAACAATCTCTGGAATCCCATATCTGGCAAAATGAGCCTTGAGTTTTTTAATAACTGTTCTTGCTCTTGTATCCTTCAAATAGTCCACTTCCCAAAAGTTAGAAAAATAGTCCACAGTTACCAGGTATTCTCTTTCCTCCAATGTGAACAAATCTATTCCTATTTTTGACCATGGTCTATTTGGAACGGCATGCGGTTGCAATGGCTCTTTCAGTTGTTTATCCCCGCCGGACGCACATATCTCACATTGTGCTATGTATCTTTTTATGTGATCATTCATACCTGGCCAATAAACTGATTCTCTTGCTCGCCGCAAACATCCTTCAATGCCCAAGTGGGACGAGTGTAATTTCTGTAGTATGTCTCTTCTCAGAGTCTCCGGTATCACTGCCCTTTCTCCCTTTATGATGATTCCTTGGTGTACTGACAGTTCATCTCGTATATGGAAGAATGGAGCAACTTCCTTTGGAGCATGCTGCTTATATTTTGGCCAGCCCTGCAGGATCACAGTTTTTAATATCTGTAGTGTTTTATCTTTTTCTGTGAAGGTCTGTATTTGTTTCAGTTTATCTTTAGATACTGCAAGATAATCACACATATTGATGTTGTCCATTTCTTGTCCTTTATCCTCTGAGTTGGGTAAGTACGCTCTGCTTAGAGTATCTGCAATTAACAAGTCTTTTCCTGGACAATATCCAATTTCATAATCATATTTTTGAAGTCGCAGAAGCATGCGCTGCAGTCTCTTTGGTGCATTTAGTAGTGTTTTTTTTGTAATGCTCTCCAACGGTTTGTGATCGGACTGTACTGTTACCTGTCGACCGTATGTGTACTGATGAAACCTTTCCATTCCAAACACCACAGCTAGTAACTCCTTTTCGATTTGGGCATATCCCTGCTCTGTCGGTGTTAGCGCTTTGCTTGCAAATGTGATTGGTTGCCGCTCTTGCATTAATGTGGCACCTAGGCCTTTTTCTGACGCATCACATTGGACTACCACCTCTAACTGTGGATCAAAATATTTTAAGGTTGCTGTGTCTGCAATGGCTGTCTTTACTGATTGGAAAGCCGTCTCCTGTGCTTCTGTCCATTCCCACAACACATCTTTGTGAGTTAGCTGTCTCATTGGCTCACACATGTCTGATAGATTCTTGCAAAACTTGGACAGATAATTCACCATGCCCAAAAATCGTTGTACTCCACACACATCTGTTGGGGTAGGCATCTCTTGTATCGCCTTCACCTTTTCTGGATCCACTTTCACTCCATTTGAGGTTAGAAGATGTCCTATATATGGCACTTCCGTCATTTTCAGTTTCAACTTTTCCAAGTTTAACTTTATCCTTTTTCTCTACACCTATCTAAAAATCATAGCATCCTTGTATCATGATTCTTTATTGCAGATTGCATATCGTCACCTTCTCCCACTATTAATATATCATCTGCTATCGTCTTTACCCCTGGGAGTCCTTCCAAAGCTTGCATCAACTTCTGCTGAAATATTTCTGGAGCTGGTGTCAGTCCCATGGGCATTCTCAGCCATTTACGGCGACCAAATGGAGAAGAAAACGTTGTCAATAAACTAGATTCTTCATCCAGTTCCACATGCCAAAATCCATTTTTTACGTCACAAACTGAAAATATTTTTGCCTTTGATAAATCTGGTAGCACATCCTCTATTGTAGGCATCGGATAGTGATTCCTTTTTAGAGCCTTGTTGAGTGGTTTGGGATCGATACAAATTCTTAGTTTTCCTGATGGTTTCTGCACTATGACCAAACTACTTATCCAGTCTGTACTCTGATGGACGACTTCTATCATGCCTCGCTTTTCTAAATCCTGTAGTTCTTCTTTCAATGGCTGAAGTAGCGCTACAGGCACTTTTCTTGTCGGTAATCTAGTAGGTTGTACTGTCTTATCAATTTCCAGTTTGTGTTTTCCTTCAAAACATCCATCACCCTCAAATACATCCGCATACTGTGTTTTTATAATCTGTAAATCTAGATTGCTGTCTGCTTTTTGGATATCCTTCATACTCTGTTTGACTTCCACAGACATAATGTTATGGAATTGTACCTTTATTAAGTCCATTGCCTGAACTGCTTTTATACCTAGTAACGGTATGTGGTCACCACCCTGCAGCACTGTAAATTGGGCTCTATAACTCTTTCTGTTGCATGGGTTACTAACCTTCAGTTTGCATGTCCCAAGAGGTTTCAGTATCGTTTTGTTGTACATCATAAGTACCTTATCAGTAGGTTCAATGGACACCTGTTCATTTAGTAGATCCTCCGGTATGACATTGCAACTTGCTCCACAGTCCAACTGAAATCTAATGGGTTTGTCATTTAATAAAAGAGTTGCAAACAGTTGTCTTGTATCTTTAGGTTCTGGCTGTCTGACTGTATTGACATTCTCTGTTGCAGACTGTAGCTGTATCCATGTAATATCTTCTGCACTGTCACTGTTATTGTCCTGTGTCACACTGTGAATTTCTCTGTGCTTTTTAACCCCTTACTGCCATCGGACGTACTATCCCGTCCATGGTACCTGGGCCCGTATGACCATGGATGGGATAGTACGTCTCGTGCGATCGGACGCGCTCCCGGGGGGAGCGCAGCCGATCGCGGCCGGGTGTCAGCTGATTATCACAGCTGACACCCATGACTGTGTGTCAGGAGCGGTCACGGACCACTCCCGGCACATTAACCCCTTGCACACCGCGATCAAACATGATCGCGGTGTACTGGGGGCACAGGGGAGGATCGCGCAGGGTGGGGGCTCCCTGCGCGCCCCCCTGAGACCCTCAGAGCAGCGCGATGTGATCGCGCTGTTCTGAGGGCTTCCTCCCTCCCAGGACCCGGATCCAAGATGGCGCCGGGGTCCTGGAGGGAGGCGGCTACCTCAGTGCCTGCCGAGAGCAGGCACTGAGAAGCCTGCATCTATGCCTGTGCGATCGCTGGTGTGACAGAGTGCTGTGCACACTGTCACACCAGCGATCTGACAAAATACAGTGATGTCCCACCCTGGGACAAAGTAAAAAAGTTAAAAAAAATAAAAATAAACATGTTTTAAAAAAAAATCCAAAATAAATAAAAAAAAAAAAAAAATATTCCCCAATAAATTCACTTCTTCCTGTAAATAAAAAAAAAAAAGCAATAAAAGTACACATATTTGGTATCGCCGCGTCCGTAACGACCCCCCCTATAAAATTGTCCCACTAGTTAACCCCTTTAGTAAACCCCTTAAAAAAAAAAAAACGAAGCAAAAAATCAATGCTTTATCATCATACCGCCGAACAAAAAGTGGAATAACTCGCGATCAAAAAGACCGATACAAAAAAACATGGTACCGCTGAAAACGTCATCTTGTCCCGCAAAAAACAAGCCGTCATACAGCATCATCAGCAAAAAAATAAAAAAGTTATAGCTCGCAGAATAAAGCGATGCAAAAATAATTATTTTTTATATAAAATTGTTTTTATTCTATAAAAGCGCCAAAACATGAAAAAATGATATAAATGAGGTATCGCCGTAATCGTACTGACCCGAAGAATAAAACTGCTTTATCAATTTTACCACACGCGGAACGGTATAAACGCCTCCCCAAAAGAAATTCATGAATTGCTGATTTTTGTTCATTCTAACCTCCCAAAAATCGAAATAAAAAGCGATCAAAAAACGTCACGTGCTCAAAAATGGTACCAATAAAAACGTCAACTCGTCCCGCAAAAAATAAGACCTCACATGACTCTGTGGGCCAAAATATGCAAAAATTATAGCTCTCAAAATGTGATGATGCAAAAACTATTTTTGCAATAAAAAGCGTCTTTTAGCGTGACAGCTGCCAATCATAAAAACCCGCTATAAATAGTAAATCAAACCCCCCTTTATCACCCCCTTAGTAAGGGAAAAATAATAAAATTAAAAAAAAGTATTTATTTCCATTTTCCCATTAGGGTTAGGGTTAGGGTTGCGGCTAAAGTTAGGGTTAGGGTTGGCGCTAAAGTTAGGATTAGGGTTAGGGTTGGGATTAGGGGTGTGTTAGGGTTAGGTTTGTGGTTAGGGTTGGGACTAGGGTTAGGGGTGTGTTGGGTTAGGGTTGGAGTTAGAATTGGGGGTTTCCGCTGTTTAGGCACATCAGGGGCTCTCCAAATGTGACATGGCGTCTGATCTCAATTCCAGCCAATTCTGCGTTGAAAAAGTCAAACGGTGCTCCTTCACTTCTCAGCTCTGCCATGCGTCCAAACAGTAGTTTATCCCCACATATGGGGTATCAGCGTACTCTGGACCCCAAGAGTTATTGTGCAATTTGTCCTATTTCTTCTGTTACCCTTGGGAAAATAAAAAACTGAGGGCGAAAATATCATTTTTGTACAAAAAAAATTATTTTTTTGTTTTTACGGCTGTACATTATAAACTTCTGTGAAGCACTTGGGGGTTCATAGCGCTCACCACACATCTAGATAAGTTCCTTGTGGGGTCTATTTTCCAAAATGGGGTCACTTGTTGGGGATTTCCACTGTTTAGGCGCATCAGGGGCTCTCCAAATGCGACATGACGCCCCCAGACCATTCCATCAAAGTCTGCAATCCAAAACGTCACTACTTCCCTTCCGAGCCCCAACGTGTACCCATACAGTAGTTTTCTCCCACATATTGGATATCAGCGTACTCAGGACAAATTGGACAACAACTTTTGGGGTCCAATTTCTCCTGTTACCCTTGTAAAAATAAAATATTGGGGCAAAAAAATCATTTTTGCAAAAAAAAAAAAAGATTTTTTATTTTTACGGCTGTGCGTTATAAACTTCTGTGAAGCACTTCGGGGTTCAAAGTGCTCACCACACATCTAGACAAGTTCCTTGTGGGGTCTATTTTCCAAAATGGGGTCACTTGTGGGGGGTTTCCACTGTTTAGGCGCATCAGGGGCTCTCCAAATGCGACATGACGCCCTCAGACCATTCCATCAAAGTCTGCAATCCAAAACGTCACTACTTCCCTTCCGAGCCCTGACGTGCGCCCATACAGTAGTTTTCTCCCACATATTGGGTATCAGCGTACTCAGGACAAATTGGACAACAACTTTTGGGGTCCAATTTCTCCTGTTACCCTTGTGAAAATAAAATATTGGGGGCGAAAAAATCATTTTTGTAAAAAAAAAAAGGATTTTTTTATTTTTACGGCTGTACGTTATAAACTTCTGTGAAGCACTTCGGGGTTCAAAGTGCTCACCACACATCTAGATAAGTTCCTTGTGGGGTCTATTTGCCAAAATGGGGTCACTTGTGGGGGGTTTCCACTGTATAGGTGCATCAGGGGTTCTCCAAATGTGACATGACGCCCCCAGACCATTCCATCAAAGTCTGCAATCCAAAACGTCACTACTTCCCTTCCGAGCCCTGACGTGCGCCCATACAGTAGTTTTCTCCCACATATTGGGTATCAGCGTACTCAGGACAAATTGGACAACAACTTTTGGGTTCCAATTTCTTCTGTTACCCTTGTGAAAATAAAATATTGGGGGCGAAAAAATCATTTTTGTAAAAAAAAAAAATGATTTTTTATTTTACGGCTGTACGTTATAAACTTTAGTGAAACACCTGGGGGTTAAAAGTTCTCACCACACATCTAGATAAGTTCCTTGAGGGGTCTAGTTTCCAAAATGGTGTCATTTATGGGGGTTTCCACTGTTTAGGCAGATCAGGAGCTCTCCAAACACGACATGGCGTCCAGCCAATTCTGCGTTGAAAAAGTCAGACGGCGCTCCTTCCCTTCCAAACTCTGCCATGCACCCAAACAGTGGTTTACCCCCACATATGGGGTATCAGCGCACTCAGGACAAATTGCACAATAACTTTTGGAGTCTTGTTACCCTTGGAAAAATAAAAATTGGGGTGAAAAGATCATTTTTGTGGAAAAAATATGATTTTTAAATTTTACGGCTCTACATTATAAACTTGTGTGAAGCACTTGGGGGTTCAAATTGCTCACCAAAGATCTAGAAAAGTTCCTTAGGGGGTCTAGTTTCCCAAATGGGGTCATTTGTGGGGGGGTTTCCACTGTTTAGGCACATCAGGGGCTCTCCAAATGCAACATGGCATCCAATCTCAATTCCAGCCAATTTTGGTTGGAAAAAGTCAAATGGTGCTCCTTCCATTCCGAGCTCTGCCGTGAGCCCAAACAGTGCTTCCCCCCCACATATGGGGTATCAGCGTACTCAGGACAAATTGGACAACAACTTATGTGGTCCAATTTCTCCTGTTACCCTTGGGAAAATAAAAAATTAGTGACTAAAAGATAATTTTTGTGGGAAAAAAATAGGATTTTTTATTTTCATGCCCGGGCATTATAAACTTGTGTGAAGCACTTGGGGGTTCAAAGTGCTCACCAAAGATCTAGATAAGTTCCTTAGGGGGTCTAGTTTCCAAAATGGGGTCACTTGTGGGGGTTTCCACTATTTAGGCTCATCTGGGGCACTGCAAACGGAACATGACCCCCATCAACGTCTGCATTCCAAAATGTTACTACTTCCTTTCCAAGCCCTGCCGTGCACCCAAACAGTTTCCCCCCCCCACATATGGGGTATCAGCGTACTCAGGACAAATTGGACAACAACTTTTGGGGTCCAATTTCCTTGGGAAAATTCAAAAATTTGGGACTAAAAAATCATTTTTGTGGAAAATTGTTTTTTTTTTTTTCACACCCAGGCATTATAAGCTTTTGTGAAACACTTGGGGTTTAAAGTGCTCACAACAGATCTAGATAAGTACCTTAGGGGTCTAGTTTCCAAAATGGTGTCACTTGTGGGGGTTTCCACTGTTTAGGCGCATCAGGGGCTCTCCAAACACGACATGGCGTCCAATCTCAATTCCAGCCAATTTTAGTTTGAAAAAGTCAAACGGCGCTCCTTCCCTTACGAGCTCTGCCGTGTGCCCAAACAGTGGTTTTCCCCCACATATTGGGTATTGGCGTACTCAGGAGAAATTGCATAACAACCTTATCTGTCCATTTTCTCCTTTTACCCTTGTGAAAATAAAAAAAAAGTTTGTAAAAGATCATTTTTGTGGCTAAAAAGTTAAATATTCATTTTTTCCTTCCACGTTGCTTTAGTTCCTGTGAAGCACCTGAAGGGTTAATAATCTTCTTGAATGTGGTTTTGAGTACCTTGAGGGGTGCAGTTTTTAGAATGGTGTCACTTTTGGGTATTTTCTGCCATATAGACCCCTCAAAGTGACTTCAAATGAGAGGTGGTCCCTAAAAAAAATGGCTTTGTAAATTTTGTTGTAAAAATGAGAAATCGCTGGTCAACTTTTAACCCTTATAACTTCCTAACAAAAAAAAATTTTGGTTCCAAAATTGTGCTGATGTAAAGTAGACATGTGGGAAATGTTATTTCTTAACTATTTTATGTGACATATTTCTCTGTTTTAAGGGAATAAAAATTCAAAGTTTGAAAATTGCAAAATTTTAAAAATTTTCGCCATATTTGCGTTTTTTTCAAAAATAAACGCAAGTTATATGGAAGAAATTTTACCACTAACGTGAAGTACAATATGTCACGAGAAAACAATCTCAGAATCACGAAGATCCGTTGACGCGTTCCAGAGTTATAACCTCATAAAGAGACAGTGGTCAGAATTATAAAAATTGGCCCGGTCATTAACGTGCAAACCACCCTTGGGGGTTAAGGGGTTAAAGGGCTTCAGTCTGCAGAGAGCTGCGAAATGATTCATCTTACCACAGGTCCTGCAGCTTTGTCCATATGCTGGACACTTCTCTTTGTCTCTCTCATGTCTTCTGCCACAGTATCTGCATTGGACTGTTCTCGCTTGGTGCTCTGCTTTTCCTCTCATGGTTACTGCATGTACTGGCTCCTCAGTGGTGTCTGCCATCATCTTAAGGCTGTCTCTTGTTAGCTCTGCAGCTCTGCTTATTTGCATGCATTTCTCTAGGGTTAACTCCCCCTCTCTCAGCAGTCTCTCTCTTAGCTGTGGCTCTCTGATGCCACACACTATTCTATCTCTGATAAAAATCTCTGATCTCTCCAAAGCTGCATGTTGCTGCCAGTCTTTTCAGCTCAGTCACATATGCGTCTATATTCTCTCCCATCTCCTGATTTCTGGTGAAAAACTTAAATCTTTCCACTGTCTCATTCTTCTTGGGGTCACAGTGCTTATCAAATGCCTGTACAATGTCTGCCAGACTGTCCGTACCGTCCTGGATCAGGGTCTGAGCAAGATCTCTGCCTTTTTCTCCAATCAGATAGTAGAAGAGCTTCACCTTACGCTTCTGATCATTGGTGTCTACTGTAAGATCCACATACAGAGTAAACTCCTCCTTCCAATGTCTCCAGGTCTGCGATAGATTTGAGGACATGATGTCTAGTCTCTGAGGAGGTTTTAATGCGGTCTCCATAATGCTGTACTGTGGGCACTGTACTTACAGTTGTGTAAGGTTCTTTGTCTCTGTTGACATGTTCCTTGAAACTCAGTTTTTCGTCGGCCATTTTGCTTTCTGTCTTTCTGCAGCTCTTGCCCTCAGTTAATATGGAGTTTCTAGTTTTCATGTTCCTGCCCTGATTCTTCCCTCTTGCTTCTTAAGCAGCCTCAGCTGAACAATCAGTGCTCCTGAATCAAGCCTCAGTCAGTCTGTGACCTGACTCCTGGAAGCCTTGGACTTGTACTCCAGCTATTCCTTACTGAGGAACCTTGGAACACTTTTGGACTCTGGAAACCTGCTGTTTGGTGAATCCATGTTTGCAGAGGAATTACGGTACAGAGAAGAGATCCTGAACCTGCTTTGGAGATTTATTGTAGTGCTTGAAGTTACTCTGGCCTGCTGTGTCTCCTGTCGCTGTTCCTGCAAACTGTGTGAACTTTTCAGCATGCTTGTATGAAGTAATACAAGTCATTTCATATCAACCTATGTCTCCTGTGTTTTCCTCGCACCCAAGCACAAGACGCTATAGGAACTGTACACTATACATGACAAGATTCAGGAGCCAATGTTTAGTGTCTGCTGGGTCTGGGAAAGCCGTGTCTGCTGTGACTGTGGATATCAGATGTCCGTTTAATACCTTATGTGATGACAGTGGTTGTGACTTCTCACAACCATTCCAGGTGAGCGCATTCCCTTAAAATTTTACTCTGGAGTGTTACCACAGGTAAACACTATTGTTTTTTTTTTTTTTCCTTTCCTCTTCCAGCACTTCTGCCTTAAAAGATCTGGAAGATGGAGGCCCGCATAAAGGAACTTTGCGGAGTGACTGATACAATCCTTTCAGATGTACAGACTTTAAAAACCCATTTTGCAAGCCTACAGGACCTCACTAATCATAATTTGCAAGTGTTTGGACAGACTACCCAGGAATTGCGAGCCAGGATTGAGGCTCTAGAGGAACGAGCCCAGGCTCCTGCCATAACCTCGAGTTCTGGGATCCCCAAATTACCTCCTTTTCGTTTTGGCGGTGAACGTGAGAAATTCAGGGGATTTATTAATCAATGCAATTTATTTTTCTCTGCACATGCTTCACAATTTCCCACTGAACGATCCAAAGTGCTTACTATAATCATGTTGCTTACCAATAAGGCTTTGATGTGGGCAAACCCTCTGATTGAAACTGAGGATGATTGTTTGAATCACCTTGATGCTTTTATTTCAGCCATGGGGAAGGTGTTTGATGACCCCAATCGAGGTGCAACAGCTGAAGCAGCCATGTTAACTTTGCGCCAAGATAAGCGTTCAGTAGCCGAATATGCCCTGGATTTCAGGAGATGGGCTCTTGATACCACTTGGGACACTTCCGCTAAAAAATCTATTTTTCGGAAAGGGTTGTCTCCACTGATTAAGGATGAACTTGCTCGTGCCGACCCTCCCACTGCGTTAGGTGACTTTATTAACTATTGTATCCGTATTGATGCTCGTCTGACTGAACGCAGACAAGAGAGATGGTTCGAAAATAATCGCACTAACCTTTTACTACCTCCCTTCTCAGCTAAGGAACCTTTGAGTAGGATCACAAGGGAACCAGAACCTGAACCCATGCAGGTGGACTCTTTACAAAGACGGGTTAGTGATGCACGCAAAGAACATCGTATAAAGGAAAATCTATGTTTCTACTGTGGTAAGTCAGGGCACTTCATTATAAACTGCCCCAGCCGTTCTCGTAAGACTACTGCAGCAGTCATTCACTGTGAGTGTTGCGAGAGGAGCTCTGTCATGTCCGAGCCTCAGGCTCCAGAGAGATCTGCTGTAAGAGATCTTGATTTCTCGGACTTAAACTCTGTTAGTTCTGGGGACGATGACGGTATAAACGCTGCAATTTTTCAAGTTTCCTCAGCGGTGTCCCAGCTGAGTTGTAAAAGAAACAATTCTCATTGCTTCCTTTCCATCAAACTCTGGGTTGACTCAGTCTGGGTGTCTAGCTCTGCTATGATCGACTCAGGAGCAAGTGGAAATTTCATGGATATCTCCTTTGCTCTGAAACAGGGGATACGTTCAGTGAAGAAGGCTACTCCAGTACAGATGGAGACTGTGGATGGCTCTCTACTGACTTCTGGACCAGTGGATCAAGAAACAGAGCCTTTGAGGGTCCTTATGGGCAAAGATCATCAGGAGAAAATGTCTTTTTTGCTTATCTCTTCTCCCCACTTTCCCATTATTCTAGGGCTACCATGGCTGCAGGCGCAGAATCCTACGATTAACTGGGAGACCAAGGAATTACACTTTCCGGAGAAACAGATGAGTCAAGGAGTTTCAGCTTGCTCTGTTCCTAAAGGAACCATGTCAGTCCCTGAACTACCAGCTGTATACCAGGACTATGTGGATTTATGTGACAAGAAGAACGCTGATCAGCTTCCTCCTCACCGTCCATATGATTGTCCAATTGAATTATTGCCTGGAGCCGAGATACCTTTTGGTAAGATCTACCCCCTAGCGGGGCCCGAGCTAAAAGCTTTGAAGGATTATATAGACGAAAATTTAGCCAAGGGCTTCATACGCCCCTCTTCATCTCCCGCAGGTGCACCCATCTTCTTTGTGAAGAAGAAAGATGGATCTCTGAGACCCTGCATAGACTATAGGGAACTCAATAAGGTTACTATTAGAAACCGTTATCCATTGCCTTTAATCCCTGAGTTGTTGGAGAGAGTGCGGCATGCCAAAATTTTCTCTAAATTGGATCTCCGTGGGGCCTATAACTTGGTCCGTATTAGACCTGGGGATGAATGGAAGACTGCTTTCAGGTCACGCTATGGACACTTTGAATATCTAGTTATGCCTTTTGGTCTGAGTACCGCCCCAGCCACTTTCCAACACTTGGTGAATGACATCTTCAGGGATCTCCTAGATACATTTGTGGTGATTTATCTGGATGATATTCTAATTTTTTCTAACTCCACAGAGGAACATCATGGACATGTGAGAATGGTCTTAGAACGCCTAAGACAAAACCATCTCTACATCAAACTTGAAAAATGTGAATTCCATAGGACCGAAATTCAATTTCTGGGGTATGTACTATCTACGCAAGGGATTAGTATGGATGGAAGCAAGACCCAAGCCATCAAGGATTGGCCAATTCCTAGAAATGTGAAGGAGGTGCAGCGTTTCATCGGGTTTGCCAACTTCTATAGACGTTTCATTAAGAATTTTTCTGAGGTAGTGTCACCTATCACCCAACTTACCCGGAAACAGTCTAGGTTCTCCTGGACCCCGCAAGCTCAGGAAGCATTTTCCTGTTTAAAGGATAAATTTACCACCGCACCTATCTTAGTACATCCCAACCCCGAGCTTGCCTTCATAATAGAGGTGGATGCTTCAGACTGTGCCGTTGGAGCTATACTCTCTCAGAGAACAGGTGAGAAGAATGTCTTGCATCCCTGTGCCTTCTTTTCCCAGCAGTTGTCTTCGGCTGAGAGGAACTACGATGTGGGCAATAGAGAATTGTTGGCCATTATTGCCGCCTTCAAGGAATGGAGACACCTTCTTCAGGGAGCTGCACAGCAAATAGTCGTCCTGACAGACCATCGTAACCTTGAATTTATCAGGTCGGCTAAGTGCCTGACTCCTCGCCAGGCTCGCTGGAATCTTTTCCTAAACCAATTTAATTTTGTCATTTCTTATAGACCAGGATCGCGCAATGGAAAGGCTGATGCACTCTCTAGGATTCATTCAGCAGAGACACGTCCACTTACTCCTCCTAAGACTATTCTTCCTGACTCTAGATTCCTGGGAGTGATTCATAATCAAGACCTACTTAAGGACATCAAGGAAGCATACCATGCGGATTCTTTGTTGGCTCAACCCCCAAGGGACGTAAGTCTTGTCTTTAAGAATGGTGTGTGGATTCAGGGACAACGTCTGTATATACCTGAAACAGTCAGATTGAGAGTATTGCAACTCATCCACGATTCCAAGATAGCCGGGCATAGGGGAATTCTAAAGACACAAGAATTTCTTTCTCGTTTCTTTTGGTGGCCCACTTACAGGAAAGATGTCTTAAACTATGTCACTTCATGTGAAGTCTGTGCAAGATGCAAAACACCTCGCTCCTCACCAACTGGTCTGTTGCAACCTCTTCCTACCCCGTCCCGCCCGTGGGGATCCATGATTGGACTTCATTGTGGAGTTACCAACCTCTCAAGGGAAGAACACCATTCTAGTGGTGGTTGACCGTCTAACAAAGGCAGCTCATTTTATCCCTTGTGTCGGCTTACCCACTGCAAAACAGACATCAGACTTGATGATTAAGAATGTGTTTCGCTTACATGGAGTACCGGATGAGGTCATTTCGGATCGAGGGGTGCAATTCACTTCAAGGTTTTGGCAAAATTTCTGTGCAGCATTGGACATTAAAGTAAACCTTTCTTCTGCTTTTCATCCCCAGACTAATGGACAGACAGAACGAACCAATCAGACCCTGGAGCAGTATCTCCGCTGTTTTATCTGCCACCTACAGGATGATTGGGTGGATCTACTTCCACTGGCTGAGTTCTCTTATAACAACTCTCAGAGCGCCTCCACTAAGCAGTCTCCTTTTTACTCCAATCTAGGTTATCATCCTAACATTCTTCCTCGATTTCCCATAGATACGCCCTTGCCGGCAGTGGCTGAAAGAATCACTTCTTTACAAAAGAATATGGATCTTCTAAAGGAAAATCTAGAATTGGCTCAGGAAAGGTACAAGAAAGCAGCAGATAAATTTCGTAAACCTGCACCAGCTTTCAAGGTAGGAGATTTGGTCTGGCTGTCAACCAGAAATCTTAAATTAAAGATTCCATCGTCTAAATTGGGACATAAGTACATTGGACCTTATAAGATCAATAAGATTATAAGTGCTGTTGCTTGTCGTCTTCAACTGCCCAGAACTATGAGAATCCACCCTGTCTTTCATGTATCCCTACTAAAGGCTGCAACGCCCAATACGTTTCCTGGACGTTCTTCTCCTTGCCCTGACCCAGTGCTGGTCGATGGTCAGGAAGAATTTATGGTGGAAAGGATTCTAGATTCCAGGTTGTACAGAAATCAGTTGCAATATTTGATTAAATGGCAGGGCTACCCAGTGGAGGACAACTCATGGGAACCAGTCAATAATGTAAATGCTCCTCGCCTGCTCCGCCAGTTTCATCAGAGGTACCCTGACAAGCCTGGTCTGAGGTCATCCGGAGGTTGTCCCTAAGGGGGGAGTAATGTAAGGTTCTTTGTCTCTGTTGACATGTTCCTTGAAACTCAGTTTTTCGTCGGCCATTTTGCTTTCTGTCTTTCTGCAGCTCTTGCCCTCAGTTAATATGGAGTTTCCAGTTTTCATGTTCCCGCCCTGATTCTTCCCTCTTGCTTCTTAAGCATCCTCAGCTGAACAATCAGTGCTCCTGAATCAAGCCTCAGTCAGTCTGTGACCTGACTCCTGGAAGCCTTGGACTTGTACTCCAGCTATTCCCTACTGAGGAACCTTGGAACACTTTTGGACTCTGGAAACCTGCTGTTTGGTGAATCCATGTTTGCAGAGGAATTACGGTACAGAGAAGAGATCCTGAACCTGCTTTGGAGATTTATTGTAGTGCTTGAAGTTACTCTGGCCTGCTGTGTCTCCTGTCGCTGTTCCTGCAAACTGTGTGAACTTTTCAGCATGCTTGTATGAAGTAATACAAGTCATTTCATATCAACCTATGTCTCCTGTGTTTTCCTCGCACCCAAGCACAAGACGCTATAGGAACTGTACACTATACATGACAAGTTGAGCTTTGTACCACAAGCTGCCTGGATTGTCTGTCCACTTGTTCTTTATAGATTCAGCCCTGCTGCCACCATGTTCTATTTCTCGTTTATGCCTCTGACACGATTGTGGTAACGGGTTACTTTTATTGTGTGCACGTTCTCTCAGCCACATTACATGAATGCTTCCTTTCTCGTGCTCTTACCAACGAGTCCCTCCTCTCTATCCTCTGAATACATCCAGGTAGTGAGACCCTAGAGGCGCCTCAGCATATAACATATTGCTACAGGTAGTATAGTATGCGGGAAGGGGCACCTGAGTTTCATCAGGGTCAGAATCTGGCTCAGTAGACTGCGAGGGCAATGCAGTGCTCTGGGTGAATGTACCAGCAGAATCATATAGCAGTGGCTATGCATCAGTGCACTCCATGTCATATTCATCTTGGACTGGGGAATTCAGGATTTCACTTGATAAGTTACAGTAAAGATGTATATCTTCGTACCGTGTTAGCCAGTAGATAGAAAAATATTTAGAGTTGAGAGTCCTCAGTGGTTGATACCTTTTAATGGCTAACTGAAAAGATGGTAACAAATTGCAAGCTTTCGAGACTACTCAGGTCTCTTCATCAGGCTGAACTAATACAAAATCTGAAGAATCACATATTTATACACAAAAACACAGAAAAAATGCAATAGGTAAGACAAGTGACGTGAAGCAGAATAGTCATTATGGCAGAGGGATGAGCATAAATCTTGGAACAGTTCATAGATAAGGAGAGAAAGTTTTATTACCCTCTGATTGGGGTCTGGTAATGTTTTGTGATGTTTTCACAGGGTATTTGGAGTAAATTCCTTAATTGATGTAATAGGCCACACAATAAGAGAAAAAAGAATGGATCTACCTGTGGCAAAACATTTTTGCTCCCCTGATCATAGCATGTCAGATATGAAAATACTGGTACTAAGAAGCAGATTCACATCTCAGAGACAGAGAAGAATTTGCGAATACAAATTGATGGTGACCTTTGACACTCTTAATGCTGGAATGAACCTGTCACATGGTTTTATGGCCTATTACATCAATTAAGGAATTTACTCCAAATACGACTTCAGAAGAGGAGGCGATAGAGCTGGAGGCTGTTTAGGCAATGTAAATAGAAACCTGTTCCTGATGCTCCGGCTTTAAAAGCGGTTTACCTACTCCCAGAAAAGGGAGCCTTCCAGGCCTTCTGGAGCCAGACGATGACACAGGCTCAACACCTCCTGCCTTAGAAGCTATTGTGCTTTTGGCACTACCAGCAGATGCACCACCACCACCATCAGTACCAGCTGCCCCCCCCGCCCACGTCCGCGGCCTCTTCCACCATACTTCCTCATGTTTGGGAAAATGTACTAAAAATACCAGCAGATATATGGTACTTTATGAGGAGTGTACAGCTGTATACAGTGTAGGGAAAATTTAAATCTCTGTATATATTTCCGGAGTCACACACATACGCTCACTCAGTAAGGATTTGACCGTAATACAAACAGCAGAAATACAGTACTGTATCAGAAGCGTACAGCTGTATACGGTGTAGGGGAAAATTTTAATCTCCGTATATATATATCCAGAGTCACACACAGACGCTCTCCCAGTATGGATTTGACCGTAATACAAACAGCAGAAATACGGCACTGTATCAGAAGTGTACAGCTGTATACGGTGTAGGGGAAAATTTAAATCTCCGTATTTATTTCCGGAGACACACACAGACGCTCTATCAGTATGGATTTGACCGTAATACAAACAGCAGAAATACGGTACTGTATCAGAAGCGTACAGCTGTATACTGTATAGGGAAAAATTTAAATCTCCGTATATATTTCGGAGTCATACACAGACGCTCTCTCAGTATGGATTTGACGTAATACAAACAGCAGAAATACGGTACTGTATCAGAAGCGTACAGCTGTATACGGTGTAGGGGAAAATTTAAATCTCTGTATATATTTCCAGAGTCACACACAGACGCTCTCTCAGTATGGATTTGACCGTAATACAAGCAGCAGATATATGGTACTGTATCAGAAGCGTACAGCTGTATACGGTGTAGGGAAAAATTTAAATCTCCGTTTATATTTCTCGGAGTCACACATAGGCGCTCACTCAGTATGGATTTGACCATAATACAAACAGCAGAAATACGGTACTGTATCAGAAGCGTACAGCTGTATACGGTGTAGGGGAAGATTTAAATCTCCGTATTTATTTCCGGAGTCACACACAGAAGCTCTCTCAGTATGGATTTGACCGTAATACAAACAGCAGAAATACGGTACTGTATCAGAAGCGTACAGCTGTATACTGTATAGGGAAAAATTTAAATCTCCGTATATATTTCGGAGTCACACACAGACGCTCTCTAAGTATGGATTTGACCGTAATACAAACAGTAGAAATACGGTATTGTATCAGAAGCGTACAGCTGTATACGGTGTAGGGGAAAATTTAAATCTCCGTATATATTTCCAGAGTCACACACAGACGCTCTCTCAGTATGGATTTGACCGTAATCCAAACAGCAGAAATACGGTACTGTATCAGAAGCGTACAGCTGTATACGGTGTAGGGGAAAATTTAAATCTCCGTATATATTTCCGGAGTCACACACAGACGCTCTCTCAGTATGGATTTGACCGTAATACAAATAGCAGATATACGGTACTGTATCAGAAGCGTACAGCTGTATACGGTGTAGGGGAAAATTTAAATCTCCGTATATATTTCCCGGAGTCACACACAGACGCTCTCTCAGTATGGATTTGACCATAATACAAACAGCAGAAATACGGTACTGTATCAGAAGCGTACAGCTGTATACGGTGTAGGGGAAGATTTAAATCTCCGTATTTATTTCCGGAGTCACTCACAGACGCTCTCTCAGTATGGATTTGACCGTAATACAAACAGCAGAAATACGGTACTGTATCAGAAGCATACAGCTGTATACTGTGTAGGGAAAAATTTTAATCTCCGTATATATTTCCAGAGTCACACACAGATGCTCTCTCAGTATGGATTTGACCATAATACAAACAGCAGAAATACGGTACTGTATCAGAAGCGTACAGCTGTATACGATGTAGGGAAAAATTTAAATCTCCGTATATATTTCCAGAGTCACACAGAGATAGCATGTATTTGTCCATGAAACCAGCCGGTACACGGCAGTGTGTGAGGGGTGTACAGCTCTATACGGTGTGGGAAAAAATGAACGCTCGGTAACTGTGCAGAAAAAAGAATAAAAGTATTAGTGCTGTGTAAAAAGCAGTCTGCACAGCAGTGTACACACAGCAATACAGCTATCAGGCAGCCTAATAACCAGCGCTGCTGCACACAAGAAAATCCTCCCCTGTCACTGCACACTAACTGTACAGCACAATTGCTATCAGCACAAGCACAGAAGAACTTCTCTTTCCAGCCCTAACTCTCTCCCTACTGATAAACAGCGTCAGCAACTCTCAAGTAAAATGGAGGTCGAAAGTCAGGGCTTTTATAAACACTATGACGCCCCCCAAAGCAAACCAATCACTGCAATGCCCTTCTCTAAGATGGTGGTGGGCGCTGCACATTTCATCTCGTTGCCCACAGTTTACGTCCTTGCTCATTGGCTGAAAAAAAGGCACCTGCAAGCATTCTTGGAAATCCGACTTTGGCGCTCGTTTTGCCGACCGCATGGCCGACTTCACTCTATGGTTGGGTTTCGGTCAGTGAAACCCGACTTTGGCAAAAGTCGCCGACTTATGAATCTGGCCGACCTGTTTCGCTCAACTCTAGTGCTGTCTCTAAAGTGTGTAGCAATGTGAAGGCATCGCACACCAGAAGTATTAAGATTACACATCTACACTAATGCATACAGCAATGGTCGGCATTAAGACTTGTCAGCTGTCCTCTTCTGAATCTAAATAAATTAGGAAAAAGTGGGGAAATGGCCCAGGGGCGACCACAAAACCCCAGGCTTGGTGAATCTGGGTCAAAGTGTACAGTGGCTTTTAAAAGAAAGTGATTTCCATGTTACCTACATACGGTACTTCTGGGTATGACATAACGGCGCTGGGTCACTAATGTTTACTGATGTGACAGAAGCATTTGCATGAATTCTGTGTGTACAGGCAATCCTTTCTGCTCAGATTCAATGAAATGCAGCAAGGTTGATTGGACAGTGACCCAAAACATCCTGCAAAAGCAAAGGAGTGGAATATTCTGCAATGGCCGAGTCATCAACAGATCTCAACGTCATCGAGCAACATTTCACACACTTAAACAGAGATTGTCCACTACTTTTACACTGATGACATTCCAAAGGATAGGTCAATGTCAGAAAGGTCAATGTCTGATCGGTCAGGGTTTGACACCCGGCAACCCCCACCGATCAGCTGTTATCAGTGTCCGCCAGCTGGAAGTACTCACTTGCAGAGCTGGCCATGTAATAGTGGCCAGAGCAGGGTACTGCACATCTGCCTCTATTGATTTTGCAAAGGAGGCAGATTTACAGTACCAAATCTCAGCCACTAACAGAAGACTGAGCAGCTTGCCAATGAGTACCCTACACCTGGCACCCCCACTGATTATCCTTAGGATAGGCCATCAACATAAAAGTAGTGGACAACCTATTACAGATGACTCGGACAGACCCCGAAACGAGCAACAATTGAGGTCTGCGGCAATAAGGGCATCAAAGGAGGAAACCCAGCGTTTAATATCCATAGCTTCCAGACTTCAGGCAGTCATTGAACATTTTATGGTAAAATTGATTTGTCCAATTGCTTTTAAGCCCCTGAAATGAAGAGGCTTTGCAGAAAGTTACAATTCCTAAACATTTAACAAAATATTATTGTTCAACCATATTAATTAAATCAAAGTCTACAATCCAACTGCATCTCAGTTGTTTCATTTTTAAAGCCAAAATGGTGAAATACAGAGCCGAAACCGTGAAGAATTGGTCAATGTCCAAATGTATTCCTGTACTGATGGGGGTTATGGTGAATCTACTGTGCTTTTTATTGGTTCTGATCCTGTACCAATATAACAATCCATAACTTGTCAGATGGCACAATGCTTTATTAGCATTGCCATGAAATATTACAAGTTAATACCTTCAAACATGTAATGGAGCATGGAGACTCCTGACCGCTTGCAGTGCGCAAGCTGAGGATACATTAGTCTGTAGTCAGTGACTGCAGACTTGCAGTACAAACCCAGACAATCCCTTTTAAATATAAAATTGGACATGTTTCAGTGATCGTAACTGCGTATAATACGCTCACTGTCAGGATTTGGCTCTGCTTGCCAGTTCCAGCTGTCATCACATGAGCGCTCGGTTGATTTCCACTCTTGTGGTCACGTGCCAACTAGCTTCTCTCAATTAAAGCAAAGGCTGTAGTAGTTCACTGAACATTATGAGAATTATGAAGAGCAGCTCATCAGTATGTGACTGTCAGTAGGTGAATAGAATTTGAGCTATCAAATGAGGACCACTAAAGCTGTCTAGGAGGGGCCACCAAACTGAATTCTTGCCACAGGTGCTAGAAAACCTAGAACCAGATGTGTCCAGAGGTGGAAACTGACGGGCATTAAGTGTTCACTGTGGAGTTGTTCTGTTTAGCAGAGGCAAAGGCTGACTGTAATGATTGAATGCGGTAAAGTCTTCCTGTGGATCCAGTTGGATGAACACATAGGTGGGCTGCACTGCTGGAGTAAATCAATTCTAAAGAAATGATAACGAAAACACTTTTTATTCGAGTTTCCACGCCATACCGGTGTCTTTCAAGTGATAAAGCCAAATTTGCAAAACCTAACAGATGAGCTTTCAAAGGTGTAAAATAGATGTCAACTACATGGGGAACACCCACAGGAACACTCTGACCAATAGGGAAACTAGAAAGGGAGGGAAGTTCAACTGGCAATTGCAAATTAATTAGTCAGGTATGGTCTTTTTATTCCCTCTCTATTAATAAAATGTAAAATAATAACTGTGTATAAAAAAAATGAGGACTGATTGGAATGTAGGAGAAATGGGATAAGAACCCAGGATGGGCCAGTGAGGAGCCACCCAGGTAGATGAGGGAAGGGGGACAAAGGAAAGAAGGGAACTATACATTATAACGCAGAAATAAAGGACAAACTGTTGAAGTGATTGGCATATAGGAGAAATTTGAATAGAACCTGGGATGGACCTGTGAATATTTAAAGTCAGAAAGGCAACATTTAACAGAAGAGCCCCCTAGGTAGATGAGGGAAGGGTAATACATAAGAGAACTATAGTCTTCCTGTGAGTGTCTTCCCCAGTGCAGCTTTCTTGTGAGGTTGGTGTGCCAGGGTTGCTTATTGATTAGTTGTCTTTTGCTCTCCATGAGTCATGTGACAGTAATGACTTTTCTGATTGCGCTGTTGTGGAAAGCGGTGTCTGTGCTGTTTAGTGAATGTGTGGTAGGAGTCAGTGTGTCAGGGTTATTACTAGGGTTACATATTGTGACAATGGTAGATCAGTAACATGCGGTCTATGCAGCAGCCAATATGGTCACTATAGGCCCCTGAAGTATTGACACTTCCCGCCCACAACCTTCCATTGGGCGTTTCAATTATTTTAATTACAATAGTATCTGCGTACTCTGGATGCAGATACACCTGAACACAATGGTGGAATAGGGAGCTGAGTGGTGATTCAAGATTCAAGATTCAAAGAAGCTTTATTAGCAGGACTAAATACACATGTTTTGCCAAAGCAAGTGTACAAAAGGGAATAGGGATAGGGACGGTAGGGATGTTGGGTAGGGGCAGATCTAGGGTGGGGGCTATGGAAGTCCATGGCATAGGGAGGGGGGGGATGGGGCAGATCTGGGGTGGGGGCTATAGAAGTCCATGGCATATCATAGTTCTCTTTCTCGCAGTCTATGACATTCGCTCACATACCGCGCTGCTATCTCTGCTGCTCTCTCTTCTTCCCCCAGCAAGATATATGTTTTCTCTTCATCCTTCATGGTGATGAAATCCGGGAAGGGATGTGAGAGTCTCCTGAAGTGAGTGTCCCTCACTGCTGAGTATTTGGAGCAGGAGCAGGAAGTGGCTTTCATCCTCTATGGCCTCCTGGTCACAGTGTTGGCATAGTCTTTCCTCCCTGGGCTTGTAGCTCTGCCTGTGTCGGCCGGATTCGATGGCCAGACTGTGGGCACTGAGTCTATACCGACTCAGAATCTTGCGGTCTCTGGGGTTCAGGAGTTTCTCCAGGTATGGGGCCAGTCTGTAGTCTCTCTGTAGACTCCGGTACATGGTCAGATTCTGTGAGCTGATGATGTCGTTCTTCCAGTCACTGACATACCTCTCCTGGCCTTCGTCTACCATCTTCCTGATTTCGGCTTTTGTCAGGTTGTTGTGATTGGTGTTCTTGTCAGGTTGGGTTTGGGTGGGCTGTTCCGAGGGTCCTGGTTTTTCTGTTTCACCTACATGTGTCAGGGCTTTATGGTGATGGGAGCTTGGATTGCTCCTATGTAGGTGAGCCTGGAATGACAGCGCCCTCTATAGAACCGTTAGGTGTAGAGGGAATCTGCCCAGCTCGGCCCGGCAAGCACTGTTGGAGGTGCTCCGATGGACTTGGAGAAGGTGCTTGCAGAATTCCAGGTGGAATATTTCTGTTGGGCTGGAATCCCACCTTGACCAGTCTGGTTAGGTGTGAGGACCCCAGACTTCACTGCCATACAGGAGGATTGGGGCGATGACAGAGTCGAAGATTTTTAACCAGACCCTCACTGGTGGCTTCAGATGGTAGAGTTACCTTCGGATACCATAGAAGGTTTTACAGGCCTTGTCTTACAGGGTTTCTATGGCTTGTTTGAAGCTCCCTGACTGGTCAATCTCTAGGCCCAGGTGGGTATATTTGTCTGTTCCTGTAAGGGCGCAGTTGTTGAGGTAGCACCATGACATTACTACTTCTGCGGTTCCTGTGTGGAGCATTTAACTTCACAAAGCCATGAACGGAGCAACATATTAGGAACATTTTATGTCAATCCTTATTTGATAACTACATTGTGCGACCATTGTATTGTGCATCACACAGTGTGGTGAAACTATAAGTATGGAAGAAATCCACTGTAGGTCAATTTGAATATTCTTTGGCTCCATTATACTGTAGTGTGTGAAGTCTACTGCTTGTGGAATCTACTGTGGAGACATCATACAGTGTGTGGAATCTACTGTGGGGACATCATACAGTGTGTGTGTGAAATCTACTGTGGGGACATCATACTGTGTGTGTGTGTGTGTGTAATGTATGTGATACAGTTCATATAGCGTCTTGTGCTTGGGTGCGATGAAAATACTTGAGACACAGGTTGAAAAAGAAAGTCTTGTATTGCTTCATACAAATTGGCAAAAATAAACACACAGGTTGCAAACACAGAAGCAGGAGACACAGCAGGCCAAAGTAATCTAAGTTCATCAATAACTCTCCACAACAGATTCAGATCTTCTTCTATGTTACCGCAAGTCCATGCAACCGTGAGGCTTTCAAGAGCAGAGTTCAGAGTCCACAAGAGCTCCAGAGTTTCTCAGTAGAAATGGCTGGAGTACAAAGTCCAAGGCTTCAGGAGTCAGAACACAGGTTCACTGCAGGCCAGATTCTGAAGCACTGATTGCTCAGGTGTGGCTGTTTAAGAAGCAAACGGAGAGAATCAGGGCGGGAACATGCAAGCTGGAAAACTCCATTTTAACTGAGGCAAGATAGCTGCAGCAAAACAGAAAGCAAAATGGCCGACGAACAAACTGAGTTTCAGAAACAGATATACAGAACCTTACATTACTCCCCCTTAGGGGCAACCTCCGGATGACCTCAGACCAGGCTTATGTGGGTACCTCTGATGAAACTGACGGAGCAAGCGAGGAGCATTAACGTTATTGACTGGCTCCCATGAGTTGTCCTCCACTGGGTAGCCCTGCCATTTGATCAGATATTGTAACTGATTTCTATACAACCTGGAATCTAAAATCCTTTCCACCACAAATTCTTCCTGACCATCGACTAGCACTGGGTCAGGGCAAGGAGAAGAACGTCCAGGAAACGTATTGGGTGTTGCAGCCTTTAGTAGGGATACATGAAAGACAGGGTGGATTCTCATAGTTCTGGGCAATTGAAGACGACAAGCAACGGCACTTATAATCTTACTGATTTTATAGGGTCCAATGTACTTATGTCCCAACTTAGATGATGGAATCCTTAACTTAAGATTTCTGGTTGACAGCCAGACCAGGTCTCCTACCTTAAAAACTGGTGCAGGTTTACGAAATTTATCTGCTGCCTTCTTGTACCTTTCCTGAGCCGATTCCAGATTCTCCTTTAGAAGATCCATATTCTTCTGTAAAGTCGTGACTCTTTCAGCCACTGCGGGCAAAGGCGTCTCTATGGGAAATCGTGGTAGAATATTAGGATGATAACCTAAATTAGAGAAAAAAGGAGACTGTTTAGTGGAGGCACTCTGAGAGTTGTTGTAAGAGAACTCAGCCAATGGAAGTAGATCCACCCAATCATCCTGTAGGTGACAGATAAAACAGCGGAGATACTGCTCCAGGGTTTGATTGGTTCGTTCGGTTTGTCCATTAGTCTGGGGATGAAAAGCAGAAGAAAGGTTTACTTTAATGTCCAATGCTGCACAGAAATTTTGCCAAAACCTAGAAGTGAATTGCACCCCTCGATCCGAAATAACCTCATCCGGTACTCCATGTAAACGAAACACATCTTTAATCATCAAATCTGATGTCTGTTTTGCAGTGGGTAAGCCGACACAAGGGATAAAATGAGCTGCCTTTGTTAAACGATCAACCACCACTAGAATAGTGTTCTTCCCTTGAGAGGTTGGTAATTCGACAATGAAGTCCATAGAAATGGATCCCCACGGGCGGGACGGGGTGGGAAGAGGCTGTAACAGACCAGTTGGTGAAGAGCGAGGTGTTTTGCATCTTGCACAAACCTCACACGAAGTGACATAATCCAAAACATCCTTCCTACAAGTGGGCCACCAAAAGAAACGAGAAAGAAATTCCTGTGTCTTTAGAATTCCTCTATGCCCGGCTATTTTGGAATCATGAATGAGTTGCAATACTCTCAATCTGACTGTTTCAGGTATATACAGACGTTGTCCCAGAATCCACACACCATTCTTAAAGACAAGACTTACGTCCCTTGGGGGTTGAGCCAAAAAAGAATCCGCATGGTATGCTTCCTTGATGTCTTTAATTAGGTCTTGATGATGAATCACTCCTAGGAATCTAGAGTCAGGAAGAATAGTCTTAGGAGGAGTAATTGGACGTGTCTCTGCTGAGTAAATCCTAGAGAGTGCATCAGCCTTTCCATTGCGCGATCCTGGTCTATAAGAAATAATAAAATTAAATTGGTTTAAGAAAAGATTCCAGCGAGCCTGGCGAGGAGTCAGGCACTTAGCCGACCTGATAAACTCAAGATTACGATGATCTGTCAGAACGACTATTTGCTGTGCAGCTCCTTGCAGAAGGTGTCTCCATTCTTTGAAGGCGGCAATAATGGCCAACAACTCTCTATTGCCCACATCGTAGTTCTTCTCAGCCGAAGACAACTGCTGGGAAAAGAAGGCACAGGGATGCAAGACATTCTTCTCACCTGTTCTCTGAGAGAGTATAGCTCCCACGGCACAGTCTGAAGCATCCACCTCTATTATGAAGGCAAGCTCTGGGTTGGGATGTACTAGAATAGGTGCAGTGGTAAATTTATCTTTTAGACGGGAAAATGCTTCCTGGGCTTGGGGAGTCCAGGAGAACTTAGACTCTTTCCGGGTAAGTTGGGTGATAGGTGACACTACCTCAGAGAAATTTCTAATGAAACGTCTATAGAAGTTTGCAAACCCGATGAAGCGCTGTACTCCTTCACATTTCTAGGACTTGGCCAATCATTGATGGCTTGGGTTTTACTTCCATCCATACTAATTCCTTGTGTAGACAGTACATACCCAAGAAATTGAATTTCGGTCTTATGGAATTCACACTTTTCAAGCTTGATGTAAAGATGATTTTGTCTTAGACGTTCCAAGACCATTCTCACATGTCCATGATGTTCCTCTGTGGAGTTAGAAAAAATTAAAATATCATCCAAATAAATTACCACGAATGTATCTAGGAGATCCCTGAAGATGTCATTCACCAAGTGTTGGAAAGTGGCTGGGGCGGTACTCAGACCAAAAGGCATAACCAGATATTCAAAGTGTCCATAGCGTGACCTGAATGCAGTCTTCCATTCATCCCCAGGTCTAATACGGACTAAGTTATAGGCCCCACGAAGATTAGTTTAGAAAAAATTTTAGCATGTCGCACTCTCTCCAATAACTCAGGGATTAAAGGCAATGGATAACGGTTTCTAATAGTAACCTTATTAAGTTCCCTATAGTCTACGCATGGTCTCAGGATCCATCTTTCTTCTTTACAAAGAATATGGTGCCCCTGCAGGAGATTGAAGAGGGGCGTATGAAGCCCTTGGCTAGATTTTCGTCTATGTACTCTTTTAAAGCCTTCAGCTCGGGCCCCGCCAGGGGTAGATCTTACCAAAAGGTATCTCTGCTCCAGGCAATAATTCAATTGGACAATCATATGGACGGTGAGGAGGAAGCTGGTCAGCGTTCTTCTTGTCACATAAATCCACATAGTCCTGGTATACAGCTGGTAATTCAGGGACTGACATGGTTCCTTTAGGAACAGAGCAAGCTGAAATTTTTTGACTCATCTGTTTCTCTGGGAAGTGTAATTCCTTGGTCTCCCAGTTAATGGTAGGATTCTGAGCCTGCAGCCATGGTAGCCCTAGAATAATGGGAAAGTGAGGAGAAGAGATAAGCATAAAGGACAGTTTCTCTTGTGATCTTTACCAAAGAACCTTTAAAGGCTCTGTTTTCCTGATCCACTGGTCCAGAGGTCAGCAGGGAGCCATCCACAGTTTCCATCTGTACGGGAGCAACCTTCTTCACTGAACGTATTCCCTGTTTAGAGCAAAGGAGACATCCATAAAATTTCCACTTGCACCTGAGTCGATCATGGCAGAGCTAGACACCCAGGCTGAGTCAACCCAGAGTTTGATGGAAAGAAACAGTGAGAATTGTTTTTCTTTACAACTCAGCTGGGACACCGCTGAGGAAACTTGAAAGATGGCAGCATTTACACAGTCAACGTCCTCAGAGGTAACGGAGTTTAAGTCCGAGAAATCAAGATCTGCTGCGGCAGCTATCTCTGGAGCCTGAGGCTCGGACCTGACAGATCCCCTCTCGCAACACTCACAATGAATGAGTGCTGCAGTAGTCTTGCGAGAACGGCTGGGACAGTTAATAATAAAGTGCCCTGACTTACCACAGTAAAAACATAGATTCTCCTTAAAACGATGTTCCTTGCGTGCATCACTAACCCGTCGTAGCAAAGAGTCTACCTGCATGGGTTCAGGTTCAGGTTCCCGTGTAATCCTATTCAAAGGTTCCTTAGCTGGAGAGGAAGGTAGGAAAGGTTAGTACGATTGCTTTCGAACCATCTCTCTTGCCTGCGTTCAGTTAAACGAGTATCAATACGGATGCAGTAGTTAATAAAGTCACCTAACGCAGTGGGAGGGTCGGCACGAGCAAGTTCATCCTTAATTAGTGGGGATAACCCCTTTCGAAAAATAGATTTTTTGGCGGAATTGTCCCAGGTGGTATCAAGGGCCCATCTCCTGAAATCCAAGGCATATTCAGCTACTGAGTGCTTACCTTGGCGCAAAACTAACATGGCTGCTTCAGCTGTTGCACCTCGATTGGGGTCATCAAACACCTGCCCCATGGCTGAAATAAAGTCATCAAGGTGATTCAAACAATCATCCTCAGTCTCAATCAGAGGGTTTGCCCATATCAAAGCCTTGTTGGTAAGCAACATAATTATAGTAAGCACCTTAGATCGTTCAGTAGGAAATTGTGAAGCATGTGCAGAAAAAAAAAGATTACATTGATTAACAAATCCCCTGAATTTTTCACGTTCACCACCAAAACGAAAAGGGGGCAACTTGGGAATCCAGAACTCGGGGCCATGGCAGGAGCCTGGACTCGCCCCTCTAGAACCTCAATCCTGGCTCGCAAATCCTGAGTAGTCTGTCCAACCACTTGCAAATTGTGATTATTTAGGTCCTGAAGATTTGTAAGACGGGTCTTTATATTCTGCAAATCTGCAAGGATATTATCAGTCACTCCCAAAGTTCCTTTATGCGGGCCTCCATTTTCCAGATCTTTTAAGACAGGATACTGGAAGAAGAGGAGAGAAAAAAAAACAATAGTGTTCACCTGTGGCAACACTGAAGAAAGAAAAAACTTTAAGGGAACTGCTCACCTGGAATGGTTGTGAGAAGTCACAACCACTATCATCACAGAAAGCTTTCAACCAGACATCTGATATCCAGAGTTTCAGCAGACAAAAGAGAAGAGAAAAAAAAACAATAGTGTTTTACCTGTGATAACTCTGCAGAAAAAAAACTTAAGGGAATTGCTCACCTGGAATGGTTGTGAGAAGTCACAACCACTGTTATCACAGAAAGTACAACCGGACATCCGATATCCACAGTACAGCAGACAAGCCTTTCCAGACCCAGCAGACACTAACGTTTGGCTTCAGAATCTTGTATTGTATGTGATACAGTTCTATAGCGTCTTGTGCTTGGGTGCGATGAAAATACTTGAGACACAGGTTGAAAAAGAAAGTCTTGTATTGCTTCATACAAATTGGCAAAAATAAACACACAGGTTGCAAACACAGAAGCAGGAGACACAGCAGGCCAAAGTAATCTAAGTTCATCAATAACTCTCCCCAACAGATTCAGATCTTTTCTATGTTACCGCAAGTCCATGCACCGTGAGGCTTTCAAGAGCAGAGTTCAGAGTCCACAAGAGCTCCAGAGTTTCTCAGTAGAAATGGCTGGAGTACAAAGTCCAAGGCTTCAGGAGTCAGAACACAGGTTCACTGCAGGCCAGATTCTGAAGCACTGATTGCTCAGGTTGGCTGTTTAAAAAGCAAACGGAGAGAATCAGGGCGGGAACATGCAAGCTGGAAAACTCCATTTTAACTGAGGGCAAGATAGCTGCAGCAAACAGAAAGCAAAATGGCCGACGAACAAACTGAGTTTCAGAAACAGATATACAGAACCTTACAGTGTGCTTCGCATCTACTGTGGGGACATAACTGTGGAATCTACTGTTGGACATCATAATGTGTATGGAAATACTGGGGACATCTACTTTGCTGACATCATACAGTGTGGAATCTACTGTGGAGACATGATACAGTGTGAGTGTGTGTGTGTGTGTGTGTGAATCGACTGTGGGGACATGATACTTTGTGTGTAATCTACTTTGGGGAATGATACAGTGTGTGTATGTTTCTACTGTAGGAACATCAGCAGTGTGTGTGTGGAATCTACTCTGCGGAATTATGCAGTGTGGATCGCCCGCCAGGGCAGCGGGATACTCGGTACCGGGCTGGTGTATTGAAGGGATGTGCACGGCGGCAGTGACCCGGTCCGTGGCCCTGGGGTCCAATAAAAGGGGAATTATTTACAGGGGATGACAAAGAGTTTGTAGTGTAGGTATTCGTGACGCCACCTGTGGTATCTGGTCAGTGGTGACCAGCGCTGCGATGCAGATCCTCTGGATAGATGCTGAGATGCAGCAGAGTTGGTACAGCCTCCCACAGGTGAGGCTATGATATCCCAGGGCAGGTAGATGTAGTGAAAGGTGGTAATGTGCTAAGAGATGCAGCTGAGTGTAGTAAGTGACGCAGGAAGAAACTGAGAAACAGTCAGTGAGTTGCAGTTTCCAAAGCTTTACTTACAGTTTTGCAGGCAAAGTATCCAGGGCATTGAATACAGGTCATACTGGAATAGGTCGGCCTGAAAGCAGTTTAGGATCCCCTTGCTACAGGTGGGATGTGAGGTCTCCTTCCTAGCGCTGTTCTCTGAGGCACAGGCTGCATAAGCTCCGTCCAAGTTCCTCTTTCTCTCTCTCTTATTTAAGTGAACTTCACTCTCATAACAGGCAGCTGTAGCCTGTTTCAGGAATCACTCTCTCTTTGGAGTCTCCGGCTCAACATGTGCTGCTGCTTTGAGAAGAGTCTTAATTGGGACAGAGGACCTGCCATCCTCTGCCCTCCGGATTCTGCTGCTGGGACTTTACTTCACCCTCTCAGCCTTGAACTCCACTTGCCCGGTCTCCGGCGCTCAGACCTGGGGTTGAGCCCTACTATGGCTCCTGCCCCCAGCTTGTCTCCCCATGCCTGTCCTCTCTTGTCCCTCCAGCTACACTCCTAACTCCTCCCCAGCCAGAAAATTCCAGAGAAGGTCTCCTGCAAATCAGGTGCTAGAGCTCCTCCTTCTGGTCTGGAGTAAGAAAAGATGTTGCATGCTGTGTTACCTGCTAAGGATCCTTCTTTGCTTTCAGGCATGACAACACCCTCCCCTGGAGGAAGGCAGGTCACTGTGGCAATCAAATCCTGGGGTGCCACATTCCCCCTAGTGCAATTCAGTACTCCTGGACTGAGGAAACATAAAGAAAAACATATAACTATTTACAGGAATTGTAACATTAAATATATACATTAGGCGGAGTCCGAAATGGGGTGTCCTTTTTCACCCTAGCAAAGTACAATGTGAGGGACCCGCCTCAAAACCCTCAACGTAAGCCTGGGGCGGCTACAAGGCATGGATGATTCGCCCAGTCTTCAGCCACGCCAGCTGTTTTTGTTCTGTGGTCATTATATTAACTATTTACAAGTATTGTCCTAGTCACTCCGAGTCCAGTGACCCTATCGTCCATTTAAAGAATAAAATAAGAATGGATAAAAGTTGCAATTATAAACATTAACTTATTTACAAACTAGTACAGTAGCATGTTAGTCCATATACCTGGCTGGGATCTGACCTCTAGTACTATGGACTGATTTACGCAGTACAGGTGTCTCTATTGATCTAGCCTGGTCTAGTATGTGTATTGGTAAGCTGGGCAGTAACCTCTGCGATTTCCTAGACTCACTGTGGGTGTGACAGATTCACCGATAGCAGGGGGCAGATTTTCACGTTCCACTGCAGGTGTGGCTTCTGGCACTGGAACTGGCAGTTCTTCAGGCTGATCCTGAGTCTCTTCTCTTTCAGGCACTGCCGGTTGGGCAAAGGTCAAGACGTGCACTACTATAGCCTGGTTTACTCTCGTCCAGTTCGACGGGAACTCACCAAGTACAGTGCGGACCTTTACTTCCACTTTTTCTATTGATGAAGGAATGTCCTTTTCTCCGATCTTTCCCTTTAACTGGTCAGGGCACGATTTTAGGTGATCCCTGGACACTGCTGTGGAGTTTCTTTCCCCCATCCTTACTGATTTAAAGGGACACCTTTGTATTGTCGAAGTCCGAGGGCATAATGGTATATGGCTCCTCTTCCACTGGTCGTCAAGCCTGTGGAGTCGCCTAGGGAATTGCAGGTGCATGCTGGTTGTAATTTCTTTCTTGTTTTTGTCTTGCCTGAGACAAACTCTTCTCTACACATTCTTGCACCTTGCGGTACTGTTGCTGCCGCTCAGTATCCCAGTCTGCATCTGGTGATGTTACCTCAGGTGTCAGGACACCCATGTCCAAATCAATTGGTAATTTGCCAGGTCTTGCTCTATGAGGTAGGCCGGTGTACAGTTGGTAGAATTCACCGGAATGTGGTTGTAGAGATCCACCAGATATGGCAACTTTTCTGGCCACAAGTTTCTCTCTTCCAGAGGCAAAGTCTTCAAGAGGTCAATTACCACTTGGTTCATCTTCTCACATATGCCATTTGTCTGTGGATTGTACGGTGTTGTTCTGATTTTCTTGCAACAGTACATGTTACAGAACTCCTGGAACACTTCTACTTCAAAGGCTGGGCCTTGGTCAGTAAACACTCGTTCAGGGTAACCATGTGGTTGACAAAAGTGCTGTTGAAATGCTTTTGGCCGCTGTCTTTGCTATTTGGTCCTTCACAGGCACGACTACCAGGAACCTTGAGTAGTGGTCAACGATGGTGAGAGCGTAGACATAGCCTGATCGGCTTGGAGTCAGCATCACGTGGTCCAAGGCTACCAGTTCAAGTGGCTGTTTGGTGATTATTGGCTGCAAAGGACTCGCTGGCTGTTACGGTCCTTTCTTTGCAAGTTACATGGTCCACACTCTCGGCACCATCTTCAATGGCCTTCCTCATAACAATCCAGTAGAATCTCTCACGAAGTAGGACCGCTAACTTCTTCCAGCCGAAGTGTCCTGCTCCATTGTGGTACGCTTCCAGGACCATTGATGCATCTCGCCTCGGAACTACCACTTGCCAGACCAATTTGTGAGTTCGGCCGTTGACACGCCTCCGACACAGCTTTCCCTCATAGATGAAAGTCTGCCCTTTTCTTTCCACAACTGTTGGGTCTCTTGGAGCATCTGAACCAGGACGCGAGTCAGCTTGTGCCAGTAGCCCCTTTACCAGGCGGACTGCTGGGTCGCTATCTTGCGTCTCTGCCCACTCATGGTGAGGCATGGGTTTAGGGTGGACTCTTTCAGGATGTAGCGCTTGTTTTTTCACCCCTTGAGCACGTTGGGTTGCAATTGGACGATGGAAGGCTGATAACTTAATTTCTTCGAGCGTGTCTAGATCTTCTCCCCCATCTGGTAAGTTGGGCATTCTGGACAGTGCATCAGCATTGCATTCTTATGTCCCGCTCGGTACTTGATGGTGAACTCATAGTTGGACAGCCGTGCCATCCATTGCTGCTCCAGCGCACCTAGCTTTGCGGTTTCCAAGTGAGTCAGCGGATTGTTGTCCGTGAAGATGGTAAACTTTGCCGCAGCTAGGTAGTGTTTGAATCACTTGGTTACAGCCCAGACGATGGCGAGGAACTCCAGCTTGAAGGAGCTGTAGTTGTCAGGGTTCCTTTCAGTGGGACCAAGTTTCCTGCTGGCAAAGGAGATCACTCTTTCTTTGCCATTCTGTACCTGCGACAGCACTGCTCAAAAGTCCCACATTGCTGGCATCAGTAAGAGAATGAATGGTTGATCATAGTCTGGGTAAGCCAGAACTTCATCCCCCGTAAGGGCCATCTTCAACCAAGTGAAGGATCTTTCCAGTTCGTCATTCCAATCAAACATAGAACTCTTCTTCCTGGCCTTCTTGAGCTGGCCCACAAGGAGATTTTGCAGAGGGGGCTATTTCAGTGAAGCCCTTGATGAACCTTCGGTAGTAGCCTACCAACCGGATGAACTGACGTATTTCATGGATGTTGCTAGGTCTTTTCCAGTCTGGGTAACAGTGACTTTGTCAGGGTCTGGCGCCACGCCTTCTGCGCTCACTACGTGGCCTAGGTACTGCACCTTGGGCTTCAGGAGGTGGTATTTGGACGGCTTCACCTTTAGGCAAAAATTTGGACAGGGCTTCGAACACCTGGCCAGGTGCTCCAAATGTGCCTCGTAGGTCTTGGAGAAGACAATGACATCATCCAGGTACAATAGAACTGTCTCGAAGTTCATATGTCCAAGGAAGCACTCCATCAATCTCTGGAACGTTCCTGGCGCGCTGCAAAGCCCGAACGGCATGTAGTTGAATTCTGAGGCCCATTGGTGTGCAAAGGCGGTCTTCTCTTTGTCTGCCTGTGCCACGGAACCTGCCAATACCCACTAGTGAGATCTTAGGTAGAGAAATAGTTAGCAGTTTTCAGTGCAGCTAGTGATTCCTCTATCCTAGGTAACGGATAGGCGTCTTTGTGGGTAATGCTGTTAAGTTTCCTGTAATCAACACACATCCTCATTGTACCATCTTTCTTTCTAACAAGGACTAGTGGAGCTGCCCAGGGCTACAACTGTCTCTGATCACCCCAGCCTCCTTCATCTCTCGTAGCATACTCTTGGCACATTGGTAGTGATTTGGAGGTACAGGCCGGTACCTTTCTTTAATGGGCGGATGATTTCCAGTGGGATATGATGTTGGACACCTTTTGCCTGTCCAAAATCTAAAGGGTGTTTGCTGGAACTACTCGGTAAACCACATTCTTTTGGTGTGGAAGGGTGGAGTCAGTGCCTACATGCTGCTGCTGACACCAATCCTCCAGCTGTTTTGCAGTGCCATTGTGCTCCACCTGTTCGGACGAGACCAGGGGCTCTGCTGTCTGAATGGCGTTGTTATTGACAGTGAACAGCTTAGCAACGGTGGTATACCGAGGTAGTTTGGCCTCCTCCATCCCACAATTTAAGATGCGTACAGGTACCCTCCCCTTGCGTACATCAACTACACCTCTGGCTGTCAGGATAGTGGGCCTACTATCAGAGTAACACTGGTTCTACCAGAGCTTGGTAATCTCTTCCTCTGAGGCCTATGGCTGCACGACACCAAATTAACATTTCACTTTTTGGGATATTGCAATGGGGAATGCATCACTCACTCTGACACTGTCGACTTCTCCGCCAGTTAGCTCTACCTGCTGTCTTTGCATCAGGGGCCTTGATCTCCTTTTGCAGGACCCGTTGTTCACTGGAACCAGCAGTTTCGGCTACCTGTTGCAACAAAACAATAACCTCGGCAAGACAATTTTCTATCACATTAGTACCTAAGGTCATCATTGGGTTACATTCTCGTCTATCAATGTCTACAATTATCATTACCTTGGGCTTTTAATTCTACCCGCCCCAACTTAATGGTCACTTCCTTATACCCCTTCTGTGGCAAAGGCTGACCATTGCTGGCAACTACTGTCAGCTCATCAGCTGGGCCGCGAGTAAAATCAGAGTCAGCCCAGTATCGTATGTAAAGGATATATGGCATAGTTGTCACCTGAGAGCCAGTGTCCAGCAAAGCGTTCATTGGGATGCCATCAATCACCACTGGAGGATCGGTCGTCCTCCGACGTACTTGGCTCGCCAGTTCTGTGGGCCGTGTCCTCTTACTCCTGGGGATTGGCCCCCTGCCCCAGGGGTCACTCGTTTAAATAACAGAATCTTGCGAGGTGCCCGCTTTTCTGCAGCGGCGGCAAATGGGTCGTCCGTCCTTGTCGTAGCGATCGTTGTCTCTACCTCTGATTGGTGGGATCCTCTTCTTCCATCACCATAGGACGTCATCTGGACTGGAGGCCAACTCTATCTTCTCCTTTTGGGGCACTTGCAAGGACTGCACGGTTTTGGTTAGTGCAGCCACACTTTTGGTCAGCTCCTGAACCTGCAGACGCAGCTCTGCGATGGGTCATCATCCAGGGTCTGTGCGTCAGCCTCAGCGAGAGCCTGAGGGAAGGATGCCGCCACCTGGTGGTATGTAATGGCTGGGCGCCTAGGGGGCGCTGTACGGCTGACATTTGGTTCGTGTAATGCCCGGATAGCCCTGTCTTTAAAATAAAAAATATAAAAATAGATCGTGAGCACAACCTTAATGGAAATGGTGCTTAAAGTCTAGGTTCCCACACCGGGTACTAATAACAAAGAAAAGACTAAGCACTCAACTTAATAATTTATTAGTAGTATCTTCAAAACGTTTTGGTCTTGGTGACCTTCATCAGTAACTACTTATATGTATATAGAAAATGGCTCCTAGAGAGACAGGTGCCTCAAGTGAAGAATGCTGCATAAAAATAAGCGTGGCTTATGACAAAAGCTCTGTGGTAATGCCGAGTGTCTAATATTGCGGTATCCACCGCTATGAAGACTGGGGCTGAACCAGGACGCTATCTGCGCAGTCTAGATGTCTTCCCTTAGATGTGAGAGGCGGCACCTGTCTCTCTAGGAGCCATTTGAGAGCGGCATTATAGTGACCGCTGCAGCGGTCACCAGATCTTGCTGCACTCTAGGGACTGTGGCTGTGCTGGCCGCTGGGTTCTGCGGTGCTATTGCAGCTGTGCCTGCACCTGGCTCTGCATCTTGCGGTTCTATGAGGGCTGCGGCTGCGTCCGCCTCTAGATCTTCTCCTGCGTGAGACATCTCTTCCCCCTAGTTAATCTTAGCCAGGCTCTGCGTTTCCACTGGCTTACCAAGCTATTGCTCTGCCGGCGTGGTGAGCGGTGCACGCCGTGACTCCAGGCCACAGCTCCCTGTTCTCTGCCAGCTGCCGTTTTTCACGCGTAGCACCTCACTTTTCGCGCGCTCTCACTCTGGCTCCACCCACGACGGCACGCCTCTCTTCTCCCTGCGCGCCTCGTGGCGTTGTAACGGCGGAAACTGCACAAAATTTTCAGCAAAGTCTCTGGCACAATATACAGTTCAATATAGGCACACAGGACCTGGTGATACCGGGCTTCGTAATCCTGTTCGTGGCGCCAAAATGGATCGCCCGCCAGGGCAGTGGGATACTCGGTACCGGGCCGGTGTATTGAAGGGATGTTTCACGGTGGCAGTGACCCGGTCCGTGGCCCTGGGCGTCCAATAAAAGGGGAATTATTTACAGGGGATGATAAAGAGTTTGTAGTGTAGGTATTCGTGACGCTACCTGTGGTATCTGGTCAGTGGTGACCAGCGCTGCGATGCAGATCCTCTGGGATAGATGGTGAGATGCAGCAGAGTTGGTACAGCCTCCCACAGGTGAGGCTATGATATCCCAGGGCAGGTAGATGTAGTGAAAGGTGGTAATGGTGCTAAGAGATGCAGCTGAGTGTAGTAGGTGACGCAGGAAGAAACTAAGAAACAGTCAGTGAGTTGCAGTTTTCAAAGCTTTACTTACAGTTTTGTAGGCAAAGTATCCAGGGCATTGAATACAGGTCATACTGGAGTAGGTCAGCCTGAAAGCAGTTTATGATCCCCTTACTACAGGTGGGATGTGAGGTCTCCTTCCTAGCGCTGTTCTCTGAGGCACTGGCTGCTATAAGCTCCGTCCAAGTTCCTCTTTCTCTCTCTCTAAATTAAGTTGAACTTCACTCTCATAACAGGCAGCTGTAACCTTCTTTAGGAATCACTCTCTATGGAGTCTCCGGCTCACATGTGCTGCTGCTTTGTAGAAGAGTCTTAATTGGACAGAGGACCTGCCATCTTCTGTCCTCCGGATTCTGCTGCTGGGACTTTACTTCACCCTCTCAGCGTCGGCCTCCATGGGTCCGGTCTCCGGCGCTCAGACCTGGGGATGAGCCCTACTATGGCTCCTGTCCCAGCTTGTCTCCACACGTCTGTCCTGTCTCGTCCCTCCAGCTACACTCCTAACTCCTCCCCCAGCCAGAATATTCCAGAGAAGCTCTCCTGCAAATCAGGTGCTAGAGCTCCTCCTTCTGGTCTGTAGTAAGAAAAGATGTTGCATGCTGTGTTACCTGCTATGGGATCCTTCTTTGCTTTCAGGCATGACATCACCCTCACCTGGAGGAAGGCAAGGTCACTGTGGCAACCAAACTCCTGGGGTGCCACATGTGCATGTGGAATCTACTCTGGGGACACTATACAGTGTGTGCATGTGGAATCTACTCTGGGGACACTATACAGTGTGTGCGTGTGGAACCTACTATGGGGACAGAATACTGTGTGTGTGTGGCGCTTAATCAGGGTGTATGGCTTTCAGGGAGCACTGGCTTCTCAGGGCGTGCAAGGCTTTTTGAGGCATTTTGCAAAAGCATGGGCACTTTCAGGGTGCTTTTTGGGGTGCACGGGCTTTTTCGGGCGCTCTTTCAGAAGCACAGGATTTTTCGGGGCGCTTTTTCAGAAGCACGGGCTTTTTGGGGCGCACGGGCTTTTCATGGGGCTTTTTCAGGGCACAAGGGCTTTTCAGGGCACTTGGGGCGCACGGTTCTTCGTGGCGCTTTTTCAGAAGCACGATTTTCTCAGGCCGCGCTGGCTTTTCAAGGTGCTTTTTTTGGAAGCACTGGCATTTTGGGGGACTTTTTCAGGGTGTACAGGCTTTTCGTGGTGCTTTCTCAGGGCGCATGGGCATTTCGGAGAGCATAGGCTTTTCAGTGCACTTTTTTCAGGGGCGTGATACTCGTCGTTCAGGTGACAGGTGTGGGCATTGAACCCATTGCCTAGTCTCCATGCTGTCTGTCACCCTGCGGAGCACACCTGCCTCTGCACTCGCTGCCGGCAGGAAACTCAATGTCTCTTTGCGCGCTTTCAGCTCTGCTTCCTCACTGCCTGGCTTAGTCCGCCCCCTCTCCCCGGGTCATGAGGCCTGTCCTGTACCCTATTCTTTCCCCCAGCAACATGGGATGCAGCCTCAGCAGTTCCGGACCCAGCATGATGCAGGCACCTGCAGCCCGGTCTTCATCCTTACACTGGTTCCCTTTTTTTGGATATAATTGCGGTAATACCATAGCATTCCTGCAAAACTATTTTTTAAGGCTACATTATGCCTCCACAGTAAACTTTCCACAACACACACAATATGATGCGCCCGCACATGTACAGTATGATGCCCCCCCTACACTAGCACAGTACGGTCTGTGGGGAGGACCGTCTATGAGCCATACATTCTAGGCACCCCTCTACTGGACTAGCCCGAGTGTATGAGCTGCAGGTAGGACCCCAAAGTGTCCATACAGTCCAGGCGCTAAAACTGGCCAGATTGTATGGGCTGCGGGGAGGACCTCACAGGAGCCCACACTTTCTACTACATCCCGGGAGCCCCTGCATTCTTTACACTTCTGATAGTCAGATTGTATGGTTCTCAGCTAGGACTGTGCAAGAGACCATATATTCTAGGACCACCACCCAGGAGCACATATGTAGGAGAGAGTCCCCGCTGTGGGGCCGGGCCAGAACCAAGGGGGCTGTCACTTAAGTTCCTAGGGGAAAGGTTCCCGGGGGAAGAGACTGCAAGACAACCCAGAGACTGTTCTGGTAGATACGGGGGCGGGGCGACTATAGAAAGAGGACAGGAGACCAGCAGGGGCACTCGACGCAGAGGCAGACAAGAGGCAGGAAGAAGGAACCTGATGGGGGGTGGAGAGAGAGACAAGGCCAGCTGCCAGGTGTGAGAAAGCACAGGGACTCACGTGACTTGGGAGAGGACGTATCTGAGCGGAGCCAAGAAGGAGCAGTACTCTGAGACCTTCACCCGCAACTGCCCTGCTCCAGCCAGCGGCCTGTACTCCTCCAGCCGCGACCGCCGCTGTCACACTCCAGCCCGAGGTTGCGGCCTGTACGCCTCCAGCCGCGACTGTCACTGCCCCGCTCCAGTCCGCGGTTGCGGCCAGTACTACTCCAGCCACGACCACTACTGCCTCACTCCAGCCCGTGGCTGCGACCTGTATCCTACCATCCGCGGCCGCCACAGCCCTCAGCTGCCGCCATTTCGCCTCCGGGAGGGGCGGTCTCAATGCCAGAGAATTTCTTCAGGGCCTGTTGCACCCCATCTGCACCTGGGTGTAAAAACGCCCGAAGCCTACAACTCCTCGTCAGCTGGGCCCAGCGGCTGAGACGCCGAACGGACACCTACCGGACATAGCTCTGCAGGACGTCAAAAAAGATAAGTGACACACTGTTAACTGTTGATTATAGTTCTAGGACATTTAGATGGCCCTATTGCGGCCCTATAGTCATTGGCACTTGCCCAATAGTCGTTTGCTCAATTCATTGTGTATTGTTGTATACTTTCCCTGCAAGGAGAATTACTGTTAGCTTGCTAGTTATACTCAGAACCCCCATATAAAGTTTCTGTTAAAGCTTGCTCGGTTCTCCGACTCGTCACTGCATCCCGCGTACCTGCAAATACCACATTTGGCGTAGTCGGCAGGATGCAGTCTTCGAGCGCGAGCTGGGAAGCCGCAGATCAAGGGGGTGACAGTGGCCCCCGGACCAGCCTGTCGTTGGGGGCCATGCTGAACAACTTGCCCAAGTTCAACGGCAGTAATACCATGCTATGGAGCTGGGCAGAGCGAATGCGGGGGTTGTTCAGGATGCACCCGATGACCACTGATCTGGAGACAGAGGTGGCCATCATGGCATTGGAGGGAGAGGCCCGAGACTCTGTGATGCTAAGACCCCCAGGACAACAAAATACTTTTGTCCGGGTATTGCAGATCTTGGAGGAGACCCACGGCGACCCAACCGATGTAGGGGAACTGAGAACCCGGCTGTTCAGCCGCATGCAGGGAGAGGGGGAGACCATCACTCAGTATATGAATGTGCTGCAGGAGCTCTATACAGCCATTGAGCAAAAGGACGGAGTAGGCGTGGGGCCCTTGACATTACTCTGGTGACCTCTTGGTGACCGGATTGCGCGACCCCCTGACTAAGCAAGCCTTGCGGGAGCGGGTACGGGTAAACCCGCATTTGACCTTCTCCGTGGTAGGGAGTGAGGCCCACGCGCGACAGCAAAAGGTGACAGCCCCCGTTGGGAAGGCCAAGAGCACTGAAGCCTCCATGAATGCCATTAGCGAGCCCCCGTGGGTGGGGGAAATGCGACAGGAGCTGGAGAGTATCAGAGACGAACTAGCTGAAGTGAAAAGAAAGGCCGGCGCTATGGGCAGCCCACTGGGGCCAAGCATGACAACTTGGAGGCCCCGTAATGCTCGGAGTGGTCGGCCTCTGCGGCCCGTCGCTTGCTTTAACTGTGGATTGGTGGGCCACTTCGCCCGGGAGTTCCCTTGGCGGGGGAAGAACCTGCCCCAGCGGCCATTAAACTAGGGGCTCTGAGCTGGGGGGATGCCGCTCGGAGCCAGAACGCACCCCCCGGGGTGGTGGAAGTCCCGAGGATCTAATCGCGAAGTGTCTGCTGGTCTGGGCAGAATTTGAAGGCCGTGCTGTGCATTGCCTGGTGGACATGGGGTCACAAGTGACCACTAGCCTGAGGCTTACTTCCGGCAGCACTTTCCAGAAGCCACAAGGCCCCAGTGGGGGTCCGTGATAAAGCTAGTGGCTGCCAATCAATTGCCCATCCCCGTCCGCCGGAGTAGCATGGATGCAGATCTGGGCATGAATGTACTAAAAGAATTCGGCAGTCTCCTCCTCCATGAACCTGCTCAAGAGACTTTGAAACAATGGAGCCCCCGCACTCTGCAGGGGCAAGTCTTCCAGCAGCTGGTGCGGGTGCACGAGTCTAAGAGGCTTGCCAGGAGGGGGAGGTGCTGGGGAGAGTGACTGCGCCTGCGGCTCCTCAGCTCGTGCTACCGCTAGGACAGACAGTTGCCAGTCCTGGCCCATGTACCGCTGGAAGGAGTAGAGGTGCAGGTGGAGCCATGCTTCCTCAAGCATCTGCCCTCCGTGCTCCTGGTGGCTCGCACCCTGGCTACGTGCGAAAGGGGACCATCCTCGTGCGGTGTGTTAATCTGGAAGATCAAGACATCCTCCTGAAGCCCCGCGTAGAAATTGGTAAAACCATTGGAAGAGGTGCTCCAGTCCCCGCGTTGCTAATGAGGGTGAATCCAAGGGACCCCTGGGCTGTAACTGTGCACGCCTCCGGACCACAGAGCCTCCGCCTGAGCAGGCGGGGCGAGCAATCTTGGAGAAAATGCGAGCCGAACTCTCGGACCTTGACCCGGCCCAAATAGACCGGTGGAAGCTCTCCTGGGCCATTACAATAGGTATTCGCCAGCCATGAGGACGATTTTGGGTGCACCACAGCCATTACACATGGCATTCCCACTGAAGGGACGGCCCCCATCAGAGAGTGATATTTGGTAGATGCCGCCACAGTTATACTAAGAAGTGAAAACGCTGTTGAATCAAATGCTGCGAAAATCAGTTATCCAGGAAAGCCAGAGCCCCTGGGCAGCCCCCATAGTGTTGATGCGGAAAATGGACGTCACCCTGCGGTTCTGTGTGGATTACCAAAAGTTGAATGCCTGTACCATCAAAGACTCACCCGCTCCCTCGTATAGAGGAGTCTGTAAGGTTCTATGTATATATTCCTGAAACTCAGTTTGTTCGTCAGCCATTTTACTTTCTGTCTTGCTGCAGCTATCTTGCCCTCAGTCAAAATGGAGTTTCCCAGCTTGCATGTTCCCGCCCTGATTCTCTCCTTTGCTTCTTAAGCAGCCACAGCTGAGCAATCAGTGCTTCAGAATCTAGCCTGCAGTGAACCTGTGACTTGACTCCTGTAAGCCTTTGGACCTTGTACTCCAGCTATTCCTACTGAGGAACTCTGAAGCACTTGGGACTCTGAACCCTGCTCTTTGAAAGACCCAACGTTTGCATGGACTTACGGTAACAGAGAAGAAGATCCTGAATCTGTATTGGAGAGTGATTGCTGAGCTTGGATTACTCTGGCCTGCTGTGTCTCCTGTTTCTGTGTCTGCAAACTGTGTGACTATTTCTGCCAACTTGTATGAAGTAATACAGGACTTTTCTATATCAAACCTGTGACTCCTGTGTTTTCATCGCACCCAAGCACAAGACGCTATATGAACTGTACTACATACATTACAAGATTCTGAAGCCAAAAAACGTTAGTGTCTGCTGGGTCTGGAAAGTTGTGTCTGCTGTACTGTGGATATCAGACGTCCGGTTGTACTTTCTGTGATGACAGTGGTTGTGACTTCTCACAACCATTCCAGGTGGCAATTCCCTTAAGTTTTTTTCTTTTTGCAGTGTTACCACAGGTAAACACTATTGTTTTTTTTTTTTTTTCCTTTCTTTTCTCTTTTTTGTCTGCTGTAACTCTGGATATCAGATGTCTGGTTGAAACTTTCTGTGATGATAGTGGTTGTGACTTCTCACAACCATTCCAGGTGAGCAGTTCCCTTAATTTTTTTTTCTCTCTGCAGTGTTCCACAGGTGAACACTATTGTTTTTTTTTTCTCTCCTCTTCTTCAGTAATCCTGTCTTAAAAGATCTGGAAAATGGGAGGCCCGCATAAAGGAAACTTTGCGGAGTGACTGATAATATCCTTGCAGATTTGCAGAATATAAAGACCCGTTTTTACAAATCTACAGGACCTCAATAATCACAATTTGCAAGTGGTTGGACAGACTACCCAGGATTTGCGAGCCAGGATTGAGGTTCTAGAGGGCGAGTCCAGGCTCCTGCCGTAGCCCGAAATGCTGGGATTCCCAAAGTTGCCCCCTTTTCGTTTGGCGGTGAACGTGAGAAATTCAGGGGATTTATTAATCAATGCAATCTTTTTTTTTCTGCACATGCTTCACAATTTCCCACTGAACGATCTAAGGTGCTTACTATAATTTATGTTGCTTACCAACAAGGCTTTAATGTGGGCAAACCCTCTGATTGAGACTGAGGATGATTGTTTGAATCACCTTGAATGATTTTATTTCAGCCATGGGGCAGGTGTTTGATGACCCCAATCGAGGTGCAACAGCTGAAGCAGCCAGTTAGCTTTGCGCCAAGGAAGCACTCGGTAGCTGAATTGCCTTGGATTTCAGGAGATGGGCCCTTGATACCACCTGGGACAGTTCCGCCAAAAAATCTATTTTTCGAAAGGGGTTATCTCCACTGATTAAGGATGAACTTGCTCGTGCCGACCCTCCCACTGCGTTAGGTGACTTTATTAACTACGCATCCGTATTGATACTCGTTCTGACTGAACGCAGGCAAGAGATGGTTCGAAAGCAATCGTACTAACCTTTTCCTACCTTCCTCTCCAGCTAAGGAACCTTTGAGTAGGTATTTACACGGGAACCTGAACCTGAACCCATGCAGGTAGACTCTTTACAAGACGGTTAGTGATGCACGCAAGGAACATCGTTTTAAGGAAATCTATGTTTCTATTGTGGTAAGTCAGGGGCACTTCATTATAACTGCCCCAGCCGTTCTCGTAAGACTACTGCAGCACTCATTCATTGTGAGTGTTGCGAGGGGGATCTGCAGGTCCGAGCCCAGGCTCCAGAGAGATCTGCAGCAACAGATCTTGATTTCTCGGACTTTAAACTCCGTTACCACTGAGGACGTTGACTGTGTAAACGCTGCCATTTTCAAGTTTCCTCAGCGGTGTCCCAGCTGAGTTGTAAGAAAAACAATTCTCATTGCTTTTTTTCCATCAAACTCTGGGTTGACTCAGCTTGGGTGTCTAGCTCTGCTATATCGACTCAGGGGCAAGTGGAAATTTTATGGATGTCTCCTTTGCTCTGAAACAGGGAATACGTTCAGTTGAAGAAGGCTACTCCAGTTACAGATGGAAACTGTGGATGGCTCCCTGCTGACCTCTGGACCAGTGGATCAGGAACAGAGCCTTTGAGGGTTCTTATGGGTTAAAGATCATCAAGAGAAACTGTCCTTTTTGCTTATCTCTTCTCCCACTTTCCCATTATCTAGGGTACCATGGCTGCAGGCTCAGAATCCTAACCATTAACTGGGAGACCAAGGATACACTTTCCAGAGAAACAGATGAGTCCAAAAGTTTCAGCTTGCTCTGTTCCTAAAGGAATCATGTCAGTCCCTGAACTACAGCTGTATACCAGGACTATGGGATTTATGTGACAAGAAGAACGCTGACCAGCTTCCTCCTCACGTCCATATGATTGTCCAATTGAATTATTGCCTTGGAGCAGAGATACCTTTTGGTAAGATCTACCCCCTGGCGGGGCCCGAGCTAAAGGCTTTAAAAGGATTACATAGATGAAAATCTAGCCAAGGGCTTCATACGCCCCTCTTCATTCCTGCAGGTGCACCCATCTTCTTTGTAAGAAGAAAGATGGATCTTGAGACCATGCGTAGACTATAGGGAACTCAATAAGGTACTATTAGAAACCGTTATCCATTGCCTTTAATCCTGAGTTATTGGAGAGAGTGCGACATGCCAAAATTTTTTCTAATAGATCTTCGTGGGGCCTTATAACTTAGTCCGTAATAAGACCTGGGGATGAATGGAAAACTGCTTCAGGTCACGCTATGGACACTTTGAATATCTAGTTATTGCCTTTTGGTTCTGAGTACCCGCCCCAGCCACTTTCCAAACACTTGGTGAATGACATCTTCAGGGATCTCCTAGATACATTCGTGGTAATTTATTTGGATGATTATTCTAATTTTTTTCTAACTCCACAGAGGAACATCATGGACATGTGGAATGGTCTTGGAAACGTCTAAGACAAAATCATCTTTACATCAAACTTGAAAAGTGTGAATTCCATAGGACCGAAATTCAATTTCTGGGGTATGTACTGTCTACACAAGTATTAGTATGGATAGAAGCAAAACCCAAGCCATCAAGGATTGGGCCAAGTCTAGAAATGTGAAGGAGGTACAGCGCTTCATCGGGTTTGCCAACTTCTATAGACGTTTCATTAGAAATTTCCTGAGGTAGTGGCACCTATCACTCAACTTACCCGAAAGAGTCTAGGTTTTCTGGACTCCCCAAGCCAGGAAGCATTTTCACGTCTAAAAAGATAAAATTTACCACTGCACCTACCTAAGTACATTCCCAAACCCCGACTTGCCTTCATAATAGAGGTGGTTGCTTCAGACTGTGCCGTTGGAGCTATACTCTCTCAGAGAACAGGTGAGAAGAATGTCTTGCATCCCTGTGCCTTCTTTTCCCAGCAGTTGTCTTTGGCTGAGAGGAACTCGATGTGGGAAATAGAGAGTTTGTTGGGCCATTATTGCCGCCTTCAAAGAATGGAGGACACCTTTTCAGGGAGCTGCACAGCAAATGTCGTCCTGAAGGACCATGTAACCTTGAGTTTATAGGTGGTAAGTGCCTGACTCCTGCCCCGGCTCGCTGGGAACTTTTTCTTAAACCAATTTAATTTTATCATTTTATAGCAGGATGCGCAATGGAAAAGGTGATGCACTCTCTAGGATTTACTCAGGCAGAGACAAAAGTCCAATTTTCTCCTCTAAGACTATTCTTCCTGGACTCTAGATTTAGGAGTAATTCATAATCAAGACCCACTTAAGGACATCAAGGAAGCATACCATGGGATTCCTTTTTGGACAACCCCAAGGGACGTAAAAACTTGTTTTTTAAGAATGGTTGTGTGGATTCGGGAAAGTCTGTAATTCCTGAAACAGTAGATTAAGAGTATTGCAATCATTCAAATTTCCAAAAATAGCTGGGATAGAGGGATTCTGACACAGGAATTTCTTTCTCGTTTCTTTTGGTGGCCCACTTGCAGGAAGGTGTTTTGAAATTATTTCACTTCATGTGAGGTTGTGCAAGATGCAAAAACACTCGCTCCTCACCAACTGGTCTGTTACAGCCTCTCCCCCCGTCCCGCCCGTGGGGGTCCATTTTATGGACTTCATTGTGGAGTTACCAACCTCCAGGGGAAAACCATTTTGTGGTGGTTGACCTCTAACAAAGGCAGTCTTTTATCCCTTGTTGGCTTACCCTGCAAAACAGACATCAGATTTGATGATTAAAGTGTTTTTGCTTAAATGGAGTAGGATGAGGTTATTTCGGATGAGGGGTGCAATTCCCTTCTGGTTTTGGAAAATTTTTGTGCAGATTGGACATTAAAGAAACTTCTTTGCTTTTCATCCCCAGACTAATGGACAGACGAACGAAACCAACAACCCGGGCAGTATCTCCGCTGTTAACTGCCACCTACAGGGTGATTGGTGGACTTTCCTTAGCTGAGTTTGATAACAACTCTCAGGTGCCTCCACTAAACAGTTCCTTTTTTCTAATTAGGTTTTCATCCTAAATTCTACCACGATTTCCCATAGAAACGCCTTTACCAGCAGGTGGCGGGGAAAAAATCCCTTTACAGAAAAATTGATCTTCTAAAGGAAAATTGGAATCGGCTCAAGAAAGGTACAAGAAAGCAGCAGATAAATTTGTAAACCTGCACCAGCTTTCAAAAGGGAGGAAATTGGTCTGGCTGTAACCAGAAATTTAAGCTAAAGGATTCCAAGTCAAGTTGGGAAATAAGTACTTGGGACCCTTTAAAATCGTAAAATTATAAGTGCCCTTGCTTGTCTCTTCACGCCCCGAAAATGAAATCCACCCCGTTTTAATGATCCCTATAAAAAGGCTGCGACCCCCCAATCGTTTCTGGACGTTCCCCTCCTTGCCTGCCCAGTGCAGTCGTGGGCGGGATGAAATTTGTGGTGGAAAGGATTTTAGATTTAGGTTGTTAGAAAACGTTAAATTTCTGATTAAAAGGGGGGCCCCAGTGGAGGCAAATCATGGGGGCCGGGCAATAACGTTAATGCTCCCGCTTGCTCCGTCAGTTTCATCGAGGTACCCACAAAACCCCGGTCTGAGGTCTCCAGGTTTCCTTTAAGGGGGGGGTAAGTAAGGTTTATGTATTATTCCTGAAAAATCTTTTTTTCGTCAGCCCCTTTTATTTTTCTTTTGCAGCTATCTTGCCCCCAGTCAAAATGGAGTTTTCCAGCTTTTTGTTCCCGCCCCGTTTCCCTCCTTT
>JARQOD010000001.1:510777440-510804842 GCA_033576555.1 Oophaga sylvatica
CGTTCAAGAAGTCTTACCTCCCGGATGGGAAGAGTTAAAATGTTATGTTAAATGCAAAAACAAAAATGTTTTTCTTTTTCTCTTTTACAGCCCGGAGTGCTGTGTTTAACCAAGGGGGATGTGTGGCCCAGCTACGCAGGCACACATAATCCAGGAGAGTGCACAGGAAGGTAATCGCAACGCTTGATATGCATTCACTGCCACTCACTCTTTCAGACACACCCATCTGAGACATAGGAGGGAGTGACACGTAGTAGAGGGGAGTGTTCCGTTTGATTTCAGTCAGTTAGCTTCTGTCCTAAGGACAGAGCAGCCGTTCAGTTTCCTGTCTGAGGACAGTGGAGTCCAGGACAGTACAGTCTGGACTTGGAGGATACTGAGAGCTGTGCAGCGAGCTCTGAGATAAGCTGACATTCCTACCAAAAGCTACAAGTGCTTATGTTAAGAGCGGGAAGCAGGGCGAAGGGCGCAGTGGAGAAGATAGAGAAGTGCCTTGGGTATTGGATTACCTGCACTAAATTGCCGGACACCGGGGTCCGAAGCGTTGCTAGTGTTTCAAGCATAGTAACAAGAAACCCGGAGGCATCTGGACTACAGGTCGCAGAGTGCAGCCCAAAGCGTCAATACGTAACCGGAGTCAGGGAGAACGGGGACTTTGAGTCAAGCGCAGACAAAAGTAAGGACTTAGTTCTCACCACTTAGAAGGCTCCACCACAATGTTGGCCGGGCATTACAGCTATAGAGAAAGCTGGATAGTTTAGAGTTAACTTCGCTTCACGCAAGTTTGGACTCAAGTACATTTTGAAGTTAAGGAGGCCTCTAACCTGCTCAGCGGTTACCCGAATGTGCATTCTCCACCCCGACCAGCTCCCCGGGACCTGCTTGAACCATCTGCAAGTAAAAGGTATGAAAAGAAGCTGCATTGTGTGTGACTGAATTATTATCTACACCCTGCATCACCACTATAGACTTCCAGGGACCAGTCTCACCTGTGGGAGACTTACCACCCAGCTGCCCCATAACATCCCCTGTGAAGACCCTTACAGCAGCGCTGGTACAATTGACCAGAAACCACAGGTGGCGTCACAAACTATTCCTAATCCCCTGTAAATATCCCCCATCGCATGACCGCCAGGGCCACGGACCGAGCTCTGCTGCCAGTGACATTCCCCATAGACTTCCATGGGCTCGGTTCCGAGTACCCCCTAGCCCTGGTACCACCAATTGGTGCGAGTCACATACATGCTAATAGTTACTACAACAGATAAAAGACACAGCGCCACGCAGTGCAATAAACCCAACACACTGAGATATGTAAATTATCAGGGATGCACTCACCTTCTGGAGTTGTGGCATTACTGGCACAACCTGGTAATGGATTGAAGAATTGTTATGTCAGCTGCGGCTCCTTTCCTGAGAGATGGTGGATAAACAAGGCCGCAGGAGACACAACATCATAGAAAGTGCAGGACTGGGCGCTGCTGATAATGAGCTGCTAAAGAGAGATACAGTCAGGGCTCCTCTACTGGGAAGGTGTTCAGGCTCCACATTTCCACACACACTGGGGTCTTCATCAGGACAAGGGCAGGAACAGCGCACAGACATGGGGAGTAAATGGTGAAGGCTCCAAATGTGGGTCCCCGGGATGTAATTACCACAGCGGAGGTAATCAGTAAGCGCAATAATAATCATACATTATACCTGGTGTTATCAGTCTGCATAATACCAGAGAGGAGCGAGGATGGAGAGGAGTCAGGGAAAGTTAGATGGAGAGGGGGGAAAGATTTTGTATAAGTATCACACACAGGAATGATCTCTCTTCCACCACTACAGGTGAGAACTTTCACATCACAGCATTCTTGGACTGTGTTCACACTGACGTATCTGCTGCACTGCCCTGTGACCTACGATCAGCGGGACAAATGATTCAACCACTGATATTCAAGGAGCACAATCTCTACTACTGAGTAGCCGTTTTCTCCAACACATCTGTGTCCTCACCGGTAATAGTGTCTGTGATGTAGCAGACTCGTCCTGCCCTACAGCAGCAAGATCCTATGGATTTACTGACCGGAGTCTCCACCACCGGCCGCAGTCACATCACTGATCCGTCTGTGCAGCTGCTTCTTCCTGTTGTACAATATTCTGTAGAATTGGAGATTTCTCAGTTTTACTGACTTTTTTGATTGTATTTATTTGTAAATAAGCTTATTTATTGTTTTTTTTTGTGTTTTTATATTTCTGCACATACCTGTATTTTGGTTTCTCTATTCATGACTTTCTTTATTTTGTTTTCTTAGAAGATAAATCTCTTGCAAACTCCCCTTCGCAAGCTTTTGCTTTCCGTCTTTTCCCCCACATTATTGTGCACCTTTTTTACCGTTTCTGACCACTTACCCATGTTTTTTTTGTTTTACTTTTTTTAACTCCACTTTATTGTACACTTTTTTGCCCAACTTTTCCTTGATAATTTTGTTGCCTTCCCTCCACCCAACTGGTATTTATTCGCTCATCTCTACTCCCCAGTGGAGCCAAATCCCACAGTGCAGGACCTCCCTCCACTGCCAGCATTGTCCCATGTTCCCACAGTCTGACAACCAGGGCCGGCGTCAGCATCCGGCATACCCGGGCAAGTGCCGGGGCCCTGAGCAGGCGGGGGGGGCCCACTCGTTGTCGGGCACCCCGGCGCCCGTTTGCGGATGAGAGCAGGACCAGGGGCTCCACTGGGCCCCCCCGCTTGCTCAGGGACCCGGCAGCAGCCGGCGCAATACTTACCTCTCCCGTGCCTCCGCTGCCGCAGCTCCGGGCTCCAGGGGGCGCCTGCAGGGCGCCTGCGCTTCCTCTCCGGCAGCGCTGCTGAATGACATCATCATTCAGTGGCGGGCTGTGGCATAGAGAGCGCGGAAGCCGGCCAGGTGAGATGTGAGGTGTGTGTGTATCAGTGTGTGTGTATCATGTAGTGCGGTGCTTTGTGTGTGTGTATGTGAGAGAGTGCTGCGGTGCTGTCTGTGTGTGGTGCTGTATGTGTGATGGTGGTGGGGGGAGGCAGACACAAGCATATAATAATCCCAAGAGGCAAGTGTCAGGTGCAGGCAGCAAGTGACAATGGAAAATACAGTACTGCCATATGGATACAGAAATGATATCCTGCAGAAAGTAGCACGTGTTAGAAACAGAGCCTTCAGGACATACTTGGCTGCAGTGGTGGGGAGAGCGTGGTCTACTCACAAACATCCAGCTAATTACTAGTCAGATGCTTCATCCAACCCCACAAGGTAGCTGCAAGCTGATCATGTTTTATATGGGTGAGAGGTTCACTCGCAGTGATGGTGGTGAGAGTCAATGATGATGATGATGATGATGGGGAGGCAAGATGATGAGATGGAGGCAATGATGATGATGATGTTATGGGGAGGCAATGATGATGATGTTGGGGAGTCAATGATGATGATTATTATGGGGAGGCAATGATGATGATGATGGGCAGGCAATGATGATGTTGGGCAGGCAATGATGATGGTGGGGAGGCAATGATGATGATAATGGGCAGGCAATGATGATGATAATGGGGAGTCTTTCCACAGCGCCCTTTCCTGAACCGTAACAGTGCAGAACGCAGCACAGTACAGAGGAGAGCTCCATATTTTGTATGGAGCATTACATGGGGACCAGTATCCTGTATGGAGCAATTTATGTGGTCCAGTATTCTGTATGGAGCATTATATTGGGTCCAGTATTCTGTATGGAGCATTATATGGGGGATGGGGGGTGACATCCTGCATGGGGTATTATATGGATGATGAGGGGGAGACTCTGTGGTGCCATAATATTGTATGGAGGACTGTACTGTCCGGTCTGTACTGTGCGCTGTGAGGATTTGGCGGTTTTTGAGCTATTGTACAATTTACAATAGATATCAATCATGTAATGGAAGAAGAGAAGTATTTGGCATTGTACTATACTTATATTTCTCTGCTGTAATCTGTGCATCATGAATTGTGGTCTGTGTTAAAGGGGCCCACTGAGACTCTTTCGCCCGGGGCCCATAAAAACCTGGAGCCGGCCCTGCTGACAACAGCGGGGACCTGGGGGTTTGTGGAGCATTGTGTACAGGTAGATGTGCATTAACTTCCAGAAGATTCAGCTTTGTGTCTCCGCTGTGCTTATGTTAGAGTAGAACTTCTATAGTCTGGGTTGACCATTTTCCGGGGAGGACATGTTCATGTTTATCTGCTCATGTCCGTACTCGCTTGTCACTGAGGAAGGAAGCCTGCGCTCGCTGACAGCTGACACGATCTTGGGTCTGCAGCCGGGAAGCTTTACCCACAGCTATTCTGGTGTTGGATGTATAACTGCGCAGCAAGCAGAGATATTACCCACCTGCCTGCATTACTTACACTGACAGACGGGCCGCCATCAGGGCATGACAACCCTTACTGCGGTATGGGGCCTGGTGATTAGGGGGGCCCCCAACATTTTGAGGCTCCCTAAGGGGCCCCCAGCGCCGACTCCCCCTGCCGCTGCTTTGAAGTATACCGGGACTGCCGGTACAGTTCAAAGCAATGATGAAGGAGACAGCGTCAGCTGACGCTCCCTCCCCATCATTCCTCACTCTGTCTCTGACACAGCGCGTTCACTGTGTGCCGGGTAGAGCAGGAGACAGGAGCCGGGAGCAGCGCGGGCACGAGGATGAGGTGAGGAGTGTTTTTTTTTTCCTTCTGTCAGTGCTTACTGAACTGGGGGTGGGGGGGAGAGATGAGGGCTTATACTATGTGGGCCCTCCCTGCTATATACTATGTGGGCCCTCCTGCTATATACTATGTGGGCCCTGCTATATACTATGTGGGCTCTTGCTATATACTATGTGGGCCTGCTATATACTATGTGGGCCCTCCTGCTATATACTATGTGGGCCCTCCCTGCTGTATACTATGTGGGTCCCTGCTATATACTATGTGGGCCCTGCTATATACTATGTGGGCCCCCTGCTATATACTATGTGGGCCCTCCCTGCTATATACTATGTGGGCCCTGCTATATACTATGTGGCCTTGCTATATACTATGTGGGCCTGCTATATACTTGTGGGCCCTGCTATATACTATGTGGGCCCTCCCTGCTATATACTATGTGGGCCCTCCCTGCTATATACTATGTGGGCCTCTGCTATATACTATGTGGCCTCCCTGCTATTTACTATGTGGGCCCTGCTATATACTATGTGGGCCCTTGCTATTACTATGTGGGCTCTGCTATATACTATGTGGCCTGCTATATACTATGTGGGCCCTCCTGCTTATATACTATGTGGGCCCTCCCTGCTGTATACTATGTGGGCCCTGCTATATACTATGTGGGCCCTGCTATATACTATGTGGGCCCTCTGCTATATACTATGTGGGCCCTCCCTGCTGTATACTCCTTGGTAGGCCCTGCTATATACTATGTGGGCCCTGCTATATACTGTGTGGGCCCTCCCTGCTATATACTATGTGGGCCCTCCTGCTATATACTATGTGTGCCCTGCTGTATACTGTGTGGGCCCTGCTATATACTATGTGGTCCTCTATTTACTATGTGGGCCCTGCTATATACTATGTGGGCCCTGCTATTTACTATGTGGGTCATGTATATACTATGTAGGCCGTGCTATATACTATGTGGGCCCTGCTATATACTATGTGGGCCCTGCTATATACTATGTGGGTCATGCTATACACTATGCGGGCCGCGCTATACACTATGTGGGCTGTGTTATATACTATTGGGGGATATATTATATTTTATAGTGTGGCTGTGTTATATAATATGTGGCTGTGTTATATACTTTGTGGCTGTGTTATATATTATGGGGGGCTACGTTATATTCCTTTGGGAAGGCAGGCTGTATGATATTCTATTCGGGGATACATTATATTTCATGGGGGGCTGTATTATATTTATTATATTCTATGAGGGGTGATTGCATCATACTCTATGAGGGGGCTCCATTATACTGTATGAGGTGGCTACATTGTATTCTATGGGGGCTGCATTATATTCTATGGGGGGCTAGATTATATTGTATGGGGGACTTCATTATACTTTGAGGGGGCTACATTATATTCTATGGGGAATGCATTATACTATATGAGGAGGGCTACATTGTATTTTATGGAGGGGCTACATTATACTATATAAGGGTGCTCAATTATATTCTATGGGGGGTTACATTATACTCTGTGGGGTGGTTGCATTATACTCTGTGGGGTGGTTGCATTATACTCTGGGGTGGTTGCAATATGCTCTGTGGGGTGGTTGCATTATATGCTGTGGGGTGGCTGCATTATGCTCTTTGTGGTGGCTGCATTATACTCTATAGGGTGACTGCATTATACTATATGTGGGCTGCATTATACTGTATCGAGGACTATGGGGAATACATTATACCATATGAAGAACTATGGGGTGCATTATACTATGGGAAGTGAATTGTACTACATGGATGACTATGGCGGTGCATTATACTATATGGAGCACTATGAGGAGAGTATTATACTATATGGATGACTGAGTGTATTTTAATATATTGAGGGCTATTAGGAGTGTATTATACTATATGGAGGACTATGGATACATTATATTATATGGAGGACTATGGGGTGTATTATACTAAACAAGCAAAATGCTGCATATTCATCGAGTATTGGTGTTAATGTGTCATTGGTGAGGGCATGGTGCAGAAGTGAAGTTTTTCCATGAAAGGGCGGAGGGATTTTGGAAGGTTTGCGTGGTGGAGGAGGAGCTAGGGTGGATACTGAACTGGGGGGGTGGAGCCTGGGCGGAGTCTCAAGGGGGGCCCATAAATTTTGCCAGTACGGGACCCCGAAATTCCTAGTGGCAGCCCTGCTGACAGATGCCACCCCTGTGTGTTCGACGCTCCATCACTTGGGCGTTGGATGTTCAGCTGCAGAATTTGAGGGGTTGCATGAACTTAGATTTGGTCTCTGCAGCCTCAACTTTTGCTTTTTGCTTTTCTATGTGCGGTGAAAATGTGACAAAAAATCTTTACCATTTTCCAAGACCCATAGAGTTTTAATTTTTTATCTTGATATAGCTGCGTAAAGCCTTTTCCTTTGTGGGTTGAGACTACTTTTTTTTTATATAATTTTGGTATAGATATTTCATTTTGATCTCTTCTTACAGCATTTTTTGCCATGACCATAAACGCAGTTTTGGTGTTTTTTTGTTTTTTTTCCTGTTTTATGGTTTTCATTGAGTTAATTATTTTAATATTTTGATCGGACTTTTCTTGACGTGGCGATATCACTTAGGCCGGTCACACTTGCGAGTTTGATGCGAGTAAGTCGAACGACTTTCTCGCGTCAACACCCGGCACGGCCGCCTTGCTCTCGGACCCGAGTGTGCGGCTGCATAGAAATACATGCAGCCGTACACTCTGGTCTGAGAGCGGGCAGCCGTGCCGGGTGTTGATGCGAGAAAGTCGTGCGACTTACTCGCATCAAACTCGCAAGTGTGACGCCGGCCTAATATGTAAAGTGGGTTCGGAAATCTGACAGAACTGGAGAGGATCTGCAAGGAAGAATGCAGAGGATCCCCAAATCCAGGTGTGAAAAACTTGTTGCCTCATTCCCAAGAAGACTCATGGCTGTACTAGCTCAAAAGGGTGCGTCTACTCAATACTGAGCAAAGGGTCTGAATACTTATGACCATGTGATATTTCAGTTTTTCTTTTTTAATAAATTTGCAAAAATGTCTACATTTCTGTTTTTTTCAGTAAAGATGGGGTGCAGAGTGGTACATTAATGAGAAAAACTTTTTTGAATTTACCAAATGGCTGCAATGAAAGAAAGAGTGAAAAATTTAAAGGGGTCTGAATACTTTCCTAACCCACTGTATCTTTATTTTTTTCATATTTTATACATTTTCCTGTACTTGCTAGTTCCCTCCGGGGATTTGAACCTTTGATCGTCTGATTGCTTGTGCTATATACAGTAACAACACAACATTGCCACATCACGGTCTCCTTTGAAGCCCGGCCGCAGTCTGTTTTACTAAAGCTTTGGCGCCCTACTAACGCCTCAAGGAGGTGTCAATGAGTGTGTGAGCAGGTTGCGGGATGCAGTGACACAGGAGAGGCAGACCAAGGGTTAACAATTTAATTTAACAATGGGATACTCCACGCAGGGAGGTAAACAGTTAAATGAGGGAATGAGGTTAAATGAGGGAATAAACAGTTAAGTTGTAACGAAAATGCAGAATTAATGAACAAGATAAAGGCAGTTCTTTCAAACACTTATTTTGTCAGAGGTTTCTCAGGCTTTAGATAGTGCTTGGAAATCGGTAGTGCCAACGGCTGGCGTGATGCTTGTTCAATGAGGTCCTGCAGGCAACGGTGGTCCGTCTTCGGTACCTTCCGCTGAGCCCATAGTCCATAAGTGGATGCGGCCAATGCAAACAAGGCCGCAGTTCTGTCAGGGTTTCAGCCGAGCGGCGTGGCAATGTCTGGCAATGAGGGTAGCAACAAACAGTCCTGCACCCTGCCCCTAGCTGTTAAGGTTGTGTGGCACTTAGCTGAACAGGTTTCCCAGGCTCTCTCCCTGTTAGGCCTCTTTCACACGTCAGTGGCTCCGTATGTGTGGTGACACTTTTCTCACGTACCGGAGACACTGACACACGTAGACACATTAAAATTAATGTGTCTATGCACATGTCAGCTTGTTTTCACGGACCGGTGTCCGTGTGCAAAATACGCTGACATGTCAGTTTTTCTCCGGCACCACGGACCCAAAACGTCCCGCACATGTGCACACGGAGAACTGTTCACACAGTCCTCCGTGCGCACTGGGGGCTGCTGTTTTTAGGCTGGGGGGCCTATAATCATGGCCCCTTTCCAGCCTGAGAATAGCAGCCCCCAGCTGGGTTGGTTGAAAACCTAAGGGGGACCCCACGTCAGGTTTTTCTTTTATTCTCCCTGCTCGCTGTTGCCGGCAGAGCAGGGAGAATAATTACAAGCAGGAAGCTTCAGCACTACTGGCAGGGGGACAGCGCTTACTCTAGCTGTCCGTGCCTCCATGTGGTCCTGATGCAGCACACTGTGCCACACGGACATACAACGTATTTACACGGACACGGATATCTCTGGTACCGTGTTTACCAGTACCGGAAATATCTGGATGTGTGAAACCGGCCTTACTGCAGTGGGCTCCGGCAGCGTCCTGGCGTCAGATCGACTGCGTTTCGTTACGGCCCAGTTGCGCACCCTGCGGAGCACACTGCGCACGCACCTTTCCTCTTTCACTGACGGCGGGAAACTGGCTCATGCTGCGCACACTTTCGCTTTTTTTTTTAAATCAAATAAATTTTTATTATTTAATTAAGACTATTCATGTTGTACAATTCACCATAACATTGAACACTATAACAACTTTGCAAATCCCTTTTCAATCCCTTCCCCACCCCCTCTCCCCCTTCCGACAGTAAGCTTCCCTTTATTCTTACCCTAATCCATATGATAAATATAAGAGAGACAATACAGTGGCAAAATTATAAACTGTATTAAGTACTTAACAGGTCTTGGAAAATTTCCCTTCTTAACTTCCTTTATAATGTAACCAGGGCGCCCATATTTTTTCATAAGTATTTAGTTTCCCTCTTTTTTAAAAAAAACTCTTTTCCAATTGAATAATAAGCGTAAAGTTTTTAGAATATTCTTCTCTGGACGGGGGATCATGTCCAGTCCAGTTTCTAGCAATTAGTTTCCGAGCACAATAAAGTAATCTGGCAATAGCAACTTTTTTATTATTATCAACTAGGATTTCTTCCACATACCCTAACAAACATGTAACAGGATCTCCCGAAATCTCACATCCATACGCCCTCTCTATCATACCAATCACTCCCGACCAAAACCTTGAAAGTCTAGGGCATTCCCACATCATGTGGAATATCCCCGCCATTCCCATTTTACATCTTCGGCATTCAGAGTTCTCCCTCAACCCCATTTTGTATAAAATTAATGGCGACCTATAAACTCTATGAATTACATAAATATGTGATAGTCTCGCGGGTTCACTCATAGAGAGCTTGGGTATATATTCCAATATAATTTCCCATATGTCGTCACTAATATTCCCCACTTCCTCCTCCCATTTATGCTTCACTTTCAGCGGGAATCCCAAAAGAAAGGTGTGCAACAGATCCTTATACGTGCCTGAAATTACCCCCCTAGTGGTCCCTTCTTGACATGTATAGTCTATAACCAGATCAGTCTCCACTACCAATCTCCGCTGAGTTCTCTGGGTTTTAATTACATGTTTAACCTGCCCAAAGTGATACCATTCTGTATCCGGTAATAGGAATTCAGTTTGTAACTGCGGGAAGGTTTTAATATCCTACCCATCCATTATTTGATACATATACCTTATTCCTTTTTCTTCCCATCCTTTTATAGTTCCTATTTTCTATAACTCCAGCAAATTGCTGTTATCCCAAATGGGTGTAAATCTAGTTAGGCCCTTTACTCCCCTTACCGCCTTAATTGTGTTCCAGATTTTATTTATGAGCTCTAATGTAGGCCTTTCCTCTCCAAAATCTCTAAATTTACCCCCCTCCAGCCCTTCTAATACCGGCCTATCCTCCATACAGTGTTCCAAAATTCTCCTAACAGATCCACCAGGCCCAGGTCCTGACCATCCTCTAAAATGCTGACTCTGGACAGCCAAAAAATATATTTTGGGATTTGGTAACGCGATACAACCCCCCCCCCCGTCCTTGGGTCTCTGGAGAGTTTCCAATTTTATCCTTGCCTGTTTCTTTCCACATACCAAAGCCCTAATCATTGTATTTAAGGATTTAAATCTTTTTTTGGATATCCACACAGGTTCATTATGCAGAATATACAATAATTTAGGCATTAGAATCATTTTAAAAAGAGTTATCCTTCCTACCACTGTTAGATGTAGCTTATTCCAGATCTCTATTTTGGTTTTTAATTTTTGAAGTAATGGCATTAGATTAACGTTAAAGTATTCTGAGATAGGTAAAGAAATCTGTATTCCTAAATATTTAAAAGACTCTTTACATTGCAATGTATTGACTTCAGTATCTCTATCTGTCCATGCCACTTCTTGATCCACTTTAAACAGAACTGACTTAGACCAATTAATTTCCAGCCCTGATATGTTCCCAAACCTTTCGATTGTCTGCATGGCACAGCCCAATGATTCTACCGGATCTCCCAAAAACAGTAAAAGGTCATCTGCATATAGTGCAACTTTTTCTTCCATTTCCCCATATCTGAACCCCTTAATCCCTTGACTTTTCCTAATGGCTGCTGCTAGTGGTTCAACTGCCACCGCAAAGAGGAGCGGCGACAATGGACACCCCTGCCTGGTTCCTCTCCCCAAAGGGAAGGATGAGGAAATCGCTCCGTTGACTCTACCCTTAGCGATAGGCTGCGAGTACAACAATTGCACCCATTCAATGAAGTGAGGCCCGAACCCAATTTTTTGCATCACTCTCCACAAATAAGCCCATTGTACACTATCGAACGCTTTCCTGGCGTCAAGTGAAGCTATCACCCTCCTTCCCGGGTTATCAGATTGTAATTGGAGGTTTAGAAACACCCTTCTTATATTCCCCGCTGTAGATCTGTTGGGCATAAATCCCGCTTGATCGGGGTGTATCAGGGAAGAAATGACCCCTGTCAACCTATTTGCCAAAACCTTAGCCAATATTTTAATGTCTACCGTTAACAATGAGATTGGTATTTTAGGGTCTTTTTCCTCTTTGGGGATCACCACTATCACCGCCTCCCTCATAGAGGCCAGAAGGGATTTTTTCTCTCTGGCTTTTTAAACACCGTCAACAACTTAGGGAGTAATAGTTCCGCAAATTGTTTATAAATCTCCGACGGTATGCCATCTGATCCAGGGGCTTTTTCATTTGCCATGCCATGCAGCGCAATCTCCATCTCTTCCAATGTAATAGGAGAATCCAACCTTTCTCTATTTTCGTTACTTAACCTGGGGAGGGATCCTAACTTTAAAAAGTCATCTATTTCCCCCCTTCCCACATTTTCCCCCGAAGAGGACAAATTTTTATAGAAATCACTAAAGATGGTCAATATTCCCTCTATGTCATTAACGTCCCTTCCTTTTTCATTCACCATGTTATATATAAATGAGTTATCTCTTTGTGCTAAGGCTATGACAGATAGGAGATGTCCCACTTTCCTGAACTTTCCATAAAAGTTCGTTTTCCTGAACGCTTGCATTTTAATCATTTTATCCATCAAACATTTATTCACCAATTTCTGAGCTTCCCGCAGACCCTCTTGAGTTTCAGGCGTATCATTATTTATAGCTTCTTCTTCTGCTTTCCTCAATGCCTCAAAATTTTCTGTTTCCACTTTTTTAGTCTGTGATTTTCGTCTACAAATATCTCTATATAGCAACCCTCTAAGGAAGGCCTTCATCGCGTCCCATTCCACCAACCTATCTGTACTCCCATCATTGTGAATAAAAAATTCTTTCAATTTCTTCTCTATCCCCTGAACATTAAGATACTGAAGCCATACCGGGTGCATCTTCCAACCATCTCTAGTTACGCCTTCTTGCAATCCACACTCAATTTTAACCATAACTGGACTGTGATCAGAGATCACTCTAGGAAGGTATTGTACCTCTCTCAGGGCTGGCTCCAGGTTTTTAAGGACCCGGGCGAAAGAGCCTCAGTGGGCCCCTTTAACACAGACCACGATTCATGATGCACAGATACTGCAGAGAAATATGGGTATAGTACAATGCCAAATACTTCACTTCTTACATTACATGAGTGATATCTATTGTAAATTGTACAATAGCTCAAAAACCGCCAAATCCTCACAGCGCACAGTACAGACTGGACAGTACAGTCCTCCATACAATATTATGGGCACCACAGTCTCCCCCTCATCACCCATATAATACCCCATGCAGGATGTCACCCCGCATCCCCATATAATGCTTCATGCAGAATACTGGACCCAAAATAATGCTCCATACAGAATACTGGACCCAATATAATGCTCTATACAGGATACTGGTCCCCATATAACGCTCCATACAGGATACTGGTCCCCATATAATGCTCCATACAAAATATGGAGCTCTCCTCTGCGCTGTACTGCGTTCTGCACTGTTACGGCTCAGGAAAGGGCGCTGTGGAAAGACTCCCCATTATCATCATGATTTCCTCAACATCATCATCATTGCCTCCTTATCATCATCATTGCCTCCACATCATCATCATGGCCTCCCCATTATCATCAATGCCTGCCCATCATCATCTCCTCCCCATCATCATCAATGCCTGCCCATCATCATCATCTCCTCCCCATCATCAATGCCTGCCCATTATCATCATGGCCTCCCCATCATCATCATGGCCTCCCCATTATCATCAATGCCTGCCCATCATCATCATCGCCTCCCCATCATCATTATCGTCTCCCCATCATCATCAATGCCTCCCCATATCATCAATGCCTGCCCATCATCATCATCGCCTCCCCATCATCATCAATGCCTCCCCATTATCATCAATGCCTGCCCATCATCATCATCGCCTCCCCATCATCATTATCGCCTCCCCATCATCATCAATGCCTCCCCATTATCATCAATGCCTCCCTATTATCATCAATGCCTCCCCATCATCATCAATGCCTCCCCATTATCATCAATGCATGCCCATCATCATCATCGCCTCCCCATCATCATTATCGCCTCCCCATCATCATCAATGCCTCCCCATTATCATCAATGCCTCCCCATTATCATCAATGCCTCCCCATCATCATTATCGCTTCCCCATCATCATCAATGCCTGCCCATCATCATCTTCTCCCCATCATCAATGCCTGCCCATTATCATCAATGCCTGCCCATTATCATCATCTTCTCCCCATCATCATCAATGCCTCCCCATTATCAGCAATGCCTGCCCATCATCACACACAGACAGCACCACAGCACACAAGCACTCTCTCACATACATACACACACACACACACAAAGCACCGCACTACATACACACAGACACACACAGAGACACACACACATGTCTCACCTGTCCAGCGTCCGCGCTCTCTGCCACAGCCGGCCGCTGAATGATGACGTCATTCAGCGGCGCTGCTGTGAGAGGAAGCGCCGGCGCCCCTGGAGCCCGGAGCTGCGGCAGCGGAGGCACAGGAGAGGTAAGTATTGTGCCAGCTGATGCTGGGGCCCTGAGCAAGCGGGAGGGGGGGCCCAGTGGCGGCGCTGACACCGCTCTCCTCCGCTAACGGGTGCGGGGGTGCCAGACGGCGAGTGGGCCCCCCCGCCTGCTCAGGGCCCCGGCACTTGCCCGGGTGTGCCGGGTGCTGACGCCGGCCCTGACCTCTCTAATCATGGCGTCCGCCCATCCATCCGCCAAAGCTAGGTCAATTCGTGACAGTGTGCCATAAGATGTGGAATGGCATGAGTAACATCTTTTCCCTACATTCCTAACCCTCCATGTATCAATCAGTCCTAGTTCTTTAATAAAGTTACCAAAGACCGTAATGGTACCACCTTGTACACTTGGTTGTCTTTTGTTTCTATCCCAGAAAATATCCACCATATTATTGAAATCGCCCATCAGCAGCATCGGCATTCCCCCTTTACTCACAGCATATTCCCTCATTATTCTAATTTTAGTACTAGAGTATGGGGGAGGAATGTAGAGTGCCACCAAGCACAGTGACCATCCAAAAAATAATCCTCTAACTGCCACCCCTTGTCCCTCTGGGTCTATATATACATCCTTTTCTTCAAATGGTGTGGACCTATTAATTAAAATCGATACACCTCTGGAGTAATTGGAAAAGGTAGAATGGTATGCCTTTTGTATCCACCTTCTGTTTAATATGTGAGTTGTTTCTTTTTGCAAATGGGTTTCTAAAAGACAGATCACTGATGCACCCTGATCTTGCATACATTTGAGTATAGTCGCCCTTCTATTTTTTTCCGATAGACCTCTAACATTCCAACTTATAACTTTAAAGCTCCCTATCAAATATATTAAGGTTCTTGTCCTGTAAGCTACAATTCTCCCCTATTACTGTCGGTAACCCTCCCTACCTCACCCTCCCCAACACCCCCCTGCTTCCTCCTCTTCTTGCATACTCTCTAAGAGTAATGGTTTTTTTAATTCTCAGCCTACTCTCCCGAGGATAGTATCTCTCTCCTATCATCTCTGTACCACCTCAGCTCTTACTCACTTGGTCACTCCTCTCATCTCATCTCCCTCCCCCTCCCGCCACGCTTTCTTATGTTTCCCCACAATGTGTTTCGCCATGAAAAGAGAAATTTAGAACTATATATATTGCCCATAAGAAAAACCAACACAACTCTGGTTACAAATAAAAATCCGCCATGCCCTCCGCCAGGGGCAGTTATATAATTACCACATATTCAGTAACACCCCCTTTCCCGCTTAATCCCCACTAGTCTCCCAGATTAGATCATTTTCAGCAGAATTTATGCGTTTCTCAATTCTAGTCTCATGTCAGGATTACATATACGAGATTAACAAACTGTGTATTATGAGTGTCAATACTTCAGATCCATCCATTCTAGTTGTCAAATACACCTGTAAGCTAGAAAGGGGGTTAAGTTCCTAAATGTCCTCAGCCGACCTCTCCTCCAAAAAGGAATATTAAACAACGCGATAGTCCCTTAATCTTTGATCTGTAGGGACTTCACATTAATGTCTATCCACTTTGTAGCCTCCTCCGGTTCCGTAAAAAAGAAGACTTTATCCATGGCTAACACTCGCAGTTTGGCCGGAAACATCATTGAATATTTGGCCCCAAGTTCTCTCAAACGTCTTTTTACTCCTCCAAATTGCATTCGTTGTTTCTGCACAGCTACTGAGTAGTCAGGGTAAATACCAATTGTTGGCCGTTTATTACAATCTCCTCCGATTCTCTTGCTCGCGGATAATAATGTCTCTGTCCTTATAGTGTAGCAGCTTTGCGATCATGACACGTGGATTGCTACCTGGGGGCTGTGGCTGCATTGGTACTCTATGCGCCCGTTCCACTGCATATAAATTTAGTGAGGGTATCCGCTCCAATCTGCTCTCTCTTTTTTCTGGGATACCAACAATTCTGATATTATTTCTTCTGGAATGATTTTCCAAATCATCGTTTTTTGACATAACTTCAGAAATTTGCTGCTTAAACTGTTTTTCAGACTTTTTAAATTTGTTAATCCAATCCTCAGCTTCTCCCACTCTATTTTCAGCTTCTCCCATCCTGGTATTCACTTTATGGATATCTGTTTTAATTGTGGCTACTTCCGATTGAATACCCAGGACTTGTTGGGTTAATGTGGTTAGTGCCTGCTTGCAAAAGGACACTACTGTAAATACAGTGCCTACAAGTAGTATTCAACCCCCTGCAGATTTAGCTGGTTTGATAAGATGCAAATAAGTTAGAGCCTTCAAACTGCAAACGAGAGTAGTATTTATTAACAGAAGCATAAATCTTACAAAACAAAAAGTTATGTTGCTCAGTTGAATTTTAATAAATTTTAAACATAAAAGTGTGGGTCAATTATTATACAACCCCTATGTTTAATATTTCGTGGAATAACCCTTGTTTGCAATTACAGCTAATAATCGTCTTTTATAAGACCTGATCAGGCCGGCACAGGTCTGTGGAGTTATCTTGGCCCACTCCTCCATGCAGATCTTCTCCAAGTTATCTAGGTTCTTTGGGTGTCTCATGTGGACTTTAATCTTGAGCTCCTTCCACAAGTTTTCAATTGGGTTAAGGTCAGGAGACTGACTAGGCCACTCCAACACCTTGACTTTTTCCCTCTTGAACCAGGCCTTGGTTTTCTTGGCTGTGTGCTTTGGGTCGTTGTCTTGTTGGAAGATGAAATTACGACCCATCTTAAGATCCTTGATGGAGGAGCGGAGGTTCTTGGCCAAAATCTCCAGGTAGGCCGTGCTATCCATCCTCCCATGGATGCGGACCAGATGGCCAGGCCCCTTGGCTGAGAAACAGCCCCACAGCATGATGCTGCCACCACCATGCTTGACTGTAGAGATGGTATTCTTGGGGTCGTATGCAGTGCCATCCAGTCTCCAAACGTCACGTGTGTGGTTGGCACCAAAGATCTCGATCTTGGTCTCATCAGACCATAGAACCTTGAACCAGTCTGTCTCAGAGTCCTCCAAGTGATCATGAGCAAACTGTAGACGAGCCTTGACATGACGCTTTGAAAGTAAAGGTACCTTACGGGTTCGTCTGGAACGGAGACCATTGCGGTGGAGTACGTTACTTATGGTATTGTGTTGTGAATGGGTTTGAGATGATTCTGAGCAGAGGCTCCCTCTGGTGGTTACAAGCAGTGCTAGTCTGTCCAGTGAAGATTGTGAGGACTGGGAATCAGGTGTTACTGACTGGTCTTATATAAGGGAGTCACCTTCCCATCAGGGTTGCCGGTGATCAATTGTTCTGGTCTGAATCCTTTATTCCAGTTTCCCTTGTAGCCTGCTGTGTCGTGTCTGCATCTCCTGCTAACAGATAAGACTTTTTCTTCTTTTGTGTTTGTGCCATATTTTTGCATTTTGTCCTGCACTTCTGTGGGGGCCTTCAGGGTCCCCTCCGGGGGTTTCTGCCCTCTCAGTTTTGTTCAGCCACTGATGTTTGTACTTTTGCTTTTTCCAGTTTTTTTTTAGTGGCTGCTGTTTTGATTTTGTTACACCAGAGAACTAATTTAGGTCGAAGAGGTCGTGTGATCTCAGGTGATTTTGAAATTAGTAGAGTTGGTGCTTTCAGGGTTTTCTGGGATTGCAGTAAGTACCCTTCCTATCCTTTTCTATTTAGTTAGTTTGGGCCCCAGCGTTTGCTCATACTATTTTCTTTCTGTGTCAGTATTTCATCTTGTCTAACCGCCATTACATGTTTGGGGGCTTTCTGTTATCTTTGGGGTTCTGCTCGGGGCAGATAGCTTTCCTATTTCTATCTTTAGGTGTAGTTAGTTTCTCAGGCTGTGACGAGGCGTCTAGGACCAACGTAGGAACGCTCCACGGCTGCCTCTAGTTGTGGTGGTTAGTCAGGGTACTGCAATCTCATAGATTCCAACTGCTCTGGTGTATTGCCTTTTTTACCTGCACTCCTCAGCTACCGAAACATAACAGTATCACCGGCCTAAAAATTGAAAATTGTATGGTACTCACAGAAGGGAAAAAAAAAATTGTGAAAGAAGAAAGGTTGTCAGAGTTTCAGAGATTTTTTCTATTTGTTGCATTTTTTTTTTCCCTCTGTATCTCTGGGTGCTGGGGAGGATCTTTTCTCTCAATGGAGTTTGCACAGTTGTCTGGCCGTGTGGATCAGCTTGCCACTGAGGTTCGGAGTATTGCTATCTATCTTGCTGGGTTGCCTGTTGTGGAACCTAGGATTCCCATGCCAGATTTGTTTTTAGGGGATCGAGCTAAGTTTCAGAATTTCAAAAATAATTGTAAATTGTTTTTTGCCTTAAAATCTAAGTCCTCAGGGAACGCAGCGCAGCAGGTTCAAATTATCATCTCTCTCCTGCGCGGCGATCCTCAGGATTGGGCTTTTTCCCTGATACCTGGGGATCCTGTTTTGAGTGATGTTGATGCATTTTTTCAGGCCTTGGGGTTATTGTACGATGAGCCTAATGTCACTGATCAAGCTGAAAAAGCCTTGTTGGCATTAAATCAGGGGCTTGATGACGCTGAGTTATACTGTCAGAGATTCCGTAGGTGGGCAGTCCTGACCAAATGGAATGACGACGCTTTGGCAGCCCTTTTCCGGAAGGGTCTGTCAGATAATGTAAAGGATGTTATGGTGGGATTCCCTGTCCCCTCTGGTCTCAATGATTCTATGTCATTAGCGATTCAAATTGACAGACGTTTGCGTGAGCGGAGAAGTATGCGTGGAATGGTGTTGCCTTGTGAACCAGCTTCTGAACCCATGCAGTGTGATAGAGTGGTGTCTGGGGCACAGCGTCATGAGTTTCGAAAGCGCAATGGGTTATGTTTCTACTGTGGTGATGCCTCTCATGCTATTTCAGTCTGCCCTAAGCGGGGAAGACGTTTTGCACGCTCAGTTGTCTTGGGTAGTGTTCAGACTAAGTTTTTATTAACTGTCACTCTGATATGCTCTCTGTCCTCATTTTCTGCTCAGGCTTTCGTTGATTCTGGAGCAGCTATTAACTGATGGATTATGATTTTGCTAAACGTTGTGGATTTCCCTTGATACCCCTACAGAAGTCTATTCCCCTACTGGGGATCGATTCTACCCCTTTGGCTGAGAATAAACCCCAGTTTTCTACTCAGGTGATAATGAGGGTTGAACCTGATCACCAGGAGTGCTGCAAATTTTTGGTTCTGTATAATCTGCATGACATTATCGTGCTGGGTTTCCTTGGTTACAGTCTCATAATCCTGTTTTGGATTGGAAATCTGTGTCTGTAACCAGTTGGGGCTGCCAATGTGTTAATACCAACACTCCTGTTTTTTCTGCCTCCCCCCAGGCTCAGGATGTTCCTGACTTTTTGATTGATTTTTCTGATGTGTTTAGCGAAAGTAAATCTGCATCCTTGCCTCCCCATAGGAGCTATGACTGCGCTATTGAATTAGTGCCGGGTAGTAAATTCCCTAAAGGTCGCCTTTTTAACTTGTCTGTACCTGAACATGACGCTATGCGGTCTTATATCAAGGAATCATTGGAGAAGGGTCATATCAGACCATCCTCTTCACCCTTAGGTGCCGGTTTTTTCTTTGTGGCCAAAAAGGATGGTTCATTAAGGCCGTGTATTGATTATCGTCTCTTGAACAATATTACTGTGAAATATCAATACCCGTTACCCTTGATTTCTGACCTGTTTTCCAGGGTGAAAAACGCTACTTGGTTTACCAAGCTTGACCTCAGGGGGGCGTATAACCTTATTCGCATTAAGCACGGGGATGAATGGAAGACGGCATTCAATACCCCTGAAGGGCATTTTGAGTACCTGGTGATGCCCTTTGGGCTCACTAATGCTCCTTCCGTCTTCCAGTCCTTCATGAATGACATTTTCAGGGATTTTGTGGACAAATTTCTGATTGTTTATTTGGATGATATCTTGATTTTTTCTAATGACTGGGACTCTCATGTGAAACATGTTCGAACTGTATTCCAGATTTTGAGAGAGAATGCTCTGTATGTGAAGGGATCAAAGTGTCTTTTTGGCGTACAGAGGATCTCATTTCTGGGATTCATTTTGTCCCCATCTGTTATTGAAATGGACCCGGTCAAGGTTCAGGCCATCTGTGATTGGGTCCAACCTACTTCATTAAAGGCTCTTCAGAGATTTTTGGGTTTTGCCAATTTTTATCGTAAATTTATTGGTAATTTCTCGGTTATTGTTAAACCATTAACTGATTTGACCAGAAAGGGTTCTGATGTGGTGAATTGGCCTCCTGAGGCAGTCTCTGCATTTCAGGAACTTAAGCAGAGATTCACTTCTGCTCCTGTTCTACGGCAGCCTGATGTTTCTCTGCCATTTCAGGTGGAGGTTGATGCCTCTGAAATTGGGGCAGGTGCCGTTTTGTCCCAAAAAGATCCAGAGACCTCTAAAAGTAACCCTTGTGCCTTTTTCTCTCGAAAATTTTCTCCTACTGAACGTAATTATGACGTGGGTAATCGGGAGTTATTGGCCATGAAGTGGGCTTTTGAAGAGTGGAGACATTGGCTGGAGGGAGCCAAACATCAGGTGGTGGTCCTTACGGACCATAAGAATCTGGTCTATCTGGAATCTGCCAAGCGACTCAATCCTAGACAGGCCAGGTGGGCCTTGTTTTTCACACGTTTTAATTTTGTGGTTTCCTTTCTTCCTGGCACTAAGAATGTTAAGGCGGATGCCCTCTCGAGGAGTTTCCTTGCGGACTCTCCTGAGTTATCTGATCCTTCTGTTATTTTGAAAGAGGGTGTAGTTCTTTCCGCCATCTCGCCCAATTTGAGACTTGCTCTGGAGGGGTGTCAGGAGGATAGGCCCGAGTGCTGCCCTGTTGGAAAATTGTTTGTCCCGGACCAGTGGAAAAAGAGTGTGATGTCTGAGATTCATTGTTCCGCATTGGCTGGGCATCCCGGAATTTTTGGTACCAGAGACTTGGTTAGTCGGTCCTTTTGGTGGCCTACCTTGTCTCGTGATGTCAGGGAATTTGTGCAGTCCTGCGGGACTTGCTCTCGCTCCAAGCCTTGCTCTCGCTCTAGTGGTTTGTTGATGCCATTGCCTGTGCCCAAGAGACCATGGACCCATATCTCTATGGATTTCATTTCCGACCTTCCTGTTTCTCAGAGAATGACCACCATCTGGGTAATTTGTGATAGGTTTTCCAAGATGATACATCTTGTGCCATTACCTAAGTTGCCTTCCTCCTCTGAATTGGTGCCGTTGTTCCTTCAGCACGTGGTTCGTTTACACGGCATTCCTGAGAACATTGTGTCTGACAGAGGAGTCCAGTTTGTTTCCAGATTTTGGAGGACTTTTTGTTCTAAACTGGGTGTTCAATTGTCTTTCTCCTCGGCATTTCATCCTCAGACCAATGGTCAAACTGAGAGAACAAACCAGACATTGGAGACTTATCTAAGATGCTTTGTGTCTGCTGATCAGGATGACTGGGTCTCTTTTTGCCTTTGGCTGAGTTTGCTCTTAATAATAGGGCTAGCTCTGCACTTTGATGTCTCCGTTTTTCTGTAATTCTGGGTTTCACCCTCGATTTTCTTCAGGACAGACGGAGGCTTCTGTCTGTCCAGGTGTTGACTCTGTTGTGGAGCGTATGCAACAGATTTGGGACCAGGTAGTGGAGAGGTTGTCCCTCTCTCAGGAGAAGGCCCAGCGGTTTGCTAACCGGCATAGGACTGATGGTCCTCGGTTTAAAGTGGGGGACTTGGTCTGGTTGTCCTCAAAGAATATTCCTATGAGAGTAGCATCTCCTAAATTTAAGCCTAGGTTCATTGGACCTTATAAGATCATGGAGATTATTAATCCTGTTTCTTTTCGTTTGCTTCTTCCAGGGACATTTAAGATCCATAACGTGTTCCACAAGTCCTTGTTGAAGAGGTTTGTTGAGCCAGTGGTTCCTGCTGCTGTGCCTCCTGACCCTGTTTTGGTTGAGGGCAATCTGGAGTATGTGGTTGAGAAAATATTAGATTCTCGTTTTTCTAGACGGAAACTCCAGTATTTGGTTAAATGGAGAGGTTATGGTCAGGAAGACAATTCTTGGGTGTTTGCTTCGGACATCCATGCTAGGAGACTTATCCGTGCGTATCATAGAACTCATCCTGACCGACCTGGTTGCTCAAATGAGGGTTCGGTGACCCCTCCTCAAGGGGGGGGTACTGTTGTGAATGGGTTTGAGATGAGTTCTGAGCAGAGGCTCCCTCTGGTGGTTACAAGCGGTGCTGTTGTCCAGTGAAGATTGTGAGGACTGGGAATCAGGTGTTACTGACTGGTCTTATATAAGGGAGTCACCTTCCCATCAGGGTTGCCGGTGATCAATTGTTCTGGTCTGAATCCTTTATTCCAGTTTCCCTTGTAGCCTGCTGTGTCGTGTCTGCATCTCCTGCTAACAGATAAGACATTTTCTTCTTTTGTGTTTGTGCTATATTTTTGCATTTTGTCCTGCACTTCTGTGGGGGCCTTCAGGGTCCCCTCCGGGGGCTTTTGCCCTCTCAGTTTGTTCAGCCACTGATGTTTGTACTTTTGCTTTTTCCAGTTTTTTCAGTGGCTGCTGTTTTGATTTTGTTACACCAGAGAACTAATTTAGGTGGTAGAGGTCGTGTGATCTCAGGTGATTTTGAAATTAGTAGAGTTGGTGCTTTCAGGGTTTTCTGGGATTGCAGTAAGTACCCTTCCTATCCTTTTCTATTTAGTTAGTTTGGGCCCCAGCGTTTGCTCATACTATTTTCTTTCTGTGTCAGTATTTCATCTTGTCTAACCGCCATTACATGTTTGGGGGCTTTCTATTATCTTTGGGGTTCTGCTCCGGGGCAGATAGCTTTCCTATTTCTATCTTTAGGTGTAGTTAGTTTCTCAGGCTGTGACGAGGCGTCTAGGACCAACGTAGGAACGCTCCACGGCTGCCTCTAGTTGTGGTGGTTAGTCAGGGTACTGCAATCTCATAGATTCCAACTGCTCTGGTGTATTGCCTTTTTTACCTGCACTCCTCAGCTACCGAAACATAACAGTATCACCGGCCTAAAAATTGAAAATTGTATGGTACTCACAGAAGGGAAAAAAATATTGTGAAAGAAAAAGGTTGTCAGAGTTGTCAGAGATATTTTTCTGTTTTGTTGCATTTTTTTTTCCCTCTGTATCTCTGGGTGCTGGGGAGGATCTTTTCTCTCAATGGAGTTTGCACAGTTGTCTGGCCGTGTGGATCAGCTTGCCACTGAGGTTCGGAGTATTGCTATCTATCTTGCTAGGGTTGCCTGTTGTGGAACCTAGGATTCCCATGCCAGATTTGTTTTTAGGGGATCGAGCTAAGTTTCAGAATTTCAAAAATAATTGTAAATTGTTTTTTGCCTTAAAATCTAAGTCCTCAGGGAACGCAGCGCAGCAGGTTCAAATTATCATCTCTCTCCTGCGCGGCGATCCTCAGGATTGGGCTTTTTCCCTGATACCTGGGGATCCTGTTTTGAGTGATGTTGATGCATTTTTTCAGGCCTTGGGGTTATTGTACGATGAGCCTAATGTCACTGATCAAGCTGAAAAAGCCTTGTTGGCATTAAATCAGGGGCTTGATGACGCTGAGTTATACTGTCAGAGATTCCGTAGGTGGGCAGTCCTGACCAAATGGAATGACGACGCTTTGGCAGCCCTTTTCCGGAAGGGTCTGTCAGATAATGTAAAGGATGTTATGGTGGGATTCCCTGTCCCCTCTGGTCTCAATGATTCTATGTCATTAGCGATTCAAATTGACAGACGTTTGCGTGAGCGGAGAAGTATGCGTGGAATGGTGTTGCCTTGTGAACCAGCTTCTGAACCCATGCAGTGTGATAGAGTGGTGTCTGGGGCACAGCGTCATGAGTTTCGAAAGCGCAATGGGTTATGTTTCTACTGTGGTGATGCCTCTCATGCTATTTCAGTCTGCCCTAAGCGGGGAAGACGTTTTGCACGCTCAGTTGTCTTGGGTAGTGTTCAGACTAAGTTTTTATTAACTGTCACTCTGATATGCTCTCTGTCCTCATTTTCTGCTCAGGCTTTCGTTGATTCTGGAGCAGCTATTAACTGATGGATTATGATTTTGCTAAACGTTGTGGATTTCCCTTGATACCCCTACAGAAGTCTATTCCCCTACTGGGGATCGATTCTACCCCTTTGGCTGAGAATAAACCCCAGTTTTCTACTCAGGTGATAATGAGGGTTGAACCTGATCACCAGGAGTGCTGCAAATTTTTGGTTCTGTATAATCTGCATGACATTATCGTGCTGGGTTTTCCTTGGTTACAGTCTCATAATCCTGTTTTGGATTGGAAATCTGTGTCTGTAACCAGTTGGGGCTGCCAATGTGTTAATACCAACACTCCTGTTTTTTCTGCCTCCCCCCAGGCTCAGGATGTTCCTGACTTTTTGATTGATTTTTCTGATGTGTTTAGCGAAAGTAAATCTGCATCCTTGCCTCCCCATAGGAGCTATGACTGCGCTATTGAATTAGTGCCGGGTAGTAAATTCCCTAAAGGTCGCCTTTTTAACTTGTCTGTACCTGAACATGACGCTATGCGGTCTTATATCAAGGAATCATTGGAGAAGGGTCATATCAGACCATCCTCTTCACCCTTAGGTGCCGGTTTTTTCTTTGTGGCCAAAAAGGATGGTTCATTAAGGCCGTGTATTGATTATCGTCTCTTGAACAATATTACTGTGAAATATCAATACCCGTTACCCTTGATTTCTGACCTGTTTTCCAGGGTGAAAAACGCTACTTGGTTTACCAAGCTTGACCTCAGGGGGGCGTATAACCTTATTCGCATTAAGCACGGGGATGAATGGAAGACGGCATTCAATACCCCTGAAGGGCATTTTGAGTACCTGGTGATGCCCTTTGGGCTCACTAATGCTCCTTCCGTCTTCCAGTCCTTCATGAATGACATTTTCAGGGATTTTGTGGACAAATTTCTGATTGTTTATTTGGATGATATCTTGATTTTTTCTAATGACTGGGACTCTCATGTGAAACATGTTCGAACTGTATTCCAGATTTTGAGAGAGAATGCTCTGTATGTGAAGGGATCAAAGTGTCTTTTTGGCGTACAGAGGATCTCATTTCTGGGATTCATTTTGTCCCCATCTGTTATTGAAATGGACCCGGTCAAGGTTCAGGCCATCTGTGATTGGGTCCAACCTACTTCATTAAAGGCTCTTCAGAGATTTTTGGGTTTTGCCAATTTTTATCGTAAATTTATTGGTAATTTCTCGGTTATTGTTAAACCATTAACTGATTTGACCAGAAAGGGTTCTGATGTGGTGAATTGGCCTCCTGAGGCAGTCTCTGCATTTCAGGAACTTAAGCAGAGATTCACTTCTGCTCCTGTTCTACGGCAGCCTGATGTTTCTCTGCCATTTCAGGTGGAGGTTGATGCCTCTGAAATTGGGGCAGGTGCCGTTTTGTCCCAAAAAGATCCAGAGACCTCTAAAAGTAACCCTTGTGCCTTTTTCTCTCGAAAATTTTCTCCTACTGAACGTAATTATGACGTGGGTAATCGGGAGTTATTGGCCATGAAGTGGGCTTTTGAAGAGTGGAGACATTGGCTGGAGGGAGCCAAACATCAGGTGGTGGTCCTTACGGACCATAAGAATCTGGTCTATCTGGAATCTGCCAAGCGACTCAATCCTAGACAGGCCAGGTGGGCCTTGTTTTTCACACGTTTTAATTTTGTGGTTTCCTTTCTTCCTGGCACTAAGAATGTTAAGGCGGATGCCCTCTCGAGGAGTTTCCTTGCGGACTCTCCTGAGTTATCTGATCCTTCTGTTATTTTGAAAGAGGGTGTAGTTCTTTCCGCCATCTCGCCCAATTTGAGACTTGCTCTGGAGGGGTGTCAGGAGGATAGGCCCGAGTGCTGCCCTGTTGGAAAATTGTTTGTCCCGGACCAGTGGAAAAAGAGTGTGATGTCTGAGATTCATTGTTCCGCGTTGGCTGGGCATCCCGGAATTTTTGGTACCAGAGACTTGGTTAGTCGGTCCTTTTGGTGGCCTACCTTGTCTCGTGATGTCAGGGAATTTGTGCAGTCCTGCGGGACTTGCTCTCGCTCCAAGCCTTGCTCTCGCTCTAGTGGTTTGTTGATGCCATTGCCTGTGCCCAAGAGACCATGGACCCATATCTCTATGGATTTCATTTCCGACCTTCCTGTTTCTCAGAGAATGACCACCATCTGGGTAATTTGTGATAGGTTTTCCAAATGATACATCTTGTGCCATTACCTAAGTTGCCTTCCTCCTCTGAATTGGTGCCGTTGTTCCTTCAGCACGTGGTTCGTTTACACGGCATTCCTGAGAACATTGTGTCTGACAGAGGAGTCCAGTTTGTTTCCAGATTTTGGAGGACTTTTTGTTCTAAACTGGGTGTTCAATTGTCTTTCTCCTCGGCATTTCATCCTCAGACCAATGGTCAAACTGAGAGAACAAACCAGACATTGGAGACTTATCTAAGATGCTTTGTGTCTGCTGATCAGGATGACTGGGTCTCTTTTTTGCCTTTGGCTGAGTTTGCTCTTAATAATAGGGCTAGCTCTGCTACTTTGATGTCTCCGTTTTTCTGTAATTCTGGGTTTCACCCTCGATTTTCTTCAGGACAGACGGAGGCTTCTGTCTGTCCAGGTGTTGACTCTGTTGTGGAGCGTATGCAACTGATTTGGGACCAGGTAGTGGAGAGGTTGTCCCTCTCTCAGGAGAGGGCCCAGCGGTTTGCTAACCGGCATAGGACTGATGGTCCTCGGTTTAAAGTGGGGGACTTGGTCTGGTTGTCCTCAAAGAATATTCCTATGAGAGTAGCATCTCCTAAATTTAAGCCTAGGTTCATTGGACCTTATAAGATCATGGAGATTATTAATCCTGTTTCTTTTCGTTTGCTTCTTCCAGGGACATTTAAGATCCATAACGTGTTCCACAAGTCCTTGTTGAAGAGGTTTGTTGAGCCAGTGGTTCCTGCTGCTGTGCCTCCTGACCCTGTTTTGGTTGAGGGCAATCTGGAGTATGTGGTTGAGAAAATATTAGATTCTCGTTTTTCTAGACGGAAACTCCAGTATTTGGTTAAATGGAGAGGTTATGGTCAGGAAGACAATTCTTGGGTGTTTGCTTCGGACATCCATGCTAGGAG
>JARQOD010000001.1:510804942-510848269 GCA_033576555.1 Oophaga sylvatica
ACCAAAAGCAGTAAAAAAAAGGATTTTGGGGGGTATATCAAAAACAAAAGAAAAGTCAAAAGATGCTATAGGATTTTTACGGGATGAAAAGGGTGAAGTGGTCAAAAATGATGTTGAGAAGGCCGAACTTTTAAATTCCTATTTTGCATCTGTGTTCTCTAAGAAAGCAAATGTAACATCAACTAATCTTCACAGTGCCATCGAAGGAATAAAATAATCCACACTATCTATAAACAGATAGATGGAGTGGGAACACTTAGCTCATTTACATGAATTTTAATCTCCTGGCCCATATAAATTATATCCTAAGGTACTGAAAGAGTTCTCAGAGGAAATTACAGAACCACTAGCCAGAATCTTTGAAAAATCCTGGAGAACAGAAGTCCCAGAAGATTGGAGAAGGGCAATTTTGTCCCTATATTCAAAAAAGGAAAGAATATGGAGCCTGGAAATTACAGGCCAGTGAGCCTTACTTCTATACCAGGAAAGATCTTTGAACAAATTATTAAACAACATGTATGTAAGTACTTAGATAAGAATACAGTAATTACCCAGAGCCAGCATGGGATTGTAGCAAACAAGTCATGCCAGACTAATCTAATTTCTGTCTATGATTGAATCACGGCTGTGTGAATCAGGGAAATGCGGTAGATATAGTATATCTCGATTTCAGCAACGCATTTGATAAAGTATCTCATACCCTCCTTATTGAGAAAATAACCAAGTATGGAAATGACAAGGCTACAGGTAGTTGGATTTAAAACTGGCTCAGTGATCGAACTCAAAGAGTGGTAGAGTTAAAAGAGTGTTTTAAGTAGGGTACTGTGAAAGGGTCATTGGCTCCGTATGTGAGAGGAGATATGTGTCGCAAAGGTTGTCGCCGCAGCTGCATGATTTTCAGCTGCTGGAAAGCTTGAATACATGTGGGGATTTTCTAACAGGCAATCCCCACATGTATTCAGGCTGTCTAGCAGCAGCAAATCATGCAACTGGGGTGACAAACTAAATCTCAGAGCATGCCAAATACTCGGATAACATCTGAGCATATTCGGGAAAACCAGAGCAACAAGCATACTCGCTCATCCCTAGTGAGGAGTTCTCCTTCAATGGAAGTCTTCAAACAGAGGCTGGACAGACATCTGGCTCAGATGGTTTAGCGCAGGGGTCCCCAACCACTGGTCCGCGGCCCGGGCTGTTGGAGTTTTTAGCAGGTCCGCGGCGCCAGGTGCCTGCCTTGGTGGTTCATTATCACCGGGGTGTGAATGCTGCAACACACAGGGAGTCTGGTGGCTGTAGCACTGTAGTAACAGCTGCAGCCGTCGGCTTCCAGAAGACATCAATACTCACCCTCCATCCCTGCATCTCTATCCCGGCGCAGCAGCTTCTTCCTGTGCTGAGCGGTGACGTGGTACTGCTCATTAAGGTCATGAATATGGACACGACTCCACTACCATAGGCTATAGTGCATATTTATGACCTTAATGAGCGGTACCACGTGACCGCTCCGCACAGGAAGAAGCTGACGGCCCGGGATAGAGATGCAGGGACGTTCAGCGATGGTGTAAGCAGGGTAAGCATGAAGGAGGACGACTGGGGAGCCATGCATACAAGATCGGACAGGGGAGCCATGCATATAAGGATGGGAGGGGGGGGGGGAGCCGAGCCATGCATATAAGATGGGACCGGGGGAGCCATGCATACAAGGATAGGAGGGGAGCTGAGCCATGCATACAAGGATGGGAGGGGGGAGCCGAGCCATGCATACTAGGATGGGATGGGGGAGCCGAGCCATGCATACAAGATGGGACAGGGGAGAAACGCATACAAGGATGGGAGGGGGGAGACCGAGCCATGCATTCAAGATGGAACAGGGGAGCCATGCATACAAGGATGAGAGGGGGGAGCCGAGCCATGCATACAAGATTACAAGATGGGACCGGGGGAGCCCAGCATACAACAGGGGGAGCCACACATACCGGGATTGGAATGAGGGGACAATGCATACCTGGCTTAAACTCGAGTCAATAAGCTTACCCAGTTTTCTGTGGCAAAATTACAGTGGGTGCCTCAGCTTATACTCGGGTCGGCTTATACTCGAGTATATATGGGGAGTGTATATATACAGTGGTGGCCAAAAGTATTGGCACCCCTGCAATTCTGTCAGATAATACTCAGTTTCTTCCTGAAAATGATTGCAAACACAAATTCTTTGGTATTATTATCTTCATTTAATTTGTCTTCAATGAAAAAACACAAAAATAATTGACCTAAAGCCAAATTGGATATAATTCCACACCAAACCTAAAAAAGGGGGTGACAAAAGTATTGGCGCTGTTTGAAAAATCATGTGATGCTCCTATAATTCGTGTAATCACCTGCACCTGTAACTTACCTGTGGCACCTAACAGGTGTTGGCAATAACTAAATCACACTTGCAGCCAGTTAACAAGGATTAAAGTTGACTCAACCTCTGTCCTGTGTCCTTGTGTGTACCACATTGAGCATGGAGAAAAGAAAGAAGACCAAAGAACTGTCTGAGGACTTGAGAAACCAAATTGTGAGGAAGCATGAGCAATCTCAAGGCTACAAGTCCATCTCCAAAGACCTGAATGTTCCTGTGTCTTCCGTGCGCAGAGTCATCAAGAAGTTTAAAGCCCATGGCACTGTGGCTAACCTCCCTAGATGTGGAAGGAAAAGAAAAATTGACGAGAGATTTCAACGCAAGATTGTGCGGATGGTGGATAAAGAACCTCGACTAACATCCAAACAAGTTCAAGCTGCCCTGCAGTCCGAGGGTACACCAGTGTCAACCCGTACTATCCATCGGCGTCTGAATAAAAAGGGACTGTATGGTAGGATACCCAGGAAGACCCCACTTCTTACTCCAAGACATAAAAAAGCCAGGCTGGAGTTTTCCAAAACTTACCTAAGAAAGCCCAAAACGTTTTGGAATAATGTTCTCTGGTCAGATGAGACAAAAGTCAAGCTTTTTTGGAAAAAACCATCAACATAGAGTGTACAGGAAAAAAAAAGAGGCATTCAAAGAAAAGAACACGGTCCCTACAGTCAAACATGGCGGAGGTTCCCTGATGTTTTGGGTTGCTTTGCTGCCTCTGGCACTGGACTGCTTGACCGTGTGCATGGCATTATGAAGTCTGAAGACTACCAACAAATTTTGCAGCATAATGTAGGGCCCAGTGTGAGAAAGCTGGGTCTCCCTCAGAGGTCATGAGTCTTCCAGCAGGACAAAAAAAATGACCCAAAACACACTTCCAAAAGCACTATAAAATGGTTTGAGAGAAAGCACTGGAGACTTCTAAGGTGGCCAGCAATGAGTCCAGACCTGAATCCCATAGAACACCTGTGGAGAGATCTCAAAATGGCAGTTTGGAGAAGGCACCCTTCAAATATCAGGGACCTGGAGCAGTTTGCCAAAGAAGAATGGTCTACAATTCCAGCAGAGCATTGTAAGAAACTCATTGATGGTTACCGGAAGCGGTTGTTCGCAGTTATTTTGGCTAAAGGTTGTGCAACCAAGTATTAGGCTAAGGGTGCCAATACTTTTGTCTGGCCCATTTTTGGAGTTTTGTGTGAAATGATCAAGGATTTAATTTTTGCTTCATTCTCTTTTGTGTTTTTTACTTGCAAGCAAATTAAATGAAGATAAAAATAGCAAATAATTTGTGATTGCAATCATTTTCAGGAAGACACTGAGTATTATCTGACAGAATTGCAGAGGTGCCAATACTTTTGGCCACCACTGTATATATATATATCAATCAGTACTTTGTGGGGCCATCATACTATACATAGGGGATTATATGTGTGGGACCATCATACTATACATGGGGGGATTATATGTGTGGGACCATCATACTATACATGGGGGGGGATTATATGTGTGGTGCCATCATGTTTATATGGGGGATTATACAGTATGTGTGGGACCATCTTGCTATACATGGGGGAATTATATGTGTGGGACCATCTTGCTATTCATGGGGGGATTATATGTATGGGACCATCTTGCTATACATGGGGGATTATATGTGTAGGACCATCTTGTTATACATGGGTGATTATATGTGTGGGACCATCTTGTTATACAAGAGGGATTATAGGTGTGGGACCATCTTGCTATACATGGGGGATTATGCAGTATGTGTATTTGTGGGACCATCTTGCTATACATGGGGAATTATATGTGTGGGACCATCTTGCTATACATACGGGATTATATGTGTGGGACCATCTTGCTATACATGGGGGAATTATATGTGTGGGACCATCTTGCTATACATGGGGGATTATATGTGTGGGACCATCTTGTTATATATGAAGGATTTTATGTGTGGTACACCTTTTGAATATTTGTCAAATTTTCTTATACCATGATTAAAAAATAATCAGCATGTACAGTACTCCAGTACAATTTTTTCTAAGTGCTCAAGTCTCCATTTCCTTGTACAGTCCCTGACAGAAGTTATGTCGCTTATCCATGTTATGTAAATCAAAGCTTATAACCTGACGTTAAATTCATCCATTGGTTGTATAAATTATTCTTTTGAAAGCTGAAACCCTGCCAAATTTGGTTTAGGTTAAGAAAATAAATTGGCATCAATGCTGAAATATTGATCATTTAATGAACATAGAATGGTCAGATTTTGGCAAACCAAAAGTTTTGTCGCCCACAGAAAGTAATGTGATATTCAAACATAATTATCTTAAAATACAAATATATGTAGCATAACATTGGCGAATGAAGTTGTGGTGCTATTAGTCATATTTAATATTTTGTGTGACTTCCAAAAGCTTGAAGGACTGCATCCATGCGGTTCAACAATGATTCATACAATTTATTAATGAAGGCATCAGGAATAGCAAAGAATGCAGTCTTACATGCCTCCCAGAGTTCATCTAGATTCCTTGGTTTTGTCTTCCAAGCTTCCTCTTTCATCCTACCCCAAACATGCTCAATGATGTTCATATCTGGTGACTGGGCTGGCCAGTCATTGAGCACCTTGATCTTTTTTGCCTGGAGGAACTTTGTTCTAGAGATGGATGTAAGTGATGGATCACCATCCTCCTGCAAAATTTGACCTCTTTTATGATTTGGAATCTAAGAGGTAGCTAATACTTCTTGATATTTTAGGCTATTGATATTGCCTTCCACCTTGCAAATGTTTCGCACACCCCATACTGAATGTAACACCAGACCATGATCTTTCCACCACCAAATTTAACTGTTTTCTGGGTGTATTTTGGATCCATACGGGCTCCAGTAGGTCTCCTGCAGTATTTGCGGTGGCTGTGGTGTAATTCTACTGAAGATTCATCAGAGAAATCCACCTTCTGCCACTTTTCCAGCATCCGTCTGTTTAGCAGGCTGTGGGACTTTGCAAATGCCACATGGTTTTTTATTTGCCTTTTGTTTAGTGCTGGCTTCTGTGCACTGAATCGACCATGGAGGCCATTCCAAGACAGAATCCTACAAACTGTTCTAGTTGACACAGGGACTTGAGGTGACCCGGCTTGTTGGAGCTCTGCTGCAGTGGAAGAGGGGCTTGCTTTGGATTTTCTAACAAACAAACATTCCTCCTGAGCAGTTGTCTTGAAGGGTCTGCTGGACCTGGGCTTGTTAAACCTATCTCCAGTCTCTTCAAATCTTTTTTTAATTATTTGTACTTGACACTGAGACACATTAAAGGTGCCAGCCACCTCTGCAGTGGATCTGGTCTTCAGCCTCTTGATAATCCAGGCCTTGGTCGCAGGGTGGATTTTTGGCATGTTGTCAGAGCTCAAGTTGCAGTTCAAGTGAAGGTGTGGGGTGCTGGGTTTCTTTTTATACACACCCACTAATTAACCGATCATTTACTGAGCACTGGTGAGGATGTAAACTAGGATTGGGTGCATAATATGACCAGGTGACAAAACTTTTGTCTTGCCAAAACCTGACCATTCTGTGTTCATTAAATGATCAATATTTCAGCATTGATGCCAATTTATTTTCTTAACCTAAACCAAATTTGGGAGGGTTTCAGCTTTCAAAAGAATAATTTATACAACCAATGGATGAATTTAACATCCGGTTATAAGCTTTGATTTACATAACATGGATAAGCGACATAACTTCTGTCAGGGACTGTAGATTCCAATCAACAGCAGCAGTGACTGTCATCAGTAGCAGTAGCCATCTTTCAGCATTAGGGGCCTACTATGCCTCTGCCTCAAACCCTTGTAAAATGAGTAAAACCTATGGTGAGTTGAGACACATTCTCATTATAAATGTTATAATTAAATGATAAGTATGCACTACTAAACTACAACTCCGTCCATAGCCCCCCCATATGACCAAAGTCCCGCCCCTGCCCCACCTCCATCCCCGCCCTGCCAGGCCATGGAAGATGGTCTTGCTTGAAGCCGGTCCCTGGTACAAAAAAGGTTGGGGACCACTGGTTTAGTGAATCCTGCATTGAGCAGGCGTTGGACACGATGATTCTATGATTAAAATGGCAGAATCACTTCATCTCCCAAAATAAAAAAAAAAGAATATCAGAGTCACATGGACACTGAAGTGGTGAAAAATATAAAAGAAGTAAAATCTGGTACTGGGAGTCTTGCGCCTGAGAGTCATGGGCTTTGGGAGTAGGACTTACTGCTTAGTGAGGAGCTTGGAGTCTGCACACAGCTTCTGCAGCACATCCTCTGTTATGTTCCCCAGGTTCAGGACCTCCACCTCTCTGTCGTACTCTGGGAACGGAGCCTCGCTGGCGAAGCAGCTGAACAAGCTGCTCTGATCCCTCTTCTTGCAGCATTCGTGATGTTTGGTCTTTATCATCTGCTCTTTGGCACAAAACTTTCCAAGAACTTTTTTCCACTGTGTAATAAAGAAGAAACAACGTGAGAGTGAAATCAAATACTCCCAACATTAAATGGGTATTGCAACGCAGCACAGTTAATTTGAATGGAACTGAGCTGCAGTACCAAACACAACCTATAGTCAGGGGGCTCTGTTCTAAAAGAAAGTAGCCATGTTTTTCTATTCCGGGTCATCCCCTTAACGATTCTTAAATAGTGATACAAATATTCTACAACTCATCAATAGATAGATGGGTGGGATGTGTATGTGGCACTGATCTTACTGACCCCAGAATGAGCGCAGGCCACGTCCTCCGTTTTGCAGCATTTCTTGAACTCGCCCTCCATGCGTTGGATGGCTTTGGCGCGCCGCACGTAGTGATCGTAGCCGCTGTCCGGCAGCATGTTGTCAGTGTACAGCGGGCGGTATTTCCTCAGCTTGCAGATGTTCTGGATGTTAGCAGATTTGGGTTCTCCAGGAGGGAAGGCCAGGTCTGAAAGCTGGTACCTGCTGTCCATGTTCTTCTGGCACTTAGGAGAGTTAGAAGGGCAGACCTTCGCGCTCCGACGACCCCCCACAGCAGCAATGTCCTCATCTCTGATTTCCTGAAGGGCAGCCAAAGTGATGTAGTCTGGGTTGGGGGCCCCATCACTGAAGCATGTTTCCCTCTCAGATTCAGGCTTCCTACAGCAATGGAAATGTCGCGTTTTTACTGAGAACTCTGCATCACAGAAATCCTTTAATGTCTTCTGCCACTAAAAGATAGCAAACAAATTATTTTCTATAGCATCCATAAGACCAAAATGTACCCATTGAAAAAAAAAATGTTTATTACTTTTACATCTAAAGTAAAAAAAATAAATAAGTTTGCCATTTTGTGTATGCAGCTTCAATGCAGATTTATGTGTATCTATAGCTAGACTGCACACAAACCCTTTGAGCAGTCTAATCTGCATTAAAGGGAGTTACGCTTCTTGTGTTAATCTTCTGCTGGTTTATTAAAACACAGCATAAACCAGTGCAGGATTTAACAAAATAAACATGACCACTCCGGCATAATGGCAAAACAAAAGATAACTTATGGCACAGTCCAAATGTCTATGTGATTCACCCGCTCAGGATCCAGTAACCTTCAGCTCCCACATGGAGACTTCCCTGTCTCCAAACACACAGCAGAGAAAAAACTCACACTAGCAGCACATTTAACTTCCCCAACCACACCCTTTAGGAGGAGGTATGGTGATTGTCGTCTCACCCATCTCTTACAGCCACCCTGTCATGGCCGATTAACCCCTCAGCACATAACATGTTGGACAGAAACTTCTGGGTTTCACATCACGGAAGATAGCAGTCTTCCACACCACAAAATTTTAGCTCGCCAGGCAAAAAAAAAAATAAAACATAACCTCACACAGATCCATTTATGGAAAATTTAAAAATAAAAATTTACGGGTCTCAGAAAATGGTACAAATTTTTATTTGCTTTTTACAAAGCTTAAAAATGTTTTAAGCCACTCAGCTAATAATAAAAATCTATACAAGTTTGTAATTCTCCATAGTCCTACTTACCTCAAAACTAATGTTCCTGGGTCATTTCTACTGTACAATCAAAAATGGAAGAGCTAAATTCGAAAAACAGTGAAGGAATTGCTTTTGTTTTCATGTGAATTTTTTTCACTCCATTAAATAGTAAAACAAATGGTGTCATTCAAAAGTAAAATTTGTGCCGCAAAAAAAAGCAAGTTTCTGTGTGGCTATAGGTGGCAAAAATAAAAAATGTTATAGCTCTTGGAAAAATATGTAGGGAAAAGTAAAAAAAAAAACAAAAAACAGCTTTTTGTCATTTTGAAGACCCTAGTAGGCGGTGACTAAGGAGATGACTACCTGTAGGGGGCACTAAACCACATTTGTCACACTCTGGCTTACAGGCCAAATCTGGTGGGTATATTTGGCTCGCGACGCTGGGCGCCTCTCGCCCAGCATCGCACTTTCACCTCTATTTAGGATGCTGATACAATTGAAAGCAATGATGGAGGAGTGAGTGTCAGCTGACGCTCCCTCCATCATCATTACTTCTACGCATCTGACATCTCAACGCAGTGGGCACGATAACGTCATTACAGTGCACACACTGTGCCGAGCAGTGAAGTGCTTCAGAACGGAGGTGAGCATCGGGGGAATTGGGAGAGGAGGTTTTTTTTGTTTTTTTTTATGTGGGGCCCATTATTCTATATGGAGGGGGTCTTAGTTGGAAAATTATACTGTGATGTGGTCACCATTCTTTGTCGGGGGGATTGAAGGAGGGGGTTTAGTAGGGTCATCAAACCATGTGTGTAGAGGGTACAGTGGATGAATTCACCATAGGGGGATCTTACTGTGTTTGGGGGACACATTTGTTGGAATAAAACTTTATCTGCATTATTCAAGAGATTTTTATCCTTTGTTATTGCATATATAAATTAGGCCATTGGGCCTTTTTCATTAATAGATCTTAGAATAAAATATTGGAAAAGTATGTTATGTAAGAGCAGTAAAAAGCAAATGTACTTTGTGGGACAACCTCTTTAAGTTTGTTTCTTTATGAAAAGTTTATATATTTGATAAGGAAAAACGTCCTCAGTTCTATACATTTTTTCAATAAATATCAAGGTTGGCAGAGGCTTTGTCCAAGCTTTTAATTTTGACATCCTGAGCTAGAGTGACACTTCTCTTCCTCCACCATCATTTTTGAAGTGGGTTACATACTTACCAGTTCCTCTGCACACTGGAGTTTACCAGGTTTCCCACAACATGCGCTGAACCCTTTTTCAAGAGCATTAATAGCATCTCCTTGTCTGCTGAGGTAAGAGTACCCCGTACTAGGAAGATTGTGGAACCCGTATGTGGTTTTAGGACGATTCTTCCAGCAGATATTTCCAATGTTATCACCATTTGGTCGTCCTGGTGGGAAAGTGTTCAAGTTGTTGGTGGAGGAATCCATCAACTCATCCAAATGACACGGCTGGCGACCACCGCAAGCGGAGACAGGTCTTCTCCCGCGTGGACTAATCACTGATTCTCCAGGGATTGAAGGCAGCTCAACTATTAAAAAAAAAGAAAAAGAAATATGGAGCAAAATTCAACGTTGATCCTATCGACCATCCTTCAAAATCTTAGCGTTTTGGAAAACCCGTCCCTTGGCTTTTTTTTTTTTAAACAAACTAGTTGGCTGGTGTTGGACTTTTGGTGATCATAAATTTCTGACGATTAACTACTTAGGCCTCTTTCACATTTCCGGCGGGCGCCTGGCGGCGCCCCCGGCATTTTGCCGCAGCGCCGCATCTGAAAATCTGATGCGCCGCATGCGGCTTTTTTCGCATTGACATGCATTAGCGCCGGATGGCGCCGCATGTCAATGCGTTGCATGCGGTTTTGTCCGGATGCGGCGCAAATGTACATTGCGGTGTCCAGAAAAAACGCTGCATGTAACGTTTTTTGTTTTTGCCGGATGGTTTCTTATCTCTCCAAGCATCAGAAACCATCCGGCAAAAAAACGCATTTTGGCCGCCGGAAGTGTGAAAGGTTTTCACATGCGGCGCTGCGGCAAAATGCCGGGGGCGCCGCTAGGCGCCCGCCGGAAATGTGAAAGAGGCCTTAACTAGTAAAATTCCGCCTGCAGCCACCACCAGAGGGAGCTGACTGAATACAGATTTATTATAAAGTTCAATGTATGAACAGAGGTAACAAGTCAGATTTTTAGTATTCAACTACATGCAGGAGATTTGGAGCTGTGTATCATAAAATAAGGAGATCTTACAGCTATATAAAATGTATAACATTTTCTGTAATTCTGGAACTTAGTCATTTCTCTTTTAGGTGGGGTGTTATGTGCAAATCCCCCGATGGGAGGGCAATGCACTGGATACAACAATACATGACCTCATTTAAAGGAAGACAATCAGGTTTTTTGTTTTACATTTATTTATTTTGCAAGGTTTTTAACTATAATGATCTTTATTTAAAAAATAAAAGAAATCTTAAACTCATATTTTCTCAACTTTCAGGACAAGTTCTTAAGTTTCCTTCTCAGAGGCAGGATTACAATGACAGGTAATCCTTCTATACATAGTTGATAATACAGGATCCACTGAATCACATTAGGTGATGTCACAGCTCCCATTTTTCTGCTTCGCCTCATTGGGGGACACAGGACCATGGGGTGTAAGCTACTGCCGCTAGGAGGCTGAAACTAAGTGACACAAAAAAGTTAGCTCCTCCTCCGCAGTACACCCTCAAGCTGGCTCTAAGCGAACCAGTTCATGCTTAGTGTCCGTAGGAGGCACACGGGTCTGGTTTTCAGACCATTTTTTTTTTCCACTATGAAGACGAGATAGGGGCGACAGACCCTATTGAAATGGTCCGATCTCCCCAAACCAAGCACGTGTCACCTCCACGTATCCTCTCCTGCGACATGGGACACTATGCCCTGTCCACCCTGAGGTAGAGAAACCCTAGGCTGTACAGAGGCATTAAGGTAGTCCGTGCGGCCCCCACTGCATCACCAATGCTGAAAACTGCAGTGATGGAAGGAGGCAGACAGTCCTTCTCCTCATCCCCCATAGGGATCGACGAATTAAGGATGCCTGCACCGTTCCTTACACAGCCCCCTCCCCTCTAACCTGGCGGACTTTTTTCCATGGAGGAGCATGGAAAGGAGGGTGGGCTGGGAGGGCTCCTGCAGCGGCGTTCCTCTTCGGCGGCCCGGCGTTTTTTCGGCTGGCGCCCTCATCCCACAGAGTGCAGCTTCCGGTCCGGCACTAGCGCCACTTCCGGCGTGCGAGCCCCGCATTCCTGGCACGGCGCGCACCCCAGTACTTCTGGCCAGCGCCGGAACTTTAGGCCCAGAGTTCGGCCCATACTAGGCCGTACCCTGGATGTCCCGCCCCCAGGCGCATCTATTTCCCCCGGGCCCGCCCAACGCTTCACAGAGGGGCGCTGTTTTTTTTAATCTCGTCCTCTAAACAAGCCAAAGGTCTCAGGGGCCACTCACTACAGCCTTCCAAGACGCTCAGGGGCACATGCACTGGGTAAGTGCTGCAGCCCTATATGCAGCAGACAAGGCTGCGCTGATTTTTTAGAGCTACACTCTGTACATACACCATCCCAGCAACATACAGTCCAAGGAGGTACAGCATGTCCAGAAGGGCCAATACTCATACGGTGTTATTCACCTAATGTACCTCCTGTCGGTCTGTTTTCCCGCGAGTGCAGAGTAAACAATTATTCGAAGCCTGTGATTCCGAATGCACCCAGGAGCCCTCCACTGCGACCGAGCCCCATGTACCTAGCCCTCCTGAATGAGCTTTGTCCCTGTCGCAGTCCTTCAGACCCCCAATAGGGGTAGGGACAGTGGATCGCATGTCTTGGAGAGATCCTCCACCTCACAGGAGCCGTTGTCCTGCAGGGGCCGCTGACGCAGGGGAAACGACCCCATACTGCGTCTCCCGGGCCATCCGGTGCCTCAGCATCTATGAGCTCCGTTTCTCTCGCTCACCCTCACAAGTGTTTGATAGCGAGCAGAACTCGGATTCTGATTCTGATGGGTCCCTCAATTTGGACGCGCCTGGCTATCAGGAGACAGTTGATAGTTTCATTGAGGCCGTCACTCAAACCCTGGAGATTGATGATGAATCCACCCTGACCACAGGTCACAACGTTTTGTTTAATCTGGCCAAACTGCCTCTTAGGATGTTCAGAATTTGAGGATATAGTGCAGTCACATGGAGCGGCCAGACAAGCGTTTCTCAGGTCAGAGGACACTTGAAGCGCGATACCTGTTTGTTTCTGATCTCCGCAAAAAATGTTCAGAATCCCCTCCAGTGGGTCCACCCGTATCACGCTTGGCCTCCAAAACCCTGCTATCTTTACTTAACGGATCCTCTATCAAAGATCCCACTGACCGTTTAATAGAGAGCCTTGCTCGTTCAGTCTTTGAAGCTTCGGGTTCAGCTCTCTCCCCTTCCTTTGCGGCAACATGGGTGGCTAAGGCTATGGTATCCTGGGCAGAGTCTTTAAATAGAGACCTGCAGGGTACTGACCTTCCACCTGAGGTCGTAGATTTTGCGAATCAGATCGCTTTGGCCGGAGACTACTTGATTAATGTGTCCTTGGATGCAGCTAACTGCGCGGCACTTGTGGCCGCGAATGCTATCTCCATTAGAAGAGCTCTATGGCTAAGGACATGGCGAGCAGACTCAACATCGAAGAAATCCCTAACTTCTCTGCCTTACCAGAGCGGCCGGTTATTCGGTGAGAAGCTAGATGAACTCATCTCAGATACCACAGGGGGGAAAAGTAACTTCCTTCCCCAGCAGAAGGTTAGGCAACTATTCCGTCACTAACTGCAGGCACGTTTTAGGTCCTTTTGCGGCCCCGGGTGGGCCATATCTACCAATCCTGCCGGCTCAGGTTGGCCCGCACAGGGGGACAGATCGTCAGATCTCATATACATCTAAGGGACCAAAGTCCACAGATTTTGAACCAAATGACTCAAGGCATTTTCCAGTCGACGCCAGCAGAGTAGGCGGTCGCCTGCTCTGGTTTCGCCATGTCTGGCTCACCGTCGTGCACAACGCTTGGGTCAGAGATCTGGTGCCCTAAGGATACAAAATAGAATTTGTCACCCATCCTCCAAAGCGTTTTTTTCTTTCCCGTCCCCCCCAAAGTGGGAGCACGCTATCGCTCTTTCTTCAAAGCCATCGATTCACTTCGTCATGACGGAGTTATCATTTCCGTACCGGAAGGCGAAAAATTCCAGGGATTCTATTTGAATCTGTTCGTGGTGCCAAAGAAGGACGGAACGGTAAGGCCCATTCTGGATTTAAAGCTCCTAAACAGATTTGTCAAAAATCAGACCTTTCTGGATGGTGTCCCTCCGCTCCGTCATTTCAGCAATGGAAAGGGGAGAGTTTTTGGCCTCTATCGATATCCAAGACGCCAACCTTCATATCCCCATTTTTCCCTTGCATCATAGTGTAAGGTTCTTTCTCTCTGTTGACATGTTCCTTGAAACTCAGTTTTCCGTCGGCCATTTTGCTTTCTGTCTTTCTGCAGCTCTTGCCCTCAGTTAATATGGAGTTTCCAGTTTTCATGTTCCCGCCCTGATTCTTCCCTCTTGCTTCTTAAGCAGCCTCAGCTGAACAATCAGTGCTCCTGAATCAAGCCTCAGTCAGTCTGTGACCTGACTCCTGGAAACCTTGGACTTGTACTCCAGCTATTCCCTACTGAGGAACCTTGGAACACTTTTGGACTCTGGAAACCTGCTGTTTGGTGAATCCATGTTTGCAGAGGAATGACGGTACAGAGAAGAGATCCTGAACCTGCTTTGGAGATTTATTGTAGTGCTTGAAGTTACTCTGGCCTGCTGTGTCTCCTGTCGCTGTTCCTGCAAACTGTGTGAACTTTTCAGCATGCTTGTATGAAGTAATACAAGTCATTTCATTTCAACCTATGTCTCCTGTGTTTTCCTCGCACCCAAGCACAAGACGCTAAAGGAACTGTACACTATACATGACAAGATTCAGGAGCCAATGTTTAGTGTCTGCTGGGTCTGGGAAAGCCGTGTCTGCTGTGACTGTGGATATCAGATGTCCGTTTAATACCTTATGTGATGACAGTGGTTGTGACTTCTCACAACCATTCCAGGTGAGCGCATTCCCTTAAAATTTTACTCTGGAGTGTTACCACAGGTAAACACTATTGTTGTTTTTTTTTTTCCTTTCCTCTTCTCCTTCCAGCACTTCTGCCTTAAAAGATCTGGAAGATGGAGGCCCGCATAAAGGAACTTTGCGGAGTGACTGATACAATCCTTTCAGATGTACAGACTTTAAAAACCCGTTTTGCAAGCCTACAGGACCTCACTAATCATAATTTGCAAGTGTTTGGACAGACTACCCAGGAATTGCGAGCCAGGATTGAGGCTCTAGAGGAACGAGCCCAGGCTCCTGCCATAACCCCGAGTTCTGGGATCCCCAAATTACCTCCTTTTCGTTTTGGCGGTGAACGTGAGAAATTCAGGGGATTTATTAATCAATGCAATTTATTTTTCTCTGCACATGCTTCACAATTTACCACTGAACGATCCAAAGTGCTTACTATAATCATGTTGCTTACCAATAAGGCTTTGATGTGGGCAAACCCTCTGATTGAGACTGAGGATGATTGAATCACCTAGATGCTTTTATTTCAGCCATGGGGCAGGTGTTTGATGACCCCAATCGAGGTGCAACAGCTGAAGCAGCCATGTTAACTTTGCGCCAAGGTAAGCGTTCAGTAGCCGAATATGCCCTGGATTTCAGGAGATGGGCTCTTGATACCACTTGGACACTTCCGCTAAAAAATCTATTTTTCGGAAAGGGTTGTCTCCACTGATTAAGGATGAACTTGCTCGTGCCGACCCTCTCACTGCGTTAGGTGACTTTATTAACTATTGTATCCGTATTGATGCTCGTCTGACTGAACGCAGACAAGAGAGATGGTTCGAAAATAATCGCACTAACCTTTTACTACCTCCCTCCTCAGCTAAGGAACCTTTGAGTAGGATCACAAGGGAACCAGAACCTGAACCCATGCAGGTGGACTCTTTACAAAGACGGGTTAGTGATGCACGCAAAGAACATCGTATAAAGGAAAATCTATGTTTCTACTGTGGTAAGTCAGGGCACTTCATTATAAACTGCCCCAGCCGTTCTCGTAAGACTACTGCAGCAGTCATTCACTGTGAGTGTTGCGAGAGGAGCTCTGTCATGTCCGAGCCTCAGGCTCCAGAGAGATCTGCTGCAAGAGATCTTGATTTCTCTGACTTAAACTCTGTTAGTTCTGGGGACGATGACGGTATAAACGCTGCAATTTTTCAAGTTTCCTCAGCGGTGTCCCAGCTGAGTTGTAAAAGAAACAATTCTCATTGCTTCCTTTCCATCAAACTCTGGGTTGACTCAGTCTGGGTGTCTAGCTCTGCTATGATCGACTCAGGAGCAAGTGGAAATTTTATGGATATCTCCTTTGCTCTGAAACAGGGGATACGTTCAGTGAAGAAGGCTACTCCAGTACAGATGGAGACTGTGGATGGCTCTCTACTGACTTCTGGACCAGTGGATCAAGAAACAGAGCCTTTGAGGGTCCTTATGGGTAAAGATCATCAGGAGAAAATGTCTTTTATGCTTATCTGTTGTGAATGGGTTTGAGATGAGTTCTGAGCAGAGCCTCCCTCTGGTGGTTACAAGCGGTACTAGTGAGGATTGTGAAGACTGGGAATCAGGTGTTACTGATTGGTCTTATTTAAGGGAATCATTTTCCCATCAGGGTTGCCGGTGATCAATTGTTCTGGTCTGAATCCTTCTTTCCAGTTTCCCTTGTAGCCTGCTGTGTTGTGTCTGCATCTCCTGCTATCAGATAAGACAATTTCTTATTTTGTGTTTTTGCTATATTTTTGCATTTTGTCCTGCACTTCTGTGGGGGCCTTCAGGGTCCCTCCGGGGGCTTTTGCCCTCTCAGTTTAGTCCAGCCACTGTGTTTTGTACTTTTGCTTTTTCCAGTTTTTTCAGTGGTGCCCGTTTTGTTACACAGAAACTAATTTAGTGTAGGTCGTGATCTCGTGATTTGACATTATAGAGTTGGTGTTATTCAGGTTTCTGGGATTGGTAAGACCTCCTGCCTTCTATTTAGATAGTTTGGGCCCAGGGTTTCAAATTTCTTTCTGTGTCAGTATTCCTTTGCTACCGCCATTACATGTTGGGGGCTTATTATCTTGGTTCTGCTCGGGAAGATAGCTTTCCATTTTATCTTTATGTAGTTGTTCAGGACTGTGACGAGGCTCTAGCCAAATAGGAAACCTCACGCTGCTCTAGTTGTGGTGGTTAGTCAGGGTACTGCAATCTATAGATTCCAACTGCTCTGGTGTATTCCTTTTTTGGCCTGCACTCCTCAGGCTACCGTAAACATAACACTTATCTCTTCTCCCCACTTTCCCATTATTCTAGGGCTACCATGGCTGCAGGCGCAGAATCCTACGATTAACTGGGAGACCAAGGAATTACACTTTCCGGAGAAACAGATGAGTCAAGGAGTTTCAGCTTGCTCTGTTCCTAAAGGAACCATGTCAGTCCCTGAACTACCAGCTGTATACCAGGACTATGTGGATTTATGTGACAAGAAGAACGCTGATCAGCTTCCTCCTCACCATCCATATGATTGTCCAATTGAATTATTGCCTGGAGCCGAGATACCTTTTGGTAAGATCTACCCCTAGCGGGGCCCGAGCTAAAGCTTTGAAGGATTATATAGACGAAAATTTAGCCAAGGGCTTCATACGCCCCTCTTCATCTCCGCAGGTGCACCATCTTCTTTGTGAAGAAGAAAGATGGATCTCTGAGACCCTGCATAGACTATAGGGAACTCAATAAGGTTACTATTAGAAACCGTTATCCATTGCTTTAATCCCTGAGTTGTTGGAGAGAGTGCGGCATGCCAAAATTTTCTCTAAACTGGATCTCCGTGGGGCCTATAACTTGGTCCGTATTAGACCTGGGGATGAATGGAAGACTGCTTTCAGGTCACGCTATGGACACTTTGAATATCTAGTTATGCCTTTTGGTCTGAGTACCGCCCCAGCCACTTTCCAACACTTCGTGAATGATATCTTCAGGGATCTCCTAGATACATTTGTGGTGATTTATCTGGATGATATTCTAATTTTTTCTAACTCCACAGAGGAACATCATGGACATGTGAGAATGGTCTTAGAACGCCTAAGACAAAACCATCTCTACATCAAACTTGAAAAATGTGAATTCCATAGGACCAAAATTCAATTTCTGGGGTATGTACTATCTACGCAAGGGATTAGTATGGATGGAAGCAAGACCCAAGCCATCAAGGATTGGCCAATTCCTAGAAATGTGAAGGAGGTGCAGCGTTTCATCGGGTTTGCCAACTTCTATAGACGTTTCATTAAGAATTTTTCTGAGGTAGTGTCACCTATCACCCAACTTACCCGGAAACAGTCTAGGTTCTCCTGGACCCCGCAAGCTCAGGAAGCATTTTCCTGTTTAAAGGATAAATTTACCACCGCACCTATCTTAGTACATCCCAACCCCGAGCTTGCCTTCATAATAGAGGTGGATGCTTCAGACTGTGCCGTTGGAGCTATACTCTCTCAGAGAACAGGTGAGAAGAATGTCTTGCATCCCTGTGCCTTCTTTTCCCAGCAGTTGTCTTCGGCTGAGAGGAACTACAATGTGGGCAATAGAGAATTGTTGGCCATTATTGCGCCTTCAAGGAATGGAGACACCTTCTTCAGGGAGCTGCACAGCAAATAGTCGTCCTGACAGACCATCGTAACCTTGAATTTATCAGGTCGGCTAAGTGCCTGACTCCTCGCCAGGCTCGCTGGAATCTTTTCCTAAACCAATTTAATTTTGTCATTTCTTATAGACCAGGATCGCGCAATGGAAAGGCTGATGCACTCTCTAGGATTCATTCAGCAGAGACACGTCCACTTACTCCTCCTAAGACTATTCTTCCTGACTCTAGATTCCTGGGAGTGATTCATAATCAAGACCTACTTAAGGACATCAAGGAAGCATACCATGCGGATTCTTTGTTGGCTCAACCCCCAAGGGACGTAAGTCTTGTCTTTAAGAGTGGTGTGTGGATTCAGGGACAACGTCTGTATATACCTGAAACAGTCAGATTGAGAGTATTGCAACTCATCCACGATTCCAAGATAGCCGGGCATAGGGGAATTCTAAAGACACAAGAATTTCTTTCTCGTTTCTTTTGGTGGCCCACTTACAGGAAAGATGTCTTAAACTATGTCACTTCATGTGAAGTCTGTGCAAGATGCAAAACACCTCGCTCCTCACCAACTGGTCTGTTGCAACCTCTTCCCACCCCGTCCTGCCCGTGGGGATCCATTTCTATGGACTTCATTGTGGAGTTACCAACCTCTCAAGGGAAGAACACCATTCTAGTGGTGGTTGACCGTCTAACAAAGGCAGCTCATTTTATCCCTTGTGTCGGCTTACCCACTGCAAAACAGACATCAGACTTGATGATTAAGAATGTGTTTCGCTTACATGGAGTACGGATGAGGTCATTTCGGATCGAGGGGTGCAATTCACTTCAAGGTTTTGGCAAAATTTCTGTGCAGCATTGGACATTAAAGTAAACCTTTCTTCTGCTTTTCATCCCCAGACTAATGGACAGACAGAACGAACCAATCAGACCCTGGAGCAGTATCTCCGCTGTTTTATCTGCCACCTACAGGATGATTGGGTGGATCTACTTCCACTGGCTGAGTTCTCTTATAACAACTCTCAGAGCGCCTCCACTAAGCAGTCTCCTTTTTACTCCAATCTAGGTTATCATCCTAACATTCTTCCTCGATTTCCCATAGATACGCCCTTGCCGGCAGTGGCTGAAAGAATCACTTCTTTACAAAAGAATATGGATCTTCTAAGGAAAATCTAGAATTGGCTCAGGAAAGGTACAAGAAAGCAGCAGATAAATTTCGTAAACCTGCACCAGCTTTCAAGGTAGGAGATTTGGTCTGGCTGTCAACCAGAAATCTTAAATTAAAGATTCCATCGTCTAAATTGGGACATAAGTACATTGGACCTTATAAGATCAATAAGATTATAAGTGCTGTTGCTTGTCGTCTTCAACTGCCCAGAACTATGAGAATCCACCCTGTCTTTCATGTATCCCTACTAAAGGCTGCAACACCCAATACGTTTCCTGGACGTTCTTCTCCTTGCCCTGACCCAGTGCTGGTCGATGGTCAGGAAGAATTTATGGTGGAAAGGATTCTAGATTCCAGGTTGTACAGAAATCAGTTGCAATATTTGATTAAATGGCAGGGCTACCCAGTGGAGGACAACTCATGGGAACCAGTCAATAATGTAAATGCTCCTCGACTGCTCCGCCAGTTTCATCAGAGGTACCCTGACAAGCCTGGTCTGAGGTCATCCGGAGGTTGTCCCTAAGGGGGGAGTAATGTAAGGTTCTTTGTCTCTGTTGACATGTTCCTTGAAACTCAGTTTTCCATCGGCCATTTTGCTTTCTGTCTTTCTGCAGCTCTTGCCCTCAGTTAATATGGAGTTTCCAGTTTTCATGTTCCCGCCCTGATTCTTCCCTCTTGCTTCTTAAGCAGCCTCAGCTGAACAATCAGTGCTCCTGAATCAAGCCTCAGTCAGTCTGTGACCTGACTCCTGGAAACCTTGGACTTGTACTCCAGCTATTCCCTACTGAGGAACCTTGGAACACTTTTGGACTCTGGAAACCTGCTGTTTGGTGAATCCATGTTTGCAGAGGAATGACGGTACAGAGAAGAGATCCTGAACCTGCTTTGGAGATTTATTGTAGTGCTTGAAGTTACTCTGGCCTGCTGTGTCTCCTGTCGCTGTTCCTGCAAACTGTGTGAACTTTTCAGCATGCTTGTATGAAGTAATACAAGTCATTTCATTTCAAGCTATGTCTCCTGTGTTTTCCTCGCACCCAAGCACAAGACGCTATAGGAACTGTACTCTATACATGACACATAGGTTTCTACTCTTCGCTGTTCACGGGCTACATTTCCAGTTCACAGCTCTGCCTTTTAGGCTAGCCACCGCCCCCAGGGTGTTCACAAAGGTCATGGCGGTCGTCATGTCCATCCTGCATCTCGGGGCATAGTTGTCTTGCCATATTTGGACAACCTCCTGGTCAAAGGACCGTCTTTCCAAGCTTGAGAGGAATGCGTCAACATCACGTTGGATACTCTTTCCCGCCTGGGATGGCTGGTAAACTTAAAAAAGTCTTCCCTTGTTCCAGCCCGAAAAATTTCCTTCTTAGGAAAGATCTTGGACACCTCCCGAGGGTTGGTGATTCTCCCTCGAGACAAGGTCCTAGCCCTCCGTCAGGGAGTCCAGGCACTCTGTCAGCCAATTCCTCGTGCCATCCGGTTCTGCATGAGGGTCCTGGGGAGAATGGTGGCAGCAATAGAAGCAGTGCCATTTTCCCAGCTTCACCTCCGTCCGACAGAATGAGCTTTTGGAAATCTGGGACAGGAGCCGTTTTCTCTCGACCGCCCGTGCCGGCTATCCGCTCAGGTCAAGCAGGCACTCAGGTGGTGGACGTTGTGCTCTTCCCTTCTTCAGGGGAAGTCCTTTCTCCCGGACCATGGACTGGTGGTCACTACCGACGCCAGTCTCCTCGGCTGGGGAGCTGTTTTCCGTCACCACATGGCCCAAGGACGCTGGTCGCCTCGGAGAATCAAGCCTACCAATCAGCCTCCTAGAGATTCGGGTGATTTGGCTGGCTTTGCGACATTTTCACCATCTCCTGGCGGGTCGCCCGGTCCAGATTCAGTCGGACAATGCTTATATCAATCACCAAGGGGGCACCCGCAGCAGGACGGCCATGCGCGAAGTGGAACACATTCTCCGCTGGGCGAGAAGAATCACTCAGTGATCTCAGCAGTCCACATTCCAGGCGTAAAGAACTGGGCGGCAGACTTTCTCAGCCGGCAGGGCCTTGTGTCAGAGGAGTGGTCTCTCCATCCCAAGGTTTTTCAACAAATTTGTCAACGTTGGGGAACCCCGGATGTGGATCTTCAGGTTAAATGCCAAGGTGTCCGAGTTTGTCGCTCGGTCCTGGGATCCAGAAGCCATAGCCGTGGACATTTTAGTTCTGTCATGGAACCAGTTTCGTCTCCCGTATGCGTTTCCCACATTACCACTGCTTCCGAAAGTCATCAGGAAAATCAGGTCAGAAGGGGTCCCAGTAATCCTGGTCGCCCCAGACTGGCCTCGTCGGGCATGTTATGCAGAGCTAGTGCAACTAGTTGCCGAGGTCCCCTGGTGGCTACCAGATCACCCTTACCTACTTTCCCAAGGTCCAATCTACCACCAGAACTCAGGGGCCTGTTGTGAATGTTTTAGAAATGAATTCTGAGCAGAGGCTCCCTCTGGTGGTTACAAACAGTACTGAACCATTCAATGAGGATTGGCAATCAGGAATCACAGACTGGTCTTATATAAGGGAGGTTCCCTCCCATCATGGTTGCCGGTGATCAATTGTTCTTGTCTCAACGTTGTTTCCTGGTTCACTTGGAAGCTTGCTGAGTCTTGCCTCTTCTCCTGCTCTCAGATAAGATATTTCCTGTTTTTTGTTTTTGTGCTTACCTTTTGCATATTTCTCTGCATTTCTTTGAAGTTAGCCAGGTCCCCCTCCCCGGGGGCTTGGGCTCCTCTCAGTTCTTCTGGAGCCACTGTTATTTGTTCATTTGCCTTTTCCAGTTTTTTTTTAGTGGCTGCGGCTTAGTTTTGTTACACCAGAGAACTAATTTAGGTGGTAGAGGTCGTGTGATCTCAGGTGTTTTTGCAATTAGTAGCGTTGTTTTTTTTAGGGTTTTTTTTGGATTGCAGTAAGTATCCTTCCTATCCTTTTTCTGTCTAGGCAGATTGGGCCCCAACGTTTGCTCATACTATTTTCTGTCTGTGTCTGTATTTCCTCTTGTCTAACCGCCATTACATGTTTGGGGGCTTCCTATGTTCTTTGGGGATCTGCTCCGGGGCAGATAGCTTTCCTCTTTCTATCTTTAGGTGTAGTTAACCTCTCAGGCTGTGACGAGGCATCTAGGGCCAACGTAGGAACGCTCCACGGCTGCCTTTAGTTGTGGTGGTTAGTCAGGGTACTGCAATCCAGTAGATTCCAACCTCTCTGGTGTATTGCCGTTTTTGCCTGCTCTCCTCAGCCACCAAAACATAACAGGGGCCCTGTGTTTAACGGTCTGGCCATTGAATCCTGGATCCTGACCCGAGCCGGGTTCTCCCGGGATGTGGTTACTACAATGAATAGCGCTCGAAAGCCCGCCTCGTCACGTATCTATCACCGCACCAGGAAAGTCTTTTGTGTGGTGCAGAGACCGCGGTCGTCCTCCGCTCATTTTCTCCAACATTTTAGAATTTCTTCAAGCCGGCCTGGACTCGGATGTGGCACCGAGCTCCCTCAAGGGACAGATCTCAGCCTTGTCCGTCCTTTTTCAGCGCATGATTGCTTCCAATCTGCAGGTGAAGACTTTCATTCAGGGGGTCTCCCACGTGGTACCTCCCTATAGAGCTCCCCTGGACACCTGGAACCTTATCCTGGTCCTAAGTGCTCTGCAGGAATCTCCTTTCGAACCACTGCAGGATGTCTCCTTAACGTACATCTCATGGAAAGTGTTTTTTTCTCGTTGCTATAACATCACTTAGGAGGGTCTCGGAGTTGGCTGCCCTATCCTGCTGGGCCCCGTTTTTGATCTTTCACCGGGATAAGGTGGTTCTCAGGCCGGCCCCCCATTTTCTGCCAAAGGTCGTCTCCTCTTTTCACATTAACGAGGACATGTTTGCCTCGTTTTGCCCAGCGCCGATACACCGCGTGGAAAAGGCCCTTCATACATTGGATTTAGTGAGAGCTCTTGGAAGGTATGTGTCACAGACGGCATCTTTTCGCCAGATGGACACACTGTCGTGCTCCCCAAGGGTCGCTGGAAGGGACTCGCTGCTTCAAAGTCAACAATAGCCAGATGGATTCGTTTAACTATTCAGGAATCTTACCGCATCAGGGCAGACCTGTTCCAGCAGGGATCAGGGTACACTCCACACGGGTGGTGCCCTTCGGCACCAGGCATCAGCAGAACAGGTTTGCAAGGCTGCAACCTGGTCTAGTCTACATACATTTTCAAAACACTACAATATCCACACTCAGGCTTAAGCAGATGTGAGTCTGGGCAGAAGGATTCTCCATGCAGAGGTAGCACACCTATAAACAGTTGGTACTTATAGCTTAATCCGTTGGGTCAGTCTCCCACCCAGGGACTGCTTTGGGACGTCCCATGGTCCTGTGTCCCCCAATGAGGCAAAGGAGAAATAGGGATTTTTTTGTGTACTCACCATAAAATCCTTTTCTCCGAGACACTCATTGGGGGACACAGCACCCACCCTGTTAGCCTGATGGCTCTTTTTTTTTTGATAGATGGCTTTCTTGACATGTTGTACCTGTGTTAAGGTTGATTTTTGTTCTCCTACTGCTTTTGCACTGAACTGGTTCGCTTAGAGCCAGCAGTAGGGTGTATACTGCGAAGGAGAAGCTAACTTTTTTTTGTTCACTTAGTGTCAGCCTCCAAGCGGCAGTAGCATACACCCCATGGTACTGTGTCCCCCAATGAGTGTCTCGGAGAAAAGGATTTTACGGTGAGTACACACAAAAATAACCATTTCTCATTATGACCACATTAGATTCTTCAATATAAAAGATAGGACCAGAATCTGACCACTGTAGCTATGTACATATGTTGTTTCCTGAAACAGGAAGTTAGATTCTAACAAAGCCCCAGTGGCTAGTGTGAGAATTGCAAGATTTCTAAATTTTAATTCTTAATACAGATCATGATATGAATGATATTAAAAAATGTCACAAAAATGTAAAACAAAGAAAAAAAAATAAAAACTTTATTTAAACAGTAGGTAAGTTTGATATATTCTTATTACATGGGGATCTGTCTGCTTAAATTAATATAGAATTAACGCCACTAATCGCATGTGGAGATCTCACCACGATGCCGCCTGCACGGTAAACGTAACCATGTGTGCTGCGGCATTGCCTGATGAAACCTGCCATACTGAATAGAAGCTGTTCTGGCATATTGTGGGCAGCCAGGAACCAGAACACTGGGCAAGATTGATAATGGATTTGTATCAACAGATTTACTGAATTCTATTTTCCATTAGGGCATATCTGGAGGCAATACTTCAGCATAAAAGCTCTGGGCAGTGTTCCAGAGCCACGGGTTTCATAACAGCAGATAAAGTACAAAGCTTTGTTTGCCACTTTATCCACTGTACATGCTCAGAATTAGTATACATGCGTTCTCTATTTCCCTTTGTGTATCAATAAGTAGGATGTCCTGCCACCTCAACTCCTCATCCAGTCCTCCACTCATTTTTGTGGAGTACCGAAATTCCTCCGAGGATTCCTCCACTCCCCATCCTTTTCTTCTATGATCTGAGAATTGGGCAGGGAGTTGGGGCAAAGCTTAGGACAGGTGTAATAATTTTTTTTTAAAAAACCCTTCCCGGCCTTCAAAAGGGCTGGGAGCCATTTAGCTAGATTTATGCTAATAGGGTCCCAAAAAATACGAATTCTGGCAAATCTAAATTTTTTTTTGTTGTTTGAAATTTTTATCATATTTGATCAATTATGAATCGATTCGCTTATCTCGATTACTCTGGAATAATGTGCACAGTTCTTCAGAATAGGGATCAAAAGTAAAGTCTCCCAAAGAGAAATCGGGTCTTACTTTCATGTTGTTCCACTTGAATCCTGGGCTTCACAATTCTTTGGAAGATGAAGCGGTGGTCAACTGAAAACATATTAATAGTTGAGAAATATTTGGTATATATGTCTAAGGGAGCTATCTACCCCAAAATACTGTATGTCTGTGGATTATACAGGAGCTTCTCGCTAAATTAGAATATCATCAAAAAGTTAATTTCAGTTCAATACAAAAAGGGAAACTCATTATATAGGGTCATTACAAACAGAGTGTATTTCTGTTAATGATTATGGCTTACAGCCAATGAAAACCCAAAAGTCATTATCTAAGTAATTTAGAATAATTAACAAAAAACACCTGCAACGGCTTCCTAAGCCTTTAAAAAGGTCCTTTAGTCTGTTCCAGTAGGCTCCACAATCATGGGGAAGACTGCTGACTTGACAGATGTCCAGAAGGCAGTCATTGACACACTCCACAAGGAGGATAAGCCACAAAAGATCATTACTAAAGAAGCTGGCTGTCCACAGAGTGCTGTATCCAAGCATATTAATGGAAAGTTGAGTGGAAGGAAAAAGTGTGGTAGAAAAAGGTGCACAAGCAACCGGGATAACCACAGCCTTGTAAGGATTGTTAAGAAAAGGCCATTCAAAAACTTTGGGGAGATTCACAAGTAGTGGACTGCTGCAGGAGTCATTGCTTTAAGAGCCACCACACACAGACGTATCCAGGACATGGGCTACAAGTGTTGCATTCCTTGTGTTAAGGCTAAGTTCACACTTGTGTTCTGCTGGTCTGCGTATGGCTGCGCACTTCCTCCATTAAGCTCCGCCTACGCTCCGCATACTTCCACATGTGTCCTGCGTACCTATCTTTAACATTGGGTACACAGGGACATGTGTTGTATGTGGATGCTTCCGTGGGCGGTGTTTTGACGTGCCCGCCGACCGCACCGGAACGCAACATGTTGTGTTCCCGTGCGGTCGGCGGGCACGTCAAAACGCCGCATGTGGACGCATCCGCATACAACACATGTCCCTGTGTACCCAATGTTAAAGATAGGTACGCAGGATGACGCAGGACACATGCGGAGCGTAGGCGGAGCTTAATGGAGGAAGTGCGCAGCCATACGCAGACCAGCAGAACACAAGTGTGAAACCGGCCTAAGCCACTCAGGACCAATAGACAAACACCAAGGAGAAAAAGAACTGGACTGTTGCGCAGTGGTCCAACACATTGTTTTCAGATGAAAGTAAATTTTGCATTTCATTTGGAAATCAAGGTCGTGATAGAATCAGTTTTTTCTCCTGCAGATCTAGCAGAGCTCTGATTGCTGAGCTGTGTATAACCCTGCCCACACCACTGATTGGCAGCTTTCTGTGTACATTGTGTTGTAGCTGCTAATTAATGCTAGGGGTGTGGTTGTACTAGGAGGCACCAGACACCTAGTTCTGTAGTGATAATCTCCTTCTGATAAAATATTTTATTAAGACCGCAAAACATGGCCCAGTAAGTGACACATCCCTGGAATCAGGGTCTCTGTCCCTACATTGTGCCGATTTCACATGACATAACAAAAATCTCTTGACAGATTGCGTTTAAACTCAGAATGAATTGGAAACATTTGCGATGAGCTAGTGGTGGTTAAAAGCATTTTCTAGCTTCGCTTTCTCTAAAAAAAAAAACTGCTTCTAATATTACATGCGCAATTCAGAGCCCCGTTCTCGGGATCAGTCGGACCCTCCTCAAGTTATTGCCTTCCATATGGATAAGCACTATCTTGCCAAGATGGTTATAACCCTTTAAGTAAATCTAGAATCCCCAATAATATGCAAAGATCTGTAGGAGGGTGAATAATTCTCTTACCTTCACGTTGTTGCACTGGAAACTCGGACAGCACCTCCGTCTGAAAGATGTCATCATACTCATCTACTGCAAAATGCAAAAATTAACCAGCTGTGAAATATTTCGTATCAATGTGGCCAAGTCTATTGATTTGAATAGCCTGGTGTAATTCCTTGTTTCTTCTCTGGTAGTGCTGTAGGGAAATGAAACACTTCCCTCTGATTGCAGCTGACCAACACTTTGGAGGTCTGGGAGTGGCTTACATGTTAACAGAGCTCAAAATCTGCATAGTGAAGATGTTGGATGATAAAATCCCCTCTACCTGCAGACACCACTAGGAGGAGCTCACTGCATTTATACAACCCCATAGAATTCAATACTAGTATACATTTACATATGAGGCGCTCCCCCTAGTGGTGGCTCCAGACAGATTTTATTTTTTCTTCTACTTTTTTAGTTAATTAAAAACTGCTGATCTAGAATAGTTGTGTTCTTATAGATTCCTAGCGACAGCCAACAGGTTTCTGATTGCAGCTCTGGTTGTGACTTGAGTATAAGACATTAAAGAGTAAATCCCAACAGGATAATGATTGCCATCCATCCTGAAAACACAGCTGAAACTGAATAATAGTCAGGCATGCATGAGACCGCTCTATTCATTGTCTATAGCATTGCCAAAGATAGCCCAACGCTGGACTCGGCGTTTATACCAGCGGGTCCCTTTCTTGGGATCAGAGGAGATCCAGCAATCCACAAGTTTTTAGGACATACATTGCAAAGATGGAAATAACTTGAAATGTCTCCTGCTATATTTCATCAAACATTTAATAACTCTCCCTAATGTGACGGCTGGAGCTGCTTCTCTTTGGTACGACTGTAAAGTTAGGTGGTAGTGATAATGTTGCTACTTGTAACTGCTTTCCAGGTTTGTGTCTGGCATATACATGACAGGAGACTCTGGGGGCATATACACATGTCAGGACACGCCGGGGGGGGCATATATACATGTCAGGAGATGCCGGGGGGCATATATACATGTCAGGAGACGCCGGGGGGGGCATATACACATGTCAGGACACGCCGGGAGGGCATATACACATGTCAGGGCACGCCGGGGGGCATATATACATGTCAGGACACGCCGGGGGGGGCATATATACATGTCAGGAGACGCCGGAGGGGGCATGTACACGTGTTAGGAGATGCCGAGGGGCATATACACATGTCAGGACACGCCGCGGGGGGCATATATACATGTCAGGAGATGTCGGGGGGGGCATATATACATGTCAGGAGACGCCGGGGGGGGCATATATACATGTCAGGACACACCGGGGGGGGGGGGGCATATATATGTTTCGACACGCACCACAATTGTGGATACCAAGGCTATGGGGTACTCGGAGCCGAGCCCATGGAAATCTATGGGGGTTGTCACTGGTAGCTGTGGCTCGGTCCGTGGCCCTGGCGGTCGTGCAATGGGGGATATTTACAGGGGATTTGTAATAGTTCGTGACGCCACCTGTGGCTTCTGGTCAATTGTACCAGCGCTGCTGTAAGGGTCTTCACAGGGGATGTTATGGGGCAGCTAGATGGTGGGTCTCCCACAGGTGAGACTGGTCCCTGGAAGTCTATGGTGACGATGCGGGGTGTAGATAAGAATTCAGTCACACACAATGCGGCTTCTTTTCATACCTTTTACTGGTAGATGGTTCAAGCAGATCCCGGGGAGCTGGTCGGGGTGGAGAGTGCACATTCGGGTAACCACTGAGCAGGTTAGAGGCCTCCTTTACTTCAAATGTAGGTGAGTCCAACTTGCTTGAAGCGAAGTTAACTCTGAATCTCCAGCTTTCTCAATAGCTGTACTGCCCGGCCAACATTGTGGTGGAGCCTTCTAAGTGGTGAGAACTAAGTTCTTACTTTTGTCTGCGCTTGACTCAAAGTCCCCGTTCTCCTGACTCCGGTTACGTATTGACGCTTTGGGCTGCACTCTGCGACCTGTAGTCCAGATGCCTCCCGGTTTTCTTGTTACTAAGCTTGAAACTGTAGCAACGCTTCGGACCCCGGTGTCCGGCAATTTAGTGCAGGTAATCCAATACCTGTTGCACTTCTCTAACTTCTCCACTGCGCCCTTCGCCCTGCTTCACGCTCTTAACATAACACTTGTAACTTTCAATGGCGAGGCCAGCTTTTTCTAGGGCTCACTGAGCAGCCCTCAGTATCCTCTAAGTCCCGACTGGACTGACACTGAACTGATCCGTCCGAAGACAGGAACCAGATTCCACTGCTCTCCCTCCTAGGTTGGCTGACTGACTGACCACTTCTGATACGTGTCACTCCCCCCTTATGCCTCAGATGGGTGTGTCTGAAAGTGTGAGTGACAGTGAATGCATATCAAGCGTTGCGATTACCTTCCTGTGCACTCTCCTGGATATTTATGTGTGCCTGCGTAGCTGGGCCACACATCCCCCTTGGTAAAACACAGCACTCCCGGGCTGTAAAAGAGAAAAAGAAAACATTTTTGTTTTGCATTAAACATCAACATTTTAACTCATCCCATCCGGGAGGTAAGACTTCTTGAACGTTACAATTTGTACAATGAAGAATACAAAAGTATCAAAAGTATCAAGACATTCTCATAAATACAAGATACTTGTGGAGGACCCGCACCAAAAACCTCCCACGTGGGTCCTGGGTGGGCTGCAGGACTTCTGACTGCAGACCTCACTCTAGGCCCACCATACGGGTTTTTCTTCAGAGGTAGATAGTAATGGTTTCATGTAAAACCAAGATAATGCACCGAAGCGCAACTATTTACAAGACAAGTTCTTGGGCTGGCACAGTCCACAGCCTCTCAGTCCATTGGCATGGTTAAACAGATATATACACTTCAAGTATTCACATTATAATTTAACTGTATTTACCCAACCGGGGTATTTTATGCGACTATGCAATCAACACATTTATTCTTTAATTTTCTAAATTCTTTTTCCTTTGTACCCAGCCGGGTATTCTACTCAATATGTAAAACATCATTATACACAGCAATAAAGTGCAAATTGGCAAATCTTCTTTTATCAAACTTTATACAATTTTTAGATACGGTAAACCCCTGTCTGGGTCCTACCGGTCTTCACTTTTACAACTTTAAATGACGTCTTCCACTCCCGGGGCTGGAACGACGCGATGCTCCTTTGATCTCATTACGAACAAGTCATGGCCTGATATTAACGTTTGCGTAGCCACAGTTCTTGTTTCAACGGGGGACCCAACGGGTATTTCTCTGCGGTAAGACACGGTTTGCGTCGCTGCAAGAGCCACATTTACTTGCGATGCAGAATAGGGCGATGCAGAGTAAGTCGCCGTGTGTGATGCAGTGTAGATCGCCGATTGCGATGCTGGGTAGGTCGCCAATTGCGATGTAGAGCAGGTCACCGACTGCAATGTAGGGGGCGATGCTGGTGCACGGCCTGGTGCGGTGGGAGCTCGGGACTGGGACGCTTCGGTACCGGCGTCGGGGACGGGGTCACTAATGATGGAGACGTTCAGGGCATACCACCCCTTCATACCCCAGTGACGGGTGTAGCTCACAATGTCCCCATTCATCAGGTCCCTCCCAGGATGACCGATTGGTAAGTGGGACTCCACGTCCCGGCGGCTCACAAAGACCCCTGCGAAGAGGCCCGGCTCACGGATAAAGCCCCAGCCCTTGCGGAGCTGAAACTCAGTAACGCACCCCTGCCGCCGCGGTTCCCGTAGGGTACCTTTATCCCGGCGGACGGTCTCCTTATCAGCGATGAACTCCTCATGCTGCCGTTGTCGGGACCGCTGGATGTTTCTCTCTTCCTCCTGCTGCCGTTTCACTCTCTCGCAGTGCTGCCAGGCATTTCCGGTCTGGAGGTCGTAAGTCATGTCGTCCAGACGCTCCATCTCATCCCAGTCAATTTCTGGCAGTGACGGCTGGGACCCCTCCGGTGATCTCGCTGGGGATCTATACTCTGCTGTGGCCTCCTGGCTTGGCTGGCACTCCGGACCGGACAGGACCTCCTCAGCCTCCTTCGCCTCCACCTCCGCATCGGTGGGATCAGGTACAGCACTTTTGGTAGCATCCTCCGGTCGTCCCTCAGCCTTCTTCAGCAGTGATTTCGGGAAATCAGGAGACGGCGTTATGCTTGTAGGAGAGAACACCGCGTCCCACAGCAGCCGCTGTGTCTGGGCCCGCCAGCATCTCTCCGTCTCCTTTAAATCTGTATGGCTCTGGAGCTTCCTTCTCAACTCCGTGTTCTCCTTCTGTAGCTCTAGTATGGCGGGGTCGGTGTCCCGATCCGGGGACAGCTCTGGCACAGGCCGTACATCTTCAGGGGAGCAGGGCCGGTACGCCTCCGGTCCTCTGCACAAATTCTCCTGTCCTTCCGCCATCTCGTCCCAGGCCAGACTGTCGTTTCCATCAGGAACAATCTGGTCTCTTCCGTGGAGGCGGGATTTGCGTCTCCTCCTCTTCGCATAGAGGATGAAGAGGAGGCGGATTTCTTTAGCAGTGGGGCAAGACCGCACATTATAGTAGCATTTGGAGAGGGCGGCCATAACTTTCGCGCCTCAGGGGGGTACACGCCCACGAATGCACGCCCACCTTCTTCACCAGCGCCTCAGGGCGCCAATATGGCGGTAAAATGGCGGAATTTGGCGCCAAATGCAGCAAACAGTCTTTTTCACCAAACAGTTCAATATAGGCACACAGGACTCACAATTGCAAGTTTCGGGATCCTGTTCGTGACGCCAAAAGATGAGTCGCACTTAGTACCAGGGCAATGGGGTACTCGGCACCGAGCCCATGAAAGTCTATGGGATTTGTCACTGGCAGCGGGACTCGGTCCGTGGCCCTGGGCGCTCATACAATGGGGGATATTTACAGGGGATTTGTAATAGTTCGTGACGCCACCTGTGGCTTCTGGTCAATTGTACCAGCGCTGCTGTAAGGGTCTTCACAGGGGATGTTATGGGGCAGCTAGATGGTGGGTCTCCCACAGGTGAGACTGGTCCCTGGAAGTCTATGGTGACGATGCGGGGTGTAGATAAGAATTCAGTCACACACAATGCGGCTTCTTTTCATACCTTTTACTGGTAGATGGTTCAAGCAGATCCCGGGGAGCTGGTCGGGGTGGAGAGTGCACATTCGGGTAACCGCTGAGCAGGTTAGAGGCCTCCTTTACTTCAAATGTAGGTGAGTCCAACTTGCTTGAAGCGAAGTTAACTCTGAATCTCCAGCTTTCTCAATAGCTGTACTGCCCGGCCAACATTGTGGTGGAGCCTTCTAAGTGGTGAGAACTAAGTTCTTACTTTTGTCTGCGCTTGACTCAAAGTCCCCGTTCTCCCTGACTCCGGTTACGTATTGACGCTTTGGGCTGCACTCTGCGACCTGTAGTCCAGATGCCTCCGGTTTTCTTGTTACTAAGCTTGAAACTGTAGCAACGCTTCGGACCCCGGTGTCCGGCAATTTAGTGCAGGTAATCCAATACCTGTTGCACTTCTCTAACTTCTCCACTGCGCCCTTCGCCCTGCTTCACGCTCTTAACATAAGCACTTGTAACTTTCAATGGCGAGGCCAGCTTTTTCTAGGGCTCACTGAGCAGCCCTCAGTATCCTCTAAGTCCCGACTGGACTGACACTGAACTGATCCGTCCGAAGACAGGAACCAGATTCCACTGCTCTCCCTCCTAGGTTGGCTGACTGACTGACCACTTCTGATACGTGTCACTCCCCCCTTATGCCTCAGATGGGTGTGTCTGAAAGTGTGAGTGACAGTGAATGCATATCAAGCATTGCGATTACCTTCCTGTGCACTCTCCTGGATATTTATGTGTGCCTGCGTAGCTGGGCCACACATATACATGTCAGGAGACGCCGGGGGGGCATGTACACGTGTTAGGAGATGCGAGGGCATATACAACATGTCGGACACCCAGGGGGGCATTATACATGTCAGGACACGCGGGGGGGGCATATATACATGTCAGGAGAGCCGGAGGGGGCATGTACACGTGTTAGGAGATGCCGAGGGGCATATACACATGTCAGGACACGCCGCGGGGGGCATATATACATGTCAGGAGATGCCGAGGGGCATATACACATGTCAGGAGATGCCGGGGGGGGCATGTACACATGTCAGGAGATGCCGGGGGGGGCATGTACACATGTCAGGAGATGCCGGGTGTGGCATGTACACATGTCAGGAGATGCCGGGGGGGGCATATACACATGTCGGGAGATGCCGGTGGGGGCATATACACATGTCAGGAGATGCTGAGGGGGATTACACATGACTGAGATGCTGGGGGGGGGCATATACACATGACAGGAGATGCTGGGGGGGCATATACACATGACAGGAGGGGCCGGCGGAATATACAGGAGACGCCGAGGGCATATACATGACTGGAGATGCTAGGGGGATTTACATATGATCAGAGATGCTGGTGGGGCCTATACAGGTGACAGGAGATGCCGAGGGGGGGAGGGATATACTCATGTCAGGAGAAGCCGGCGGGGGCATATACACATGTGAGGAGACGCCAGGGAGGGCATATACACATGTTAGGAGATGCCGAGGGGAATATACACGTGACAGGAGAGCAATGAAAGGCCCAAGGGACATCGACTTGCTGGCCTCCAGCCCAAACACTACATTCCCTGGCCTGTGCACTGGGGTCCATGGGATCCTTGCTTTAACAAAAAGATGATTTTTGTTCTTACAGTAAAATCTCTCTCTGTGCCTTTGTTGAGGGACACAGGAACCAATGGAGCAAACTTCTGAACTCCTTCTTGGCTTCCATGCAACCAGCACACCAAGTCTTCACATACCAGAAGCAACAGGTTCTCCTCCGCATGATGGGATCCCTTTTTGGATATGTAATAGTCTCCTCCTGTTCCGGAACGTGTCTGCTCAAATGGGTCCTTTGTCCGCCAATGAAGCCCCAAGAAATGGAGATTATTCAGTATTTTCAAATATTAAGAAATGGATCTTACCTGAATGTTGTCCCATCATAGGAAAGGGCACCACCTCTCTCTGGAACATGTCATGGTCATCAGCTATTGGGATCTCATCATCTGCAAACATCAAGAATATAAGATTTATGTGTCTTACAGGGTTCACAGGGTGCAGAACTGTAAAAAGGTTAGACATGTCTATTACCTCCATTATAAAGGTATCATATCTACAAGATTATCTTATTTTTCTCCACTGAGAGCATTCCCATTACCTCCAGTGGCATAGCATGGGTGGCCAGTGCCCCCTTAAAAATGATGTCCCATTAGTGCCCCCTCCATAAAAGAAAAATGAAAAGTTATACTCACCTAATGCAAGCAACTCTTGCACAGAGTGACGACACTGCACCTACAGGACAGATATTGCTGGGGCAGATGGCCTCCCGCTCCATCATGGGTTCCTAATAGATCAGCGTCATATTGATGCCAATACTGGTTGAAGTGGTGCTAGCCCAGACGTATGGGACATATGCGTTGCCTCTAGCTAGTGATGATGCTATTTTTTTTTGCACCTTTAAGAACTTTTCCGTCTTTTCCCCTTACCCTATACAACTATCATAGTAAAAAAAAAATGCAAAAAGGGTAAATGCCACGCATTCCAAGGATACTCTATGTAGGATTTCTTTTTTGGCTCACTTGCAGATTTACTCCATATTACACAATAACCCTAAAGATACTCAAGGATCCTCCGTCGTCACAACACTGGCTATGAATAATCATGTAATACGCAATTACCCGACCAACTTTTCCTTGGAAACTTCCCCAAAATCAGTCCAGAACATGTAGCAGATGGAGCTGACTCGCGGCTCGGTTCCCCTTTATTTTTGTCAAGTCGACAACTTTAGGATTTATCATAATCTCATTATAAGCTGCCATATAAGATGCAAATTGAGGGGGATGTGTTAACATTTGCAATGGCCTTATTTTGGGTTACAAGTATTGGTGGGGCATGTTTAAGAACAGTATGTGCCATAAAAAAAATCCAGATTTTATCGTAGCAAAAGAGGACAGCCTAAAGGCCTGTGGTGTGGCAGGTTGGGCGTTACCTCTCAGGATCTAGACGTGTGACTGCCCGGATGCTACGAGGAACGATCTAGGGCACTTATAAAATAATTAACGTGAGAAATAATTATACAAAAAAACCTCATCTATAGTGATTGCCAATTATCCCGAAGTGAGTCATCTCAGCCAAATATCACATTACACAACATGACGGCAGGATCCTGGAAACCTCACATTCAAGATGTCTTCATTGGTGTTCTACTGGGGATGATGGTAACCATTTGGGATTACCCACCCTGTGTGAACGTGCCTAATCTACTAATAACACTGCCGTGAACTTTGCTGTGACTACTAATGTGGGTATAGTGTGCACATACCCAGTGCAGTGAGGTCCTGGTCCTACAAGCATCATTGCAGGTTCCTAGAGTTCCATACATTCTCACCTTTGATCTGTTACTTCCCAGCGAGCTTTCCTGCTGTCACATAACAGAACAGCTGGGCCTTTCCACAGCTGTTTGCAGGTGGCTACAAAACAACAGCACATTCTGCTCTGGAATGTTGTGGCTGTCTGCAGGAAGCCGGAGATCACAGGAGGGACATCAACTGACCAGCATGCAAAGCTTTATGTTTGTGGCCCAGTTAAGACAATTTACATGTGGAACAGTTTTGCATATAATAAAATCCCAGTGATGGGATCAGCGGTACTGAATATTTAACAGCATGCAATAAAATTCACAAATCCATCTTTTTGGACAGTAACAGGATTCAAATGACAGACACAGTCTAATTACAATGACAGAAACAGTGGACCTATCAATTACCATAAATTTATCTAACCTGGTGTAAATGCCGTCATTCTCCAAAATCCGGCAATGTTTTTCTTTTCTTCCTGTGCCTCTCCGTTCCTGAGATAAGGCCTCTTTTTCCTTGCATATACATATCTACTCTATTTAGCCAAGTGGGTGTAGTCCTCACAGAGACGCCCAGAGAAGAGATGCAGACCACACTCTCTTGGCTAACAAGACAAGATTTTTGTACAAGGAAGAGGCGGCTATATCTCAGGAACGGAAAGGCACAAGAAGAAAAGAAAAACATCGCCGGATTCAGAAGAACAGCAGCATTTACACCAGGTAAAAATAAAATTACATACAGCAGATCAAATAAGCACGTCACCAATTTTCTAAATATATATTTCTAAAGGTGCCATTGGAATAAAATTCTCGCCAGATGTCGATAACAACCCATCCAATCCACACAGGCAAAGAAAGCAAACCATACATGACCATAAATTATGTGTAATAATGAGAAATGACACAGGGAAAAAAGTATTTGAACACGCTTACTGAAATTTAATTAATGCTTCATGCAAAAGTCTTTGTTGGTGATGACTGCTTCAAGATGCTTCCTGTATTGAGAAACTAGTTGCAGGCATTGCTCAGGTGTGATTTTAGCTCATTCTTCCACACAAACACTCTTCACATCCTAAAGGTCCCGTCGACTGCTTCTATGAACTTTGAGCTTCAGTTCTTTCCATACATTTTCTATTGGATTCAGGTCCGGTGGTCAGCTCTGCCATTCTAGCAGCTTTATTTTCTTTCCCTGAAACCAATTGAGAGTTTCCTTGGCTGTGTGTTTGGGAACATTGTACAGGCACAGCTAGGGGTTCAGCAAAGGGGGAGCAAAATATCTGAGTGGGCCCCTACCTGGTAATCCAGTATACTTCACTCTCAATAGTCCTGCTCCATGATAAAAGAAAAAAAACCTTTAGATGAGCGACATGATAGTTATAAGGGGCATGTGGGATGTTTGGGCTTTAGAAAAGTCCTGGTCCTGCTCACCCTATAGTCCTCCATACAGTATACTGCACTCCCCATAAACCTCAATATAGTATTAGGACCTCCACACTTTACGGAGGTCCCATACTGGATAAGGGCACCCCACAGTAGTATCTACAATGTATGAGGGGCTTCCATACTTTGATGCCCCCACAGTCACACCATATGTTTCAATTAAAACGAAAAACATCATATACCTCCCTATCCCTGGATCCTGACGAGTTCTACTGCAAAGCGCCAATGCACGCACAGGACATCAGAGTCACGGCGTGGAGTGATGACATCACCGCACCAGGACTCTGACTTCCTGTGTATCTGTCCCGGCATCACTTGCTGTCCTGTTGACCTCAGGTTTAAAGCAATCTGCGGTCTAAAAAACAGAGAGCGGTAGTACAAGGAATAATATCTGGGTTAGAGCAGGTAGAGGAGACACTCACTATATTGGTTAAGGTAATGTAGCTCCGAGTGGACGCCTCAAAGCGTGGGACCCGGGGCGACCAAACCTTCTGTCCCCACTTGGTAGCTATTCTACTGGATCATTGTCTTGCTGAAACTTCCACCTTTGTTTCATCATCTTCCTAGTAGATGGCAGCAGATTTTTTATCAGGAACGTCTTGGTACATTTGTCCATTCATCCTTCCATAATTTATATGAAGTTTGCCAGTGCTGTATGCTGAAAAGCAGACACACGTCATGATGTTTCCACCTGCAAACTTCACTGTTGGTTTTGGTGTTTTTGGGGTGATATGTAGTGCCTTTTGGCCACCAAACATGGTGTGTATTCTGGCATCCAAACAGTTAAATTTTTGTCTCATCTGACCAGATTACATTTTCCCAGTATTTTACAGGTTTGTCTAAATGTTGTTGAGCAAACTTCTTTTTGTTCAGCAATAGACTCATGCGTGGTGATCATGCATACAGGCCATGGAGGTTGAGTGCATTTCTTATAGATTTCTTTGAAACAATTGTACCTGCTGATTCCAGGTGTTCCTTGGCTTTTGGACAACGTCTGATGATTATTTTCACTTCACTGTCTGAGATCTTGCGGGGAGCACCTGGTAGTGACTGGTTTATGGTAAAATAATGTTTTTCCACTTCTGGATTATGGCCCCAACAGTGCTCGCTGGAACCTTCAATAGTTTAGAAATTCTTCTGTGACCAATGTCATCAGTATGTTTTGCAACAATAAGGTTGTGAAGGTCATGAGACAGCTCACTGGTTTTACCCATCATGAGATGTTTCTTGTGGGGCACCTTGGTAAAGAGACATCTTTTTATAGTCCATTATTTGAACCAGCTGACATTATTTTACACTAAGGGGCAGGATTGCTTTCTAATTACTGATAGATTTCAGCTGGTGTCATGACTGATCGTGGCTTTTTGCACCTCTTTTTATTCATGTTCCATACTTTTTCCCTGTGTCATTTCTCATTATTACATAACTTAATTTATGGACATCTATGGATTGATTTCTTTGCCTGTGTGGATTGGATGGGTTGTTCCTGACATCTGGTGAGAATTGCGTGTCATTAGCACCTTTACAAATAAAAAATTGGTGGCATGTTGAATACTTCCATCACCCACTGTATTTATGGCAAGTGACAGGTTCTCTTTAAGCTAAAGAGACAGCGATAGGATTTCCATTAACCGCGTACCCCCTGTATGAAATGACAAAGAAAACCCCCACCATGAGCAATTGGACACCTTTAATAGGGCTTTGGTTACGTCACAGAGAGCTCTATCAAGTGTTCTCAGTCTAAAAGTATAGAAAGGAAATGTCTATATAGTGCTATCCGTCAGGGATTCTTCCCTCCGATGACAAATGCAAAACGCAGTGTGAAGGCCCCATTAACTGGCAGATACACTGAGACATCTGCTCTTACTGCATGGCAGGGGAGAGAGGAAACTCTGACTCGCCTGCAACTCCAAATAGTAGTTATACAAAGTCATAAATGTAACCAAATATTAAATAACATACCTGTATAATGAAAACCATTAAATCTTATATAAAAAGGAAATTCCTAACCCCAACCCCCTCTCGAATACCAGTAATTAAAACGCAGCATACGGTAAATATTTTGCAATTTCTTTCTGGCACATCATGAGTATCAAAAATGAAGCCAACAACAAATGGGTGTGTGGCATTAATAAGGTAGGTCAAGTTTTAGGATGGGAAGTTAAATCATTAAAATTCCATTGATGCAGAGAAGCTTGTAAATGAAATGTGAAAAAGTATGTAGACACCTATGAATATGTTTTAGCCATCAGCACACCTTTTGATTAGACACAGATTAATTTGTATAGTTGCCTTGTAATGCCTCATTTCTCCTGTGGCGGCACTGCAGTTTAGATGAACAGTTGCAGTTGGGTACTCTCGTCGATCAAACATGGTCAATAGGGGTCTATACCTGGTAAGCAGTTACATTTGAATAGAAAATCTACTTTTAACAGGGCAATGCTTATAGAATAATGGGGCCACTCACAGATGGGAACTTTACCAATAGGAACTTTCAGGATACATAGTGATCACTTATCAGGTACTCTGTAGCCAAGTAATTAGCGTTCATCTAATTTTTTTTAGACATCACGTAAATGGTTAAAGGATTTAGTGTGTGTGTAATATATATTATATGTATATGTATACGACACAATTATAAAATGTACAATTAACAAATGTCCCCTACATCTATCCATACACTGGTGGATCCTTGTGTCTTACCTGTGCACACAGAGCAGATTAGCAGCAGCAGATGGGCCGCTGTCCCCAGCACTGGGCGTCTCATGGTGCAGCCTGTTAGTCGGTGTCTGTGCTCCTGGATGAGCAGTGAGTGCTACCTCTGCCTGTATATGAGGGAGTGCAGCCCCACACCCCACTGGTGAGTCACGCCTGCTGGGTCACTGCCCAACTCTGTCTTGTGATCTCAGTTACAGCAGCACTTTCTGGTATTTGGATTCTGGTATCCAACAATGTAAAGGTGCAAATTATACAGATACTGAGTGACTCATGTACCTGGGGCTCTACAATCTGCAGCATGCTGATGGGTTTTCTTCCACAAGTTACAGAAGTCTCTGGGGCTCCCAAAAAAGTGATAGAGACTTTTCTAAACATGCAGATGTGAGGGATTTCTACTCTCCTGTCTCCATGTTACACACAGACATGAGGATTCCTGCTCTCCTTCTCATGTAACACACAGACATGAGGGATTCCTGCTCTCCTGTCTCATGTAACACACAGACATGAGGGATTCCGGCTCTCCTGTCTCTATGTAACACAGAATGAGGGATTCCGCTCTCCTGTCTCTATGTAACACACAGACATGAGGGATTCCTGCTCTCCTGTCTCCATGTAACACACAGACATGAGGGATTCCTGCTCTCCTGTCTCCATGTAACACACAGACATGAGGGATTCCGCTCTCCTGTCTCATGTAACACACAGACATGAGGGATTCCTGCTCTCCTGTCTTATATAACACACAGACATGAGGGATTCCTGCTCTCCTGTCTCCATGTAACACACAGACATGAAAGGGGTTCCCGCTCTCCTGTCTCCATGTACACACAGACATGAGGGATTCCTGCTCTCCTGTCTCATGTAACACACAGACATGAGGGATTCCTGCTCTCCTGTTCCATGTAACACACAGACATGAGGGATTCCTGCTCTCCTTCTCCATGTAACACACAGACATGAGGAAATTCCTGCTCTCCTGTCTCTATGTAACACACAGACATGAGGGATTCCGCTCTCCTGTCTCTATGTAACACACAGACATGAGGGATTCCTGTTCTCCTGTCTCTATGTAACACACAGACATGAGGGATTCCTGCTCTCCTGTCTCATGTAACACACAGACATGAGGGATTCCTGCTCTCCTGTCTCTATGTAACACACAGACATGAGGGATTCCTGCTCTCCTGTCTCCATGTAACACACAGACATGAGGGATTCCTGCTCTCCTGTCTGTATATAACACACAGACATGAGGAATTCCGCTCTCCTGTCTCTATGTAACACACAGACATGAGGGATTCTGCTCTCCTGTATCCATGTAACACACAGACATGAGGAATTCCTGATCTCCTGTCTCCATGTAACACACAGACATGAGGGATTCCTGCTCTCCTGTCTCCATGTAACACACAGACATGAGGGATTCCTGCTCTCCTGTCTCCATGTAACACACAGACATGAGGGATTCCTGCTCTCCTGTCTCCATGTAACACACAGACATGAGGGATTCCTGCTCTCCTGTCTCCATGTAACACACAGACATGAGGGATTCCTGCTCTCCTGTCTCCATGTAACACACAGACATGAGGGATTCCTGCTCTCCTGTCTCCATGTAACACACAGACATGAGGGATTCCTGCTCTCCTATCTCATGTAACACACAGACATGAGGGATTCCTGCTCTCCTGTCTCCATGTAACACACAGACATGAGGGATTCCTGCTCTCCTGTATCCATGTAACACACAGACATGAGGGATTCCTGCTCTCCTGTCTCATGTAACACACAGACATGAGGGATTCCTGCTCTCCTGTCTCCATGTAACACACAGACATGAGGGATTCCTGCTCTCCTGTCTCATGTAACTACACAGACATGAGGGATTCCTGCTCTCCTGTCTCCATGTAACACACAGACATGAGGATTCCTGCTCTCCTGTTCTATGTAACACACAGACATGAGGGATTCCGCTCTCCTGTCTCTATGTACACACAGACATGAGGGATTCCGCTCTCCTGTCTCATGTAACACACAGACATGAGGGATTCCTGCTCTCCTGTCTCCATGTAACACACAGACATGAGGGATTCCTGCTCTCCTGTATCCATGTAACACACAGACATGAGGGATTCCGCTCTCCTGTCTCCATGTAACACACAGACATGAGGGATTCCCTGCTCTCCTGTCTCTATGTAACACACAGACATGAAGGATTCCGCTCTCCTGTTCCATGTAACACACAACATGAGGGATTCCTGCTCTCCTGTCTCATGTAACACACAGACATGAGGGAATTCCTGCTCTCCTGTCTCATGTAACACACAGACATGAGGGATTCCTGCTCTCCTGTATCCATGTACACACAGACATGAGGGATTCCTGCTCTCCTGTCTCCATGTAACACACAGACATGAGGGATTCCTGCTCTCCTGTCTCCATGTAACACACAGACATGAGGGATTCCCGCTCTCCTGTCTCTATGTACACACAGACATGAGGGATTCCGCTCTCCTGTCTCTATGTAACACACAACATGAGGGATTCCTGCTCTCCTGTCTCATGTAACACACAGACATGAGGGATTCCCGCTCTCCTGTCTCTATGTAACACACAGACATGAGGGATTCCTGCTCTCCTGTCTCTATGTAACACACAGACATGAGGGATTCCTGCTCTCCTGTATCATGTAACACACAGACATGAGGGATTCCTGCTCTCCTGTCCATGTACTCCGCATAGGACTGATCTCACTGTAACACAGACATGAGGGATTCCGCTCTCCTGTCTCTATGTAACACACAGACATGAGGATTCCTGCTCTCCTGTCTCCATGTAACACACAGACATGAGGGATTCCTGCTCTCTGTCTCTATGTAACACACAGACATGAGGGATTCCTGCTCTCCTGTCTCATGTAACACACAGACATGAGGGAATTCCTGCTCTCCTGTCTCCATGTAACACACAGACATGAGGGATTCCTGCTCTCCTGTCTCCATGTAACACACAGACATGAGGGATTCCTGCTCTCCTGTCTCATGTACACACAGACATGAGGGATTCCCGCTCTCCTGTCTCTATGTACACACAGACATGAGGGATTCCGGCTTCTGTCTCCATGTAACACACAGACATGAGGGATTCGCTCTCCTGTTCCATGTACACACAGACATGAGGGATTCCTGCTCTCCTGTCTCATGTAACACACAGACATGAGGAATTCCTGCTCTCCTGTCTCCATGTAACACACAGACATGAGGGATTCCTGCTCTCCTGTCTCATGTAACACACAGACATGAGGGATTCCTGCTCTCCTGTCTCCATGTAACACACAGACATGAGGGATTCCGGCTCTCCTGTCTCCATGTAACACACAGACATGAGGGATTCCCGCCTCCTGTCTCTATGTAACACACAGACATGAGGGATTCCTGTCTCCTGTCTCTATGTAACACACAGACATGAGGGATTCCTGCTCTCCTGTCTCATGTAACACACAGACATGAGGGAATTCCCGCTCTCCTGTCTCTATGTAACACAGACATGAGGGATTCCTGCTCTCCTGTCTCCATGTAACACACAGACATGAGGGATTCCTGCTCTCCTGTCTCATGTAACACACAGACATGAGGGATTCCTGTCTCCTGTCTCCATGTAACACACAGACATGAGGGATTC
>JARQOD010000001.1:510848369-510921988 GCA_033576555.1 Oophaga sylvatica
CTCCATGTAACACACAGACATGAGGGATTCCCCTCTCCTGTCTCCATGTACACACAACATGAGGGATTCCGCTTCCGTCTCCATGTAACACACAGACATAGGGATCCCCTCCTTCCAAAACACACAGAATGGATTCCGCCCCTGTTCATGTCCCAACTGAGACCGTCTCCTGTTCCTACACAGACATAGATTCCGCTCTCTGTCTCCATGTAACACACAACATGAGGGATTCCTCCTCCTGTCTCTGTAAACAACATGAGGGATCCTGCTCTCCGTTCCATGTACACACAGACATGAGGGATTCCCTCTCCGTTCATGTAAACACAAATGAGGATTCCGCTTCCTGTCTCATTAACACCAGACATGAGGATCCGCTTCTCTCCATGAAAACAGACTGAGGATTCCTTCCTTATACACACAATGGGTTCCCTCCCTGTACCGCTAGGACCCTCCTCGTAACACACAATGGGATTCGCCTCTTCCTTGTCCACCGAATCCCTCTGCTCATTCCCTCTCCTGTTCATTAACACAACTGAGGATCCGCTCTCCTTCTCATTAACCACGACATGAGGGATTCCGCTCTCCTGTCTCCATGTAACACACAACATGAGATCCGCTTCTGTTCCATAACACAGACATGAGGATTCGCTCTCCTGTCTCATTAACACACAGACATGAGGGATCCGCCTCCTGTCCATGTAACACACAGACTGAGGGATCCTGCTCTCCTGTCTCATGTAACACACAGACATGAGGGATTCCGCTCTCCTGTCTCTATGAACACACAGACATGAGGATTCCTGCTCTCCTGTCTCATGTAACACACAGACATGAGGGATTCCGCTCTCCTGTCTATGTAACACACAGACATGAGGATTCGCTCTCCTGTCTCCATGTAACACACAGACATGAGGATTCCTGCTCTCCTTCTCATGTAACACAGACATGAGGATTCCTGCTCTCCTGCTCATTACACACAGACATGAGGATTCCGCTCTCTTCTCATGTAACACACAGAATGAGGATTCTGCTCTCCTGTCTCATGTAACACACAGACATGAGGATTCCTGCTCTCCTGTCTCATGTAACACACAGACATGAGGGATTCCGCTCTCCTTCTCATGTAACACACAACATGAGGATTCCGCTCTCCTGTCTCCATGTAACACACAGACATGAGGGATTCCGCTCTCCTGTTCCATGTAACACACAGACATGAGGATTCCGCTCTCCTGTCTCATGTAACACACAGACATGAGGATTCCCGCTCTCCTGTCTCCATTAACACACAGACATGAGGATTCCGCTCTCCTGTCTCCATGTACACACAGACATGAGGGATTCCTGCTCTCTTTCATGTACACACAGACATGAGGATTCCGCTCTCCTGTCTCATGTAACACACAGACATGAGGGATTCCGCTCCCTGTCTCCATGTAACACACAGACATGAGGGATTCCGCTCTCCTGTTCCATGTAACACACAGACATGAGGGATTCCGCTCTCCTGTCTCATGTAACACACAGACATGAGGATCCGCTCTCCTGTCTCCATGTAACACACAGACATGAGGATTCCTGCTCTCCTGTCTCATGTAACACACAGACATGAGGGATTCCGCTCTCCTGTCTCCATGTACACACAGACATGAGGATTCCGCTCTCTGCTCATGTAACACACAGACATAGGGATTCCTGCTCTCCTGTCTCCATGTAACACACGACATGAGGATTCCGCCTCCTGTCTCATGTAACACACAGACATGAGGGATTCCGCTCTCTGTTCTTAACACACACATGAGGGATTCGCTCTCCTGTCTCATGTAACACACAGACATGAGGGATTCCGCTCTCCTGTCTCATGTAACACACAGACATGAGGGATTCCTGCTCTCCTGTCTCATGTAACACACAGACATGAGGGATTCCTGCTCTCCTGTCTCCATGTAACACACAGACATGAGGGATTCCTGCTCTCCTGTCTATGTAACACACAGACATGAGGGATTCCTGCTCTCCTGTCTCTATGTAACACACAGACATGAGGATTCCGCTCTCCTGTTCATGTAACACACAGACATGAGGGATTCCGCTCTCCTGTCTCATGTAAACACACAGACATGAGGATTCCGCTCTCCTGTCTCATGTAACACACAGACATGAGGGATTCCTGCTCTCCTGTCTCCATGTAACACACAGACATGAGGGATTCCTGCTCTCCTGTCTCATGTAACACACAGACTGAGGGATTCCTGCTCTCCTGTCTCCATGTAACACACAGACATGAGGGATTCCTGCTCTCCTGTCTCATGTAACACACAGACATGAGGGATTCCTGCTCTCCTGTCTCATGTAACACACAGACTGAGGATTCCGCTCCTTCCAGTAACACCAGACATAGGATTCCTGCTCTCCTGTCTCCATGTAACACACAGACATGAGGATTCCGCTCTCCTGTCTCCATGTAACACACAGACATGAGGGATTCCTGCTCTCCTGTCTCCATGTAACACACAGACATGAGGATTCCGCTCTCCTGTCTCATGTAACACACAGACATGAGGGATTCCGCTCTCCTGTCTCTATGTAACACACAGACATGAGGGATTCCGCTCTCCTGTTCATGTAACACACAGACATGAGGGATTCCTGCTCTCCTGTCTCATGTAACACACAGACATGAGGGATTCCTGCTCTCCTGTCTCCATGTAACACACAGACATGAGGGATTCCTCTCTCCTGTCTCATGTAACACACAGACATGAGGATTCCTGCTCTCCTGTCTTATGTAACACACAGACATGAGGGATTCCTGCTCTCCTGTCTCCATGTAACAACAGACATGAGGGATTCCGCTCTCCTGTCTCCATGTAACACACAGACATGAGGGATTCCTGCTCTCCTGTCTCCATGTAACACACAGACATGAGGGATTCCGCTCTCCTGTCTCCATGTAACACACAGACATGAGGGATTCCTGCTCTCCTGTTCCATGTAACACACAGACATGAGGATTCCTGCTCTCCTGTCTTATGTAACACACAGACATGAGGGATTCCGCTCTCCTGTCTCCATGTAACACACAGACATGAGGGATTCCTGCTCTCTGTCTCATGTAACACACAGACATGAGGGATTTCCTGCTCTCCTGTCTCCATGTAACACACAGACATGAGGGATTCCTGCTCTCCTGTCTCATGTAACACACAGACATGAGGGATCCGCTCTCCTGTATCATGTAACACACAGACATGAGGATTCCGCTCTCCTGTCTCTATGTAACACACAGACATGAGGATTCCTGCTCTCCTGTCTCCATGTAACACACAGACATGAGGATTCCTGCTCTCCTGTCTCCATGTAACACACAGACATGAGGGATTCCTGCTCTCCTGTCTCCATGTAACACACAGACAGAGGATTCCTGCTCTCCTGTCTCCATGTAACACACAGACAGAGGGATTCCGCTCTCCTGTTCCATGTAACACACAGACATGAGGATTCCCTGCTCCCTGTCTCCATGTAACACACAGACATGAGGGATTCCGCTCTCCTGTTCCATGTAACACACAGACATGAGGGATTCCGCTCTCCTGTCTCCATGTAACACACAGACATGAGGGATTCCTGCTCTCCTGTCTCCATGTAACACACAGACATGAGGATTCCGCTCTCCTGTTCATGTAACACACAGACATGAGGGATTCCTGCTCTCCTGTCTCATGTAACACACAGACTGAGGATTCCGCTCTCCTGTTCCATGTAACACACAGACATGAGGATTCCTGCTCTCCTGTCTCCATGTAACACACAGACATGAGGGATTCCTGCTCTCCTGTCTCTATGTAACACACAGACATGAGGGATTCCTGCTCTCCTGTCTCTATGTAACACACAGACATGAGGATTCCGCTCTCCGTCTATGTAACACACAGACATGAGGGATTCCGCTTCCTGTATCTATGTAACACACAGACATGAGGGATTCCGCTCTCCTGTTCCATGTAACACACAGACATGAGGGATTCCTGCTCTCCTGTCTCCATGTAACACACAGACATGAGGGATTCCTGCTCTCCTGTCTCCATGTAACACACAGACATGAGGGATTCCTGCTCTCCTGTCTCCATGTAACACACAGACATGAGGGATTCCTGCTCTCCTGTTCCATGTAACACACAGACATGAGGGATTCCTGCTCTCCTGTCTCCATGTAACACACAGACATGAGGGATTCCCGCTCTCCTGTATCCATGTAACACACAGACATGAGGGATTCCTGCTCTCCTGTCTCCATGTAACACACAGACATGAGGGATTCCTGCTCTCCTGTCTCATGTAACACACAGACATGAGGGATTCCTGCTCTCCTGTCTCTATGTAACACACAGACATGAGGGATTCCTGCTCTCCTGTCTCTATGTAACACACAGACATGAGGGATTCCTGCTCTCCTGTCTCTATGTAACACACAGACATGAGGGATTCCTGCTCTCCTGTCTCATGTAACACACAGACATGAGGGATTCCCTCTCTGTTCTATGTAACACACAGACATGAGGGATTCCTGCTCTCCTGTTCCATGTAACACACAGACATGAGGGATTCCTGCTCTCCTGTCTCATGTAACACACAGACATGAGGGATTCCTCTCTCCTGTCATAACAACAGAAGAGGATCCGCTCTCCTGTCCAATGAAACAGACTAGGGTTCCTGCTCTCCTATTTATTACCAAACATAGGATCCGTCTCGTCTCCTGTACCCAGACAAGACCTGGTCATTCACGCTCTCCTGTCTCTATGTAACACACAGACATGAGGGATTCCTGCTCTCCTGTCTCATGTAACACACAGACATGAGGGATTCCTGCTCTCCTGTCTCATGTAACACACAGACATGAGGGATTCCGCTCTCCTGTTCCATGTAACACACAGACATGAGGGATTCCTGCTCTCCTTCTCTATGTAACACACAGACATGAGGATTCTGCTCTCCTGTCTCCATGTAACACACAGACATGAGGGATTCCTGCTCTCCTGTCTCATTAACACACAGACATAGGGATTCCGCTCTCCTGTCTCCATGTAACACACAGACATGAGGGATTCCTGCTCTCCTGTTATGTAACACACAGACATGAGGGATTCCGCTCTCCTGTCTCATGTAACACACAGACATGAGGGATTCCCGCTCTCCTGTTCCATGTAACACACAGACATGAGGGATTCCGCTCTCCTGTCTCTATGTAACACACAGACATGAGGATTCCTGCTCTCCTGTCTCCATGTATCACACAGACATGAGGGATTCCTGCTCTTCTGTCTCCATGTAACACACAGACATGAGGGATTCCCACTCTCCTGTCTCTATGTTACACACAGACATGAGGGATTCCCACTCTCCTGTCAGTATGTGACACACAGAGATGAGGGATTCCCGCTCTCGTCTGTGTCTTAGAAGCATCATCATGGGAATTTTTATACAGCATACAGAGGAGTGTAGCTTTGAATAAAACCCTTACCATCACCATTGACTTTAATAGGCACATGTATCCTGATCCCATAGTGAGTACATTTTATGTTGATGAGTTCAGTGGGCAGAAAGAGAAATGGCTCAGTGGAAAAAGAACATTTCTTTTACGAGACAGGTTACAATTTTTTGTATATTCACCTGTTCCCTTGATTTATGCAAAGTCTTTTTGAAACCGTTAACACCATTTAAATACATTTTGGAGCTTCAGATAACTTTAGGCCTTGCAGCCTCCTGCAACATTGGCCAAATACATATACATTACATAATAGAAAACTTTGCCCTAGTATAACGTCATAGTGCCTCGTATTTTCTCATAAGTAGCTCAAAATAGCCAGGTTTCTTTCACAAAGCCAATAATAATAAAAAAATCTGCATTTAGCCACACTAGAGGGAGCTAAAGAGAGAGTTCAACTAAGTCAATCAACACCTAGTGGTGGCTATAGGCAGCCACGATGTGTAACCTGTGCGGGGGATAGACACATGAATAGATAATAGATTGCATGTGAGACATTACGCACAGAAACTGTTTATGGAGACGCACATAACAGGAAGCATCTCTAGGAAACACCATCCTGCATTCATTATTACAATTAGTTGCTTACTCATCATCATGACTATTACTTGGCTTGGTAATGAATTATTGCACAGCCGTATCAGTTATTAGTGGAAGGACATGAAAGAAATTATTAAATGTAAACCTATAGAGATGTTGTACTCTCTGCTGACACTAGGGGGAGTTAGCTGAAGACAGATTTGTTATAGAGTTCAATTGGTGCCGCACAAAACAAGCTCTCTAGTGGTGGCTCAAGTAGAGAAATTTAAGATATGAAGTCTATAGCAGTAAGGAGCAGGGATGCAGCAACTAATGGAGCTTTACAGTGGGAAGAGCTCATCCCACAGCTCCACATATCTGTTTACAGTTCTCCTGTAATCGATCATGTAAGGTCCCATGTAAGGATGGGACATTAAGGAGGGAGGGAAACGAGTGAAGTTATGCTTTAAAGTCTAAAACAATCCTTTTACCTGGCCAACAAAACTGACCATAAGTAGTGGCAACAGCAAGGCCATCGGTGCCCACCTATTAAACATTTACATGCTGCAATTATTGGGAGGGTTTTATGTACCAATCTTCATTGAAAAGAACGAAGGCGAAAATTACTCATCCACCCTAGTGAGATTTACAGGAAGCACAATAGTATCTCTGTCCCATTATTACTTCATTTTACATGTCTCCATTGCTACAGGTGACCAGACTCTTACAGGACTACTGGGAGGATAACTTACCCTCCCAGTGGTCCTGCGATAGGGGCATTGTAGGCGCATCCTAAACAGAGCCGAGGTGCACGACCACCACACTATTTCTAATCTATGGAACTGCTAGAAATAGCTAAGCAGCGAACATGGCATTCACAGATGAATAGAGGGGAGGCCATGAATGTGCCCCTCTGCTGTATTTAGGATGGGACTGCAGAGGATGGGATTACAGAACCCCAAACACAAGATCACTGGGGGTCTCCAGAAATACACAGGTTATCCCCTATTCAATGGATACAAGTCACGATAATTGCTACATCAGTGTGGGCCAACACTGAGACCCCCACACCAACCACAAGAAGATGGATAGAAATGGGGGCAGACATGCACAATGCCATTTCATGTCAAGCAGGACAGGTAGAGACCTCTGAACCAGTTCAATAGAGAATGAATGGAGCGGCATTTGTGCAAGTGCGAGACTTAACCTCTGTTCTGGCAATCAGTGGTGGTCTCAGCGGTAAGACCCTCTCTAATTTTTGGCTAGGAGGTGAAGGCAGGGGCGGACATACTGCATGTGCCGTCGGTGGTGGAGGGGGGCTAACACTGAGGGCAATCTGGCCTGTTTACTCGGGGCCGAGGCTCTGGGGGGGCCCCTGGCCAGATTGCCCTCATATGATGTGGGCAGTGAGCGATGCCTGCAGTTCTGCTGCCTACAGAGGAAAATGACAGCAGAGCAGAGCTGCAAGGGATCAGTCCTGCTTCCTGCCCGCGCTTCCTGTCTGAAAACACTTGCGTTGCTGGATGACATCATTCATGATAGGGGTGGAGGGAGAGAACAATGATGGAGGTGGTGGAGAGGGTAATGATCAGGGGAGTGGATAAAATCATGATTTTTTAAAAATAAATGCAAAGAAATCGATTTTTAGATTAGCGGAGTTTTTGATTGAAGGATTTTTTTGATTTAATAGAATTTTTTTCAATAATGGTTTGAGGGAAAATATTTTCATGCAATAGGTGTCTTCTGATTGAGATAAGGGGACTTTTAATACTAGTAAATAAAGGCGTTAGTAACATTCACAATGCCATGCTCTTCCAGAGGTTTCTGTAGGATTAGTGGGCAGTTTCTCTCCTATATTATCACAGACGCTCGCTTTACTTACGCAGTTCTCAAAACTGAATTGGACTCCGCAGAGGTCCCAGCCTCTTCTTCACGGCAAAAATGTTACAACATGAACAGAGTTCAGAAAAAGACCTTAATCCTATTGTTCTACAAACCTATGAATACAGAATCAACCCCTTCAGTGCCAAGTCCAAGAAGTTAGACAATATGTTTCTGATTGTTTGGAGTGGAATAGATCTGCACAACACAAGAAAGAATGATTTGAATTTTTGTTCACATGTTATAGCTTTTACTGCCACTTCTTGTAAGTATTCTGCTGTGTGTGCATTTCCTGACGTATCAGTTGTTTGTGCAAGGAAGACTAAGAAAAAAGTAATATAAAAAGTGATTCTAAAAATCTTCATCTACTTGCATGTTAAAGTAGCAAGAACTACTGCGGGTGATCGAGAAATAAAATCTGAAAAATAATTTTAAAATGTTTGGTATTTCCACTTTTAAACACTAGGCAGAGCAGCTGCTGAAATATAAACTGCTAGCTCGTATTGCGACAGTAGTAAATGCAGGCGGGGTCTGATCACGTGTGACTTCTCTCCTCCGTTACTAGGTGTTTGTAATAACAGAGGATGTAGTTTAGGCTCACAGAGCGGAGCCATTGCGGAGCATTTTGTTGGGGACTGCCAGTGATACTGACAAGTAGGCTGTCACTGAGGACGACCGGCAGCATCTATTCTGTTAGTTCATGCTGCTTGCTGTATTATAAACTGAGCACAGATACGTGGAGAGTATCTCACACTGGGATTATTCACAGCACATGACACACTGCATGTATCTAGATACAGGGCTGAGTGTAGTGTATCGCATTATGGGATTACATACACCGGTCTGGGGCATATCGCGCATGATGAAATTAGATACACCTGTCTGGGGCGTATCGCACATGATGAAATTAGATATACCGGTCTGGTAGAAACTTTGATTTAAATCACTGATTTAAATCAAGCCTTACTGACTAGTGATTTAAATCATGATTTAAATCGTGATTTAAATCAGATTGATTTAAATCAAATCCACCCTGGTAATGATGGAGGTAGTGGAGAGGGTAATGATGGAGGTGGTGAAGAGGGCAATGAAAGGGGTGATGGAGAAGTCATTGATGTAGAGAGCAAGGGAGGTGGTGGAGAGGGCAATGTTGGAGGTGGTGAAGAAGGCAATGATGGAGGTTGAGGGAGGACAATGATGGGATTCAGGGGGCAATGGAGGATGTGGGGGCTTGTGATGGGAGGAAGGGGGGACTTTTAATGGACTTACAAACAGGGGGAGGTGGAGGAAGACGTTAGATATGGATGTAAAATGAATTGGTTGGGGAGTAGGGTGCAAAGCCCTTGATAGTATCACAATGAATTGTGAGATGGGGAAGAACGTTATCGGGGACTTAAAATTTATTGTGGAGTGAGAGAGGAGGCAATAAGGTGCAGTAGCTGATGGTGTCTTCTCCCACTCCCAAATTCATTATGATGCTATCAAGTACTTATAATGAATGATGGGGGCACAGGACAGGGACTAAGGCTACGTGCACACGTTCAGGATTTGTAGGAGAAAATTCTGCTGCATATCCTAATGTGTTGTCAGGAAGAAAGTTGCGTAAAATACATATATTTTTTTTCCACATTTTTCCCATGCTTTACGTATTTTCCTCCATTAGTACAGGTGAAATGCACAGCAAGAATGGACATTATGCAAATTTTAATCTGCAAGGGAAAAATAAGCAGCGTGCATGAGACTTCAGGGAGCTCATTCACTTTTCCTGTACTGTAAAACTGCGTACTTTCCATGTGCACATAGCCTTACAGGTGTCAGGCACACCGCACTGCACTTGCTCACTGAGCCAGTGCGTGTGTCTTGAGTGAACAAACTGTGCACAACGATACCTGTATAGTAGAGCCGCAGCAGAGAAGACGTGTGTTTCTGAGGACACAGGACCTTCCGCACCATGTGACTGCCAAGGGGCGGAGCCAGCACACGTCTCTCAGAGGCAGCAGTATCAGGTAGAGAATGTTTCAGGCCGAAGGACCTGCAGGCACGTGACTGCCTAGGGGCGTGGCCTAAGCTCCAGAGATCTAGGAGGTAAAGGAAAACTCCTAGAAGGGTAACTACGAAATAAAGTTACCAAGGGCATAGACAGAATGGATAGTCAGGATAGCCAGGTCATACACATAGAGGGCGACGAAGTACAAAAGGAGCAGGCAGAGAATAACCAGAACACAGCCAAGGGATCATACACAGAGGGAGCAACGCAGTACAAAAGGGACAGGCAAAACTCGTAACAGGGACACAGCCAAATCAGAACCAAGCAAGCATAAAATGTAGCACAGGCACAAAGCACTGGCACAAGCACAGGGTCAGACACACTCAGCCAAAGGTCAGAGTATAAACGACAAAGGCTGGCTTCACAGTGAGGCTATAAAAAGCCTCCCAGGACCCAGAAAGAGGCCAACCAAGTTAACCCCGCGACTACCTGATCCAAGAACCCAGTAAACCATGACAACAGGTAATTGGGGAAAGTCACAGACTGAATAATTTATATTATTGTGAATCCGAGATTATAGTTAATGGGGGATGCAGTGTTGCTTATCACTTTATATTTTTAATGGTGCATGGCTGATAGTATATTAAGGGTTGGGTACATATCTGCATTCGGGGGGGAGACACAGTTATGTATACAATGTATATGACTTATTTTCAGGGCTGCAATGATCATTGTGACAAGACGAGTCATGGCTGGGAGATGTCGGCATGAAGGTCTGACCAGACTGAGAAGAAACAGGAGAAAGCGGCTCTAATCAGTCGAGATGAGACGTCAGCAGTAAGTGCCTGGATGTTGATGATATTCTGTATCTGCACTGTGTAACGTGGAGTGATAATGTTATATGTTAAATCCCTTGTTCTATATTCTCACATTTGTGTGAAATGTCCGTGTGCGTCCAGGTATTTTTTAATCGGATGGCACACGGACTCAGAATTTTATAGGTCCATTCACACATACATGAAAATCACGGATCTGAGAATGAAATCCGTGAGGGTCAGAGAATGTTCTGTTCTGATCCGATTTTGAGGAACAGAATAGGACATGCTCCATGCTTTTGTAAAAGCGACAGCACACCGACACTGCATACGGATAAAGGAATGTATCCTTATTATGCATAGCACAGTCCCTAAGTATATAGTGTACTCATTTATTATGTCTAACACCAGTCTCTTAGCATATAGTGTACTCACTTATGAATAGCAGAGTCCGTTAGTATATTGTGTACTCACTTATGTATAGCACAGTCCCTTAGTATATAGTGTACTCACTTATGTATAGCACAGTCCCTTAGTATATAGTGTACTCACTTATTATGTATAGCACAGTCCCTTAGTATATAGTGTACTCACTTATGTATAACACTTTCCTTAGTTATCTAGTTTCCTCTTTTATTATGTATAACACCATGCCTTATTGCGTACCATCCTCTCTAGTTATATATGGTGCCGTCCCTTATTATATAGCTTTCTCTGCTGTTATGTATAGCACTCTCTTACATAGTGTATTCTTATTATTTTTGTTATTCACATCGCCCTCTATTATTACATAGTCCTCTCTTGTTAGATATAAAATGACTGCTGTTGGAGCAGTCGGTGACCAGACAACCAGTCCATCAGCTCCTCCATTAGAAAAGATGCTTTCCCATGCTCCATCAGCCATCATTGCATTATACATCTAACAAGACAGGGCTCTATATAATCCTATATATAAGGGACGGTGCTGTACATAACAAGAGATGGCACTGTGTAATAAGGGACAGCAATATACAGGGGTTGGACAAAATAATGGAAACACCTAACATTTTGGCATCATAATCTTCAAACATGTTATAAACATGCAAACCGTGACATATGGTAATGTTTTGTAGTTTATTATTTGTTATGTGAAGTGTATGTAAATTAACTGTTTGTTTTGCATAATTGTAAGAACATTGATGAGAACCTGATACCAATTGCAGACCTCTCGGATTTTCAAAGAGGCCAAATTGTTGGTGCTGATATGGCAGGCGCTAGTGTAACCGAAAGTGCCCGAATGCTTGGCGTGTCAAGAGGTACTGTCTCCAAAGTAATGACTGCGTTTGAAAGAGAAGGAAAAACGTCCGCAGCAAAGCACAGGGCCGGCCGAAAGTTGAAGTTGACTGAGAGAGACCGTTGGACTCTAAAGTGAATTGTGAGAGAGGATCGCAAGACCACGGCTCCGAAAATCACTGCTGAGCTCAATGAACACCTACAGAACCCAGTTTCCACGAAAACTGTTAGTCGGGAGCTGAACAAATCTGGATTCCACGGAAAAGCTGCAATTTGAAAACCGCTGCTCTCAATGACAAATGTTTCCAAGCGTTTAGAGTGGTGTAAAAACCTCCAGAATTGGTCCCTCTAGCAGTGGAAACATGTGATATTCTCAGACGAATCATCATTTACCTTATTTCTGACCTCCGGCCGCGTGTACGTTTGGAGACAGCCGAAAGAAGCATTCCATCCAGACTGCCTTCTCCCAACCGTAAAACATGGTGGAGGTTCTGTGATGAACTGGGTGCTATTTCATGGAGATCCGCCGGGCCAATGATATCCCTTCATGGAAGAATTAACAGCCGCGATTATTTAGGCATTTTGGGTGACCAAATGCATCCTATGGTTCAAGCACTGTTCCCGGAGGGGAACGCCATCTTTCAGGATGATAATGCACCAATTCATACAGCTAGAATTGTTAAAGCATGGCACGAGGAACATTCTAATGAAGTTGAGCATCTCATCTGGCCCCCACAATCCCCAGACCTCAACATTATTGAGCATTTATGGTCGATTTTAGAGATTCAAGTTAGGCATCGATTTCCACCGCCATTGTCGCTCAAAGAAACTGGAGGGTGTTTTAACTGAAGAATGGGCTAAAATTCCTTTGGAAAAAATTCACACCTTGTATGAATCCATACCTCAGAGAATTGAGGCTGTAATCGCCGCAAAAGGTGGACCTACATCATATTAAACTAACTTTTGTTAATGTTTCCTGGTGTTTCCATTATTTTGTCCAACCCTGTATATAATAAAGGAGACTATGTAATATATATACATGTGTGTGTGTGGCTGTATATATATCTATATATATGTTTGTCGCCATAAAAGGAGGGGGGGCCAGACGCATTTCATGCACAGGGGCCCCAAGCTGTCAGTGTCTGCCCCTGGGTGAAGGAGTATGGTTATGGCAGGACAGCAAGCCAACAGTAAGGACTAGCTTTTGGTTAAAAGACCTCTTATCAAATCTGAAGGGCACATGCCGATTTTCTTCTTTGCAGCTTAGCTACGTGCCTGGTAGTTTGTGTTGCCACCTGGTGTCATGAGCTGCTTTGTTTGTGGTATTTGGTAGTTCAGAGGTTAATCTGGACGGCCTCATTTTGGGATTCTGGGAGGCTTCTTATAGCCTCATTGTGGAACCATTCCCTGTCGCTTATACTTTGACCCTTGGCCGAGTGTGTGTGACCCTGTGCTTTGTGATTCTTTATGCTTGCTTGGTTTTGACTTGGTTCTGTTCCCATTACGAGTTCTGCCTGCCCCTCCTGTACTACGTTGCTATCTCGTGTATGACCCCTTGCCTTTGTCCTGACAATTCTCTGTTTATCCCTCCTGTACTGCATTGCTATCTCCATGTATGACTCCTGACTTATGTTGTGACTATTCTCTGCTCGCCCCTTCTGTACTGCGCCGTCCTCTCTGTGTATGAACACCGTCTGTCTGACCTGAGTTTCCCTATTCACTAATCCAGGGTCCCTGTAAAGTCCTGCATTCATCTCTAGCAGCAGGACGCTAAGCCCCGCCCCCTGTGGTCACATGATCGCAGGTCCTTTTACTTACTGCTATCTTCAGTGTCCCCTCTCACGACGCTGTTCAGGTCCCCTCTGCCTGAGCCTCCCCTGCGGCATTTGACCCCGGGCCCTTCCACAGTGTGGGTGAGTCACCCTGCTCAGCCGTGGCAGTTCGCTGGCGCTGACAGGATCATGATACCTGGCCAGTAAATTACAGGTAGTCAGTATTTTTGCATGTAACCGCAAGTCTGGTTACTCCTATCGGAATTGAATGCTACTTTACTGGGACGTCCAGCCCCCCATGAACATGTTACCACTAGGTCAAGTGTGCGTTTGGCTCCAGAAAGAGATATTAAGAGAACTCCTTTTGTAACTTTGGATGGCATTTTGGGCTGAAAAAGGTAGACCATTTTCTTATTTCTAAGAACCATCCTACATGTACACATTTATATTCAGAAGACGAATGGCCCATAGGTTCAGTCCTGGTGGAGAAAGGGTTACATCGCTCAGGAATTTGAGAGCTGACTGGTCATGTGGTTAACATAATATAGAGCAAATCTGTAGCCACCGGCCCCCTCCAGCCATCCAACGCATGGTCTATCTACGCACAGGGCAGGTGGGGCCCATACATGTGCCAATGAGCGGCCCATGATATAGGCCAGTCCGTATGTAAACAGAACACACTGCCAGAAATATGCAGAACTGGTTCTCACCGTGACCTGCCTGTACTTGTCATATCCAGAAATCCTCACAGAATAAGAAGTCAGGACGATCACGGCGTCATATACGACACTCCTGAGAGCAGGAATATGGCTTCTTACTGTAACCAGAATCCTATGGCCTCCAGGGCAGCTTTTCAAACCTCACCACAAGCTTGTCGCCCGAATGCCCCAGTGACGTTGCTAGCATATATACAATTTCCTCCTCAATTAAAAACAAAACACAAATCTATATACTTTTTCCCTTATTTCTTTATAAATGCCCCATTTGTGCCTCCATCTATTAATATTACCCCTTTCTGCCTCCATATATTAATTCCTCCACTGCATTTATTAATAATGCCCCTGTTTGCCTCTCTAAGGAGGTCAAGGGTATTAACCCTTTAAATGTCTCATCCCCTTTAATTGTGTAAATGTATGTTTTGTATGAACTGTATGAAGTCAGGTTTTCAGTGTTAGGTAGGAATAGGGGAGGTATAGATATAGGTAGGTAGTACATCCTAGGGGTCACTAGAGGAGGGCACTAGTAGGGTAGTGTATATATATGGGTTAGATATAGTTTTGCGAGGGATCACAAATGGGGGCACATTAGAGATCCAGTTAGAACGTTAGAAAAATAATGTCAATGCATTATTTGGTTTGGTCACTAGAGGGGGGCATTGAGCACATCCAGTCCAATAGGGACAATAGTTTAGGGACTTGTTGCTAGGGAAAGATTGCCTACTAGCGGGAATCTGTCAGGAAGATTTCCTCTTAGCGGAAGTCAGTCGGGGGTGGACCTTGCTAGTGTGAGGATGTCCACGTTCCTGGGCCCTGAGCATAGGGTAGGAGAAAGAGGGGACCAGCAACTCCTGAAGAAGTCGGTGAAGGATTTACCGTGGTAGCGTGAGCCCAAAGTGAGTGGGTTTACGCAGCAGTAGTCCAGTGGAAGAACCACTGTGGGAACACTCAGCAGAAGTGGTCGTGCATGAGTGTAGTAGCGAGTGGGCCACCAGAAGTATCCAGGCAGGATAACCAGAGAGGGGTGGACGACCTAGTAGATGTGTCTTTTTCATGCTGGATTGAAGTGCCGTTTTCACCGGGCTCCTCGTCCCGTCAATATTTTGTGGTCCATTCTGGTGTAGCAGAGGGGAAGAAGTGGAGTTGTGAAGAATGTATTGCTGGTATCGTATAAGACGTGCTTATGGTGTCTTGGATGTGCTGTGTCAAGAGGAAAATAAAGCAGAACTGTTTGACGTGATTCTGGACTCTGACTCTAATTGCTCTATATGCTCTCTCATTGGAGAAGAACACCCCAGAAGAATAGAGATGACAGATGTGAAGTATGCAGCAGCTCCCAGTAAGTTAACCCCTCGCCAATCCTTTACACCTCCATCTAATAATGCCTCCATCTAATAATGCCCCTGTGTGCCTCCATATATTAATAGTTCCCCCCTCTGTGTCTCCATATATTAATAATGCCCCAATCTATTAATAATGTCCCCACTGTCCCCTCATCTATTAATAATGCTCCCTGTGTGCCTCACTATACAGTGGGGAAAGTATTGGATACACTGCTAATTTTGCAAGTTTTCCCACCTACAAACAATGGAGAGGTCTGTAATTTTTATCGTAGGTACAGTCATGGCCAAAAGTTTTGAGAATGGCACAAATATTAATTTTTACAAAGTCTACTGCTTCATTTTTTCTAATGGCAATTTGCATATACTCCAGAATGTTATAAAGAGTGATCAGCTTAACAGCAATTACTTGCAAAGTCAATATTTGGCTAGAAAATGAACTTTATCCCCCAAAACACATTTCAACATCATTGCAGCCCTGTCTTAAAAGGACCAGCTAACCTATTTTCAGTGATTGCTCCATTAACACAGGTGTGGGTGTTGATGAGGACATGGCTGGAGATCAATCTGTCATGATTAAGTAAGAATGACACCACTGGACACTTTAAAAGTAGGCTGGTGCTTGGCATCATTGTTTCTCTTCTGTTAACCATGGTTAGCTCTAAAGAAACACGTGCAGTCATCATTGCAATGCACAAAAATGGCCTAACAGGGAAGAGTATCGCAGCTAGAAAGATTGCACCTCAGTCAACAATCTATCGCATCATCAAGAACTTCAAGGAGAGAGGTTCCATTGTTGCCAAAAAGGCTTCAGGGCGCCCAAGAAAGACCAGCAAGCGCCAGGACCGTCTCTTAAAAGTGTTTCAGCTGCGGGATCGGGCTACCAGCAGTGCAGAGCTTGCTCAGGAATGGCAGCAGGCAGGTGTGAGTGCATCTGCACGCACTGTGAGGCGGAGACTCTTGGAGCAAGGCCTGGTCTCAAGGAGGGCAGCAAAGAAGCAACTTCTCTCCAGAAAAAACTTAATGGACAGACTGATATTCTGCAAAAGGTACAGGCAGTGGACTGCTGAGGACTGGGGTAAAGTTATTTTCTCTGATGAATCCCCTTTTCGATTGTTTGGGACATCAGGAAAACGCCTCATTCGGAGAAGACAAGGTGAGCGCTACCACCAGTCTTGTCTCATGCCAACTGTTAAGCATCCTGAAACCATTCATGTGTGGGGTTGCTTCTCAGCCAAGGGAATCGGCTCTCTCACAGTCTTGCCTAAAAACACAGCCATGAATAAAGAATGGTACCAGAATGTCCTCCAAGAGCAACTTCTCCCAACCCTCCAAGAGCAGTTTGGCGATCAACAATGCCTTTTCCAGCATGATGGAGCACCTTGCCATAAAACAAAGGTGTTAACTAAATGGAACAAAACATAGAGATTTTGGGTCCATGGCCTGGAAACTCCCCAGATCTTAATCCCATTGAGAACTTGTGGTCAATCATCAAGAGACGGGTGGACAAACAAAAACCTAAAAATTCTGACAAAATGAAAGCATTGATTGTGCAAGAATGGACTGCTATCAGTCAGGATTTGGTCCAGAAGTTGATTGAGAGCATGCCAGGGAGAATTGCAGAGATCCTGAAGAAGAAGGGTCAACACTGCAAATATTGACTTGCTGCATTAATTCATTCTAACTGTCAATATAAGCTTTTGTTACTCATATGTTTGCAATTATTATATTTCTGTCTGTGATAAAAACATCTGTCAAACACACATAAAAACCAGAGGGCAGCAGATCATGTGAAAATATAATATTTGTGTCATTCTCAAAACTTTTGGCCATGACTGTACACTTTACCTGTGAGAGACAGAATCTAAAAATAAAAACCAGAAAATCACAATGTATGATTTTTACATAATTCATTTGCATTTTATTGCATGAAATAAGTATTTGATACAATAGAAAAACAGAACTTAATATTTGGTACAGAAACCTTTGTTTGCGATTACAGAGGTTAGACGTTTCCTGTAGTTCTTGACCAAGTTTGCAGACACTGCAGCAGGGCCCACTCCTCCATACAGAGCTTCTCCAGATCTTACAGATTTTGGGGCGGTCGCTGGGCAACATTGAGTTTCAGCTCCTTAAAAAGATTTTCCATTGGATTCAGGTCTGGATACAGGCTAGGCCACTCCAGGACCTTGAAATGTTTCTTACAGAGCCACTACTTAGTGGCCCTGGCTGTGTATTTCAGGTCATTGTCATGTTAGAAGACCCAACCCCAACCCATCTTCATTGCTCTTACTGAGGGAAGGAGGTTGTTGGCCAAAATCTCGCGATACATGACCCCATCAATCCTCCCATCAATGCAGTGCTGTCGTCCTATCCCTTTGCAGAAAAGCATCTCCAAATTATGATGATCCCTCTACCATGCTTCACGGTTGGGACAGTGTTCTTGGGGTTGTACTCACCCTTCTTCCTCTAAACACGGCAAGTGGAGTTGATACTAAAAAATTCTATTTTGGTCTCATGTGACCACATGACCTTCTCCCATGCCTCCTCTGGATCATCCAGCTGATCACTGGCGAAGGTCAAACGGGCCTGGACATGTGCTGGCATGAGATGGGGGACCTTGCGTGCCTTGCAGGATTTTAATCCATGACAGCATAGTAACTGTAATGTTTGAGACTGTGATCCCAGCTCTCTTCAGGTTATTGAGCAGGTCCTCCCATGTAGTTCTGAGCTAATTCCTGACTAGAGATGAGCGACTTTGCCTCCGGGAGGGTCGATTCGGGTTTCGGGCCACCCGACTTTCCCAAAAGTCGAGTCGAACGAAGTCGGCAGACTATCGGAGAAGTCGAGTCGGAGTCGAAAACCCGACCCCAATGCAAGTCATTGGGGAATAAAAGTCGGCAGTGAGTGGAGGACAGTAAACACACCTACAGTTCCCATTTCAATGCCAAAGACATCAATTCTTATTACTTAAGCTTGTCAACCTTAATTTACTTTATAATAATAGTAACGCATTGAAAACTGGGGGTTATTTGGCTAAAGTTGTGGGGGGGGCAGGGCTGGCTCCAGGTTTTCATGGGCCCTGGGTGAAAGAGTCTCAGTGGGCCCCTTTAACACATACCACAATTCATGATGCTCCGATACGGAAGAGAAATATAGGTATAGTACAATGCCAAATACTTCAGTTCTTACATTACATGAGTGATATCTATTGTAAATTCTACAATAGCTCAAAAAACGGACAGCATAGTCCTCCATACAGTATTATGGGCACCACATAGTGCGCCATACAGAATAATTGGTCCCATATAATGTTCCATACTGTAAGGTTCTTTGTCTCTTTTGACATGTTCCTTGAAACTCAGTTTTCCGTCGGCCATTTTGCTTTCTGTCTTTCTGCAGCTCTTGCCCTCAGTTAATATGGAGTTTCCAGTTTTCATGTTCCCGCCCTGATTCTCTCCCTCTTGCTTCTTAAGCAGCCTCAGCTGAACAATCAGTGCTCCTGAATCAAGCCTCAGTCAGCCTGTGACCTGACTCCTGGAAACCTAGGATTTTGGACTCCAGCTATTTCCTACTGAGGAACTTTGGAACACTTTTGGACTTTGGAAACCTGCTGTCTGGTGAATCCATGTTTGCAGAGGAATTACGGTACAGAGAAGAGATCCTGAACTTGCTTGGAGAGTTATTGTAGAGCTTGAAGTTACTCTGGCCTGCTGTGTTCTCCTGCCTCTGTTCCTGCAAACTGTGTGACCTTTTCTGCATGCTTGTATGAAGTAATACAAGTCATTTCATATCAACCTATGTCTCATTTGTTTTCCTCGCACCCAAGCACAAGACGCTATAGGAACTGTACACTATACATGACAAGATTCAGGAGCCAATGTTTAGTGTCTGCTGGGTCTGGGAAAGCCGTGTCTGCTGTGACTGTGGATATCAGATGACCGTTTAATACCTTCTGTGATGACAGTGGTTGTGACTTCTCACAACCATTCCAGGTGAGCGCATTCCCTTAAATGTTACTCTGGAGTGTTACCACAGGTAAACACTATTGTTTTTTTTTTTTCCTTTCCTCTTCTCCTTCCAGCACTTCTGCCTTAAAAGATCTGGAAGATGGAGGCCCGCATAAAGGAGCTTTGCGGAGTGACTGATACAATCCTTGCAGATATACAGACTATAAAGACCCGTTTTGCAAGCCTACAGGACCTCACTAATCATAATTTGCAAGTGTTTGGACAAACTACTCAGGAATTACGAGCCAGGATTGAGGCTCTAGAGGAACGAGTCCAGGCTCCTGCCATAACTCCGAGTTCTGGGATCCCCAAGTTACCTCCTTTTCGTTTTGGTGGTGAACGTGAGAAATTCAGGGGATTTATTAACCAATGCAATCTATTTTTCTCTGCACATGCTTCACAATTTCCCACTGAACGATCCAAAGTGCTTACTATAATCATGTTGCTTACCAATAAGGCTTTGATGTGGGCAAACCCTCTGATTGAGACTGAGGATGATTGTTTGAATCACCTTGATGCTTTTATTTCAGCCATGGGGCAGGTGTTTGATGACCCCAATCGAGGTGCAACAGCTGAAGCAGCCATGTTAACTTTGCGCCAAGGTAAGCGTTCAGTAGCCGAATATGCCTTGGATTTCAGGAGATGGGCTCTTGATACCACTTGGGACACTTCCGCCAAAAAATCTATTTTTCGGAAAGGGTTGTCTCCACTGATTAAGGATGAACTTGCTCGTGCCGACCCTCCCACTGCGTTAGGTGACTTTATTAACTATTGTATCCGTATTGATGCTCGTCTGACTGAACGCAGACAAGAGAGATGGTTCGAAAATAATCGCACTAACCTTTTCCTACCTCCCTCCTCAGCTAAGGAACCTTTGAGTAGGATCACAAGGGAACCAGAACCTGAACCCATGCAGGTGGACTCTTTACAAAGACGGGTTAGTGATGCACGCAAAGAACATCGTATAAAGGAAAATCTATGTTTTTACTGTGGTAAGTCAGGGCACTTCATTATAAACTGCCCCAGCCGTTCTCGTAAGACTACTGCAGCAGTCATTCACTGTGAGTGTTGCGAGAGGAGCTCTGTCATGTCCGAGCCTCAGACTCCAGAGAGATCTGCTGCAAGAGATCTTGATTTTTCGGACTTAAACTCTGTTAGTTCTGGGGACAATGACGGTATAAACGCTGCAATTTTTCAAGTTTCCTCAGCGGTGTCCCAGCTGAGTTGTAAAATAAATAATTCTCATTGCTTCCTTTCCATCAAACTCTGGGTGGACTCAGTCTGGGTGTCTAGCTCTGCTATGATCGACTCAGGAGCAAGTGGAAATTTTATGGATATCTCCTTTGCTCTGAAACAGGGATACGTTCAGTGAAGAAGGCTACTCCAGTACAGATGGAGACTGTGGATGGCTCCCTGCTGACCTCTGGACCAGTGGATCAGGAAACAGAGCCTTTGAGGGTCCTTATGGGTAAAGATCATCAGGAGAAAATGTCTTTTATGCTTATCTCTTCTCCCCACTTTCCCATTATTCTAGGGCTACCATGGCTGCAGGCGCAGAATCCTACGATTAACTGGGAGACCAAGGAATTACACTTTCCGGAGAAACAGATGAGTCCAAAAGTTTCAGCTTGCTCTGTTCCTAAAGGAACCATGTCAGTCCCTGAACTACCAGCTGTATACCAGGACTATGTGGATTTATGTGACAAGAAGAACGCTGATCAGCTTCCTCCTCACCGTCCATATGATTGTCCAATCGAATTATTGCCTGGAGCCGAGATACCTTTTGGTAAGATCTACCCCCTAGCGGGGCCCGAGCTAAAAGCTTTGAAGGACTACATAGATGAAAATCTAGCCAAAGGCTTCATACGCCCCTCTTCATCTCCCGCAGGTGCACCCATCTTCTTTATGAAGAAGAAAGATGGATCTCTGAGACCCTGCGTAGACTATAGGGAACCCAATAAGGTTACTATTAGAAACCGTTATCCATTGCCTTTAATCCCTGAGTTGTTGGAGAGAGTGCGGCACGCCAAAATTTTCTCTAAACTGGATCTCCGTGGGGCCTATAACTTGGTCCGTATTAGACCTGGGGATGAATGGAAGACTGCATTCAGGTCACGCTATGGACACTTCGAATATCTAGTTATGCCTTTTGGTCTGAGTACCGCCCCAGCCACTTTCCAACACTTGGTGAATGACATCTTCAGGGATCTCCTAGATACATTTGTGGTGATTTATCTGGATGATATTCTAATTTTTTCTAACTCCACAGAGGAACATCATGGACATGTGAGAATGGTCTTAGAACGCCTAAGACAAAACCATCTCTACATCAAACTTGAAAAGTGTGAATTCCATAGGACCGAAATTCAATTTCTGGGGTATGTACTATCTACGGAAGGGATTAGTATGGATGGAAGCAAGACCCAAGCCATCAAGGATTGGCCAATTCCTAGAAATGTGAAGGAGGTGCAGCGCTTCATCGGGTTTGGGCAAAATTTCTGTGCCGCATTGGACATTAAAGTAAACCTTTCTTCTGCTTTTCATCCCCAGACTAATGGACAGACAAAACGAACCAATCAGACCCTGGAGCAGTATCTCCGCTGCTTTATCTGCCACCTACAAGATGATTGGGTGGATCTACTTCCACTGGCTGAGTTCTCTTATAATAACTCTCAGAGCGCCTCCACTAAGCAGTCTCCTTTTTACTCCAATCTAGGTTATCATCCTAACATTCTTCCTCGATTTCCCATAGATACGCCCTTGCCGGCAGTGGCTGAAAGAATCACTTCTTTACAAAAGAATATGGATCTTCTAAAGGAAAATCTAGAATTGGCTCAGGAAAGGTACAAGAAAGCAGCAGATAAATTTTGTAAACCTGCACCAGCTTTCAAGGTAGGAGATTTGGTCTGGCTGTCAACCAGAAATCTTAAAATAAAGATTCCATCGTCTAAATTGGGACATAAGTACATTGGACCTTATAAGATCAGTAAGATTATAAGTGCTGTTGCTTGTCGTCTTCAACTGCCCAGAACTATGAGAATCCACCCTGTCTTTCATGTATCCCTACTAAAGGCTGCAACACCCGATATGTTTCCTGGACGCTCTTCTCCTTGCCCTGACCCAGTGCTGGTTGATGGTCAGGAAGAATTTATGGTGGAAAGGATTCTAGATTCCAGGTTGTACAGAAATCAGTTGCAATATTTGATTAAATGGCAGGGCTACCCAGTGGAGGACAACTCATGGGAACCAGTCAATAATGTAAGTGCTCCTCGCCTGCTCCGCCAGTTTCATCAGAGGTACCCTGACAAGCCTGGTCTGAGGTCAACCGGAGGTTGTCCTTAAGGGGGGAGTAATGTAAGGTTCTTTGTCTCTTTTGACATGTTCCTTGAAACTCAGTTTTCCGTCGGCCATTTTGCTTTCTGTCTTTCTGCAGCTCTTGCCCTCAGTTAATATGGAGTTTCCAGTTTTCATGTTCCCGCCCTGATTCTCTCCCTCTTGCTTCTTAAGCAGCCTCAGCTGAACAATCAGTGCTCCTGAATCAAGCCTCAGTCAGCCTGTGACCTGACTCCTGGAAACCTAGGATTTTGGACTCCAGCTATTTCCTACTGAGGAACTTTGGAACACTTTTGGACTTTGGAAACCTGCTGTCTGGTGAATCCATGTTTGCAGAGGAATTACGGTACAGAGAAGAGATCCTGAACCTGCTTGGAGAGTTATTGTAGAGCTTGAAGTTACTCTGGCCTGCTGTGTTCTCCTGCCTCTGTTCCTGCAAACTGTGTGACCTTTTCTGCATGCTTGTATGAAGTAATACAAGTCATTTCATATCAACCTATGTCTCATTTGTTTTCCTCGCACCCAAGCACAAGACGCTATAGGTACTGTACACTATACATGACACATACAGTATATGATGAGTTCCACATAATGCTCCATACAGAATAGGCCCCATATGTGCTCCATATGATGCTCCATCTATAAAGGGCCCTATATGATGCCCCATAAATAATGAACCCCATATGATGCTCTAGTATATGATGGGCCTCATATATAATGCTCCATATATAATGGGCTCCATGTGATGCTCCATATATAATGTTCCCCATATGATGCGCCATATATAATGGGCCCCATATGATGCTCCAGTATATGATGTGCCCCATGGATGATGCTCCAGTGTATGATGGGCCTACATAATGTTCCATATATAATGGGCACCATATGATGCTCCAGTGTATAATGGACATCGTATATGATGCTCCAGTGTATGATGGGCCCCATATATGATGCTCCAGTGTATAATGGGCCCTATCTATGATGCTCAAGAGTATGATGGGCCCCATATATAATTCTCCAGTGTATAATGCTCCCCATATATTGCTAAAAACATTAAAAAAATTAAATACCTCTCCTCGCTGGGCACTGCTCTACTCTGGACTCCTCAGCGTTGCCATCTTCCAGCTCTCTGCACTGTGACTGTTCAGGCAGAGGAAGCACAGATGTGACATCATCGCGCTCTCTGACCTGAATGTCACTGTCAGGAAACGCGGAAGACGTCACAGGGGTGGAGCAGGGAGAGGTAAGTATTTCAAGTGCTGGGGCCCTGAGCAAGCAGGGGGGGCCCACTCGTGGCACAGGGCCCCTCATAGTACGCTGGTGTCTCTGAAGGCAAGTGGGCCCCCCACCTGCTCAGGGCCCCGGCACTTGCCCGGGTGTGCCAGGTGCTGACGCCGGCCCTGGGGGGATACAGCCCAGTTAGGGAGGTGGAAAAACTGGCATATGTTGAGGTGTAGGCTGGACATTCAGCAGCTGCAAATGGAGGAATTGTAGAAGTCGGAGGAAGAGGAGGACAAAGCGAGCCATTTTGCTGACAACCTATGTGTCATCAGGGGAAGGTGGTACAAAATCCTTTGAAACCCAGGCATGGTTCATTTTAAAGAAGGGGAGATCACCAACATTTTGGGTCGACAGCTGGGGTTCTTCTTTCTGTCTTTCTGTCAGGATTGATCCAGCAACACTGAAGACTCTTTCTGATAGCACACTACCAGCAGGGCAAGCGAGCTCCTGTAAGGCATATTATGCCAATTCAGGCCAGGTGTCCAGTGTACAGGCCCAGTAGTCAAAGGGGAATGAACTGTGAGGGAGAACATCGATAGGGGAGAAGAGGTAATTTTGAACCATAGTTGACAACTGCTGTCTCCTGTCTGTTGCAATCGATTCAGTATTACCAGTAGTGTGAGCGTTACTCGAGAAATCAGACCACAACATGGTCATGAAAACCCTGTCTCCAACGCCACTTCGGCTGTGTGCACCACGAACACCTCTTCTATTTGGCCCAGTACGGCTTGTGGTAGAACCTGCACCGCTGCTGTGTGCTGGGAATGCCTCTAACAAATGGTTTACCAGAGTTGCTTGTTTGTTCGCCCATATTAGCTCTACTTTCTCCTGTGGCATGATGTTCTGTAATTTGCCTTTATAGCGTGGATCGAGGATGCTGGCCAACCAGTAGTCGTCATCCTTCATAATTTTGGCTATGCGGGGGTCCCTTTTTAGGATCCGCAAGACATAATCACATATGTAGGCCAATGTTCCAGGTGTTAATGATGCACTGCCAGTGGTGGGTGCAGGAGCACTTTCTGCCAAATCCATATCTCTCCAGTCACGCACAAACCCTGTACCTGACCTTGGCAAGCCAAAATTTTCTCTTGCCCCCTGAGAAGCATCCTCCTCCCCAAAATAATCATCCCCCTCCTCCTCCTCTTCCTCTTCTTCCTCCACCTCGTCCAGGACAGTTCCCTGAGCAGACAATGTCTGACTGTCATCAAGGCTTCCCTCCTCCTCCTCCGCTGCAGACTACTGATCCTTAATGTGCGTCAAAGTTTGCATGAGCAGACGCATAAATGGGATGCTCATGCTTATGATGGCATCGTCTGCGCTTACTAGCCGTGTGCATTCCTCAAAACACTGAAGGACTTTACAGAGGTCTTTCAGCTTTGACCACTGCACACCCGACAACTCGATGTCTGCCCTCAAACTGCCTGCCCGTGTATCCTCCAACAAATGCATTACAGCCTGCCTCTGTTCGCACAGCCTCTCACCCATGTGCATGGTGGAGTTCCACCTTGTTGCAACGTCTATGATTAGGTGGTGCTTGGGGAGGTGGAGCGATCGCTGCAGCCTCTGCATACGACTGGAGTCTACGGGCGAGCGACGGATGTGCGAGCACAGTCTTCGCACCTTATGGAGCAGGGCTGGTAACTCCGGATAATTATTTATGAAGCACTGCACCACCAGGTTCAAGGTGTGAGCCAGGCAAGGTATGTGTCTGAGTTTTGCCAGGGCTATGGCCGCCACAAAATTACGGCTGTTATCACTGACTACCTTGCCTGGCTCAAGATGTAGACTGCCCAGTCATAACTCAGTTTCTCGCTGCAAATAGTTTGCCATTACCTTCGCGGTGTGTCTGTTGTCGCCCAAAGACATCATCTTTAAAACAGCCTGCTGACACTTACCACTAGCTGTTCGATAGTGAGACACCACGTGTGCAACACTGGCAGCTGCGGATGGAGTGCTCATGCGACTGCGCTCTGTCGACGAGCTTTCGCTTCTGGAGGAGGAGGGTCGAACGCCTACAGCCAACTGTTGCCTATACCGTGGGCTAGGCAGCACTGTCCCACAGCCGCTGTCCCCTGTGGACCCTGCATCCACCACATTAACCCAGTGCGCAGTGATGGACACGTAACGGCCCTGGCCATGCCTACTGGCCCATGCATCTGTTGTGAGGTGCACCTTTTCCACTCACTGATTGTTTGAGTGCATGGACAATGCGGTCTTTCACATGCAGGTGGAGGGCAGGGATGGCTTTTCTAGAAAAGAAGAGCCGACAGGGTAGGTCATAGCGTGGGACAGCGTAGGCCATGAGCTCTCGGAATGCTGCGCATTCAACCAAACGGAAGGGCACCATCTCTAATGAGATCAGTTTGACAATGTAGGCGTTCAAAGCCAGTGTACGCGGATGAGAGGATGAGTACTTACTTGTCCTACTCAGAGTGTCTGCTAGAGTGAGCTGGACTTGAGAGCTGCATATGGGGAAACTAGCAGTGGACATGGCGGACTGAGAGGGGATTGGTGATGGTGATGGTGGTGATGATGGCCTAGATTCAGTCTTTCGTTGGAAAAACATTGTGATTCCCTGACTGCTTTGGCCTTGCGACGACACCTCAGCATTTCTTGCCGGTGGTGTGCTAACCGGTGGGCTTACAGTGGGGGAAGCGATGGAGCGTTGCTGGCTACCTTCAGTCGGAGCAGGTGCACATGTGCTACCTGAGGTTTTGTAGTCCATCCACGCTTGCAAGTGCATGGTGTTTAAATGTCTAAGCATGCAACTGGTATTCAAATTTTGAAGATTTTTCCCTCGGCTAAAGGTCCTTCCGCACTTCTTACAGATAGCCTTTGCCTCATCAATAGGATTTTGGTCAAAAAAGTGCCACACTGCACTCTCCCTACTATGGGATAAATTTTCAGGGCTTGCACGCTGTGCTAATTTGACCGTCTGGCCAAGCTGTCCTGCAACTCTTTTTGTTCTTTTTAAAAAGGTTTTTGGACTGCTACTGGCCTGCCAGATAACCGCAGCTGCGATGTCGATGCCTGCTGCGGATCCTTCTACTCTTCTGAGCTATTGCCAGCGGCACCCTCTTCCCCCAATGGATGCCAATCCAGGTCAACAACTAGGTCATCCATCACCTCCTCTTCAATTTCATCTGCACCTTCCTCTATGTCACTGTGTAAAGTGGTATAGTATGCAGGAAGGGGCACCTGAGTTTCATCAGGGTCAGAATCTGGCTCAGTAGACTGAGAGGGCAATACAGTGCTCTGGGTGAATGTACCAGCAGAATCATATAGCAGTGGCTGTGCATCAGTGCACTCCATGTCATATTCATCTTGGACTGGGGAATTCAGGATTTCACTTGATAACCCAGGCATGGTATGTGAAAAGAGCTCCAGGGAGTAATCTGAAGTGTGGCCTGCCGCATCCTTCACTTTTGGTGGGGGTGAAGGACACAGGGAAAGGTGTTGTTCCTGACCAGGAGCTTGCACTGACAACTCAGTGCTTGCATTTTTTGAAACTTCAGAAGAGGAGGCGATAGAGCTGGAGGCTGTTTCGGCAATGTAAGCCAAATCCTGTTCCTGATGCTCCGGCTTTAAAAGCGGTTTACCTATTCCCAAAAAAGGGAGCCTTCCAGGCCTTCTGGAGCCAGACGATGACGTAGGCTCAACACCTCCTGCCTTAGGTGCTATTGTGCTTTTGGCACTACCAGCAGATGCACCACCACCACCATCAGTACCAGCTGACCCAGGGCCGGCGTCAGCACCCGGCACACCCGGGCAAGTGCCGGGGCCCTGAGCAGGCGGGGGGCCCACTCGCCGTCGGGCACTCCGGCGCCCGTTAGCGGAGGAGAGCGGTGTCAGCGCCGCCACTGGGCCCCCCCTGCTTGCTCAGGACCCCGGCAGCAGCTGGCACAATACTCACCTCTCCCGTGCCTCCGCTGCCGCAGCTCCGGGCTCCAGGGGGCGCCGGCGCTTCCTCTCACAGCAGCGCCGCTGAATGACGTCATCATTCAGCGGCCGGCTGTGGCAGAGAGCGCGCGGATGCCGGACAGGTGAGATGTGATCTGTATGTGTCTGTGTGTCTGTGTGTATCAGTTGTGTGTGTGTGTGTGTGTGTGTGTGGTATGTATGTGAGAGAGTGCTTGTGTGCTGTGGTGCTGTCTGTGTGTGATGATGGGCAGGCATTGATGATAATGGGCAGGCATTGATGATGATGGGGAGGAGATGATGATGATGGGCAGGCATTGATGATGATGGGGAGGAGATGATGATGATGGGCAGGCATTGATGATAATGGGCAGGCATTGATGATGATGGGGAAGCGATGATGATGATGGGCAGGCATTGATGATAATGGGGAGGCCATGATGATGATGGGGAAGCGATGATGATGATGGGCTGGCATTGATGATAATGGGGAGGCCATGATGATGATGGGGAGGCGATGATGATAATGGCCAGGCATTGATGATAATGGCCAGGCATTGATGATAATGGGCAGGCATTGATGATGATGGGGAGGCGATGATGATAATGGGCAGGCATTGATGATGATGGGGAGGAGATGATGATGGGCAGGCATTGATGATAATGGGCAGGCATTGATAATGATGGGGAAGCGATGATGATGATGGGCAGGCATTGATGATGATGGGGAGGCAATGATGATGAGGGGGAGGCAATGATTATGAGGGGGAGGTGATGATAATGGGGAGGCAATGATGATGATGGGGAGGCAATCATGATGATAATGGGGAGTCTTTCCACAGCGCCCTTTCCTGAGCCGTAACAGTGCAGAACGCAGCACAGCGCAGAGGAAAGCTCCATATTTTGTATGGAGCATTATATGGGGACCAGTATCCTGTATGGAGCATTATATTGGGTCCAGTATTCTGTATGGAGCATTATATGGGGGATGGGGGGTGACATCCTGCATGGGGTATTATATGGGTGATGAGGGGAAGACTATGTGGTGCCCATAATATTGTATGGAGGACTGTACTGTGCACTGTGAGGATTTGGCGGTTTTTGAGCTATTGTACAATTTACAATAGATATCACTCATGTAATGGAAGAAGTGAAGTATTTGGCATTGTACTGTACCTATATTTCTCTGCTGTATCTGTGCATCATGAATCGTGGTCTGTGTTAAAGGGGCCCACTGAGGCTCTTTCGCCCGGGGCCCATTAAAAAAACCTGGAGCCGGCCCTGAGCTGACCCCCCACAGCCATGTCTGGGGCCTCTGTTTGGGAAAATGTACCAAAAATACCAGCAGATATACGCTACTGTATGAGGAGCGTACAGCTGTATACGTTGTAGGGGAAAATCTTCGTATATATTTCCGGAGTCACACACAGATAGTCAGCATGTATTTGTCCGTGATACCAGCCGGTACACAGTACTGTGTGAGGAGCCTACAGCTCTATACGGTGTGGTAAAAAATGAATGCTTGGTAACTGTGCAGAAAAAAAGAATAAAAGTATTAGTGCTGTGTAATAAGCAGTCTGCACAGCAGTGTACTCACAGCAATACAGCTATCAGGCAGCCTAATAACCAGCGCTGCTGCACACAAGAAAATCCTCCCCTGTCACGGCACACTAACTGTACAGCACAATTGCTATCAGCACAAGCACAGAAGAACTTCTCTTTCCAGCCCTAACTCTCTCCCTATTGATAAACAGTGTCAGCAACCTCTCCTTACTGTTAAGATCGGCAGAAGTAAAATGGAGGTCGGCGCTCAGGGCTTTTATAAACACTATGATGCCCCCCAAAGCAAGCCAATCACTGCAATGCCCTTCTCTAAGATGGTGGTAGACACTGCACATGTCATCTCGTTGCCCACAGTGTACGTCCTTGCTCATTGGCTGAAAAAAGGCGCCTGGAAGCATTCTGGGAAAACCGACTTTGGCGCTCGTTTTGCCGAACGCATAACCGACTGCACACTATGGTCGTATTTCGGTTAACGAAACCCGACTTTGGCGAAAGTCGGCGACTTATGAATCTGACCGACCTGTTTCGCTCAACTCTATTTCTGACCTTGCTCAGACTCATCCTTACCCCACGAGGTGAGATCTTGCATGTAGCCAGAGACCGATGAAGATTGACAGTCATCTTGTGTTACTTCCATTTTCTATTAATTGTGCCAACAAGTTGTTGCTTTCTCACCGAGCTGCTTGCGTATTCTCCTGTAAGGCTGGAGTCACACACACCGAGTAAAAAATCTGACCGTTTTAGTCGGTCGATAATCGGATTAAAATTTCATGAACATTGATGCGACTAGCATCCGATTTTTTGTAGTTGATGCGATTTAGTCGCATCTGACCGTAGTTGTCACATCCGATTTACATCCGAATTGCGAGAATTTCTCGCAGGCTTGCAAAAATGACATATAATGGATCCAAAAGAATAGTATTTAAATCACAATAGAAAGAATAGATATATACACATAGAACACATATATATATATATACACATGTCATTGTGACATGTGTGTATATATATATATTTATAGTTCCTAGACTTCTACATACTGTAATAGCCGCTAATTCAATTGCCGGCTTTTGTGAAATCACAGAAGCCGACATGAAATGATACATTGTTTACACACAGTTAACCATGTAATTTCCTGTATTTTGATATATGGTTTGAACTTACAATTACATAAGTGTATGTGTACAAAATTTCAGACATGTAGGGGTTAATTAAAGGTGTAAATTCGTTGTAAAAAAAATGTGTCAAATCTCTAATTAGATTTGCCCTTTCTGGGGTGTCTGGGGCAGATGTCAGTAGCCAGGGGGGGCACAAAAAAAATGTACCCTCCCTAGGCTGTTGTGAATGGGTTTGAGATGAGTTCTGAGCAGAGGCTTCCTCTGGTGGTTACAAGCGGTGCTGGTCTGTCCAGTGAAGATTGTGAGGACTGGGAATCAGGTGTTACTGACTGGTCTTATATAAGGGAGTCACCTTCCCATCAGGGTTGCCGGTGATCAATTGTTCTGGTCTGAATCCTTCATTCCTGTTTCCCTTGTAGCCTGCTGTGTCGTGTCTGCATCTCCTGCTAACAGATAAGACATTTTCTTCTTTTTGTTTTTGTGCTATATTTTTGCATTTTGTCCTGCACTTCTGTGGGGGCTTTTGCCCTCTCAGTTTAGTTCAGCCACTGATGTTTGTACTTTTGCTTTTTCCAGTTTTTTCAGTGGCTGCTGTTTTGATTTTGTTACACCAGAGAACTAATTTGGGTGGTAGAGGTCGTGTGATCTCAGGTGTTTTTGAAATTAGTAGAGTTGGTGCTTTTCAGGGTTTTCTGGGATTGCAGTGAGTACCCTTCCTGTCCTTTTCTGTTTGGTTAGTTTGGGCCCCAGCGTTTGCTCATGCTATTTTCTTTCTGTGTCAGTGTTTCTTCTTGTCTGGCCGCCATTGCTTGTTTGGGGGCTTTCTATTGTCTTTGGGGTTCTGCTCCGGGGCAGATAGCTTTTCTATTTCTATCTTTGGGTGTGGTTGGTTTCTCGGGCTGTGGCGAGGCGTCTGGGACCGGCGTGGGAACGCTCCACGGCTGCCTCTAGTTGTTGGTGGTTGGTCAGGGTGCTGCAATCTCATGGATTCCAGCTTCTCTGGTGTATTGCCTTTTTTATCTGCACTCCTCAGCTACCGAAACATAACAGTATCACCGGCCTAAAAATTGAAAATTGTATGGTACTCACAGAAGGGAAAAAATATTGTGAAAGAAAAAAGGTTGTCAGAGTTGTCAGAGATATTTTTCTGTTTGTTGCATTTTTTTTTCCCTCTGTATCTCTGGGTGCTGGGGAGGATCTTTTCTCTCAATGGAGTTTGCACGGTTGTCTGGCCGTGTGGATCAGCTTGCCACTGAGGTTCAGAGTATTGCTGCATATCTTGCTAGGTTGCCTGTTGTGGAACCTAGGATTCCCATGCCAGATTTGTTTTTAGGGGATCGAGCTAAGTTTCAGAATTTCAAAAATAATTGTAAATTGTTTTTTGCCTTAAAATCTAAGTCCTCAGGGAACGCAGCGCAGCAGGTTCAAATTATCATCTCTCTCCTGCGCGGCGATCCTCAGGATTGGGCTTTTTCCCTGACACCTGGGGATCCTGTTTTGAGTGATGTTGATGCATTTTTTCAGGCTTTGGGGTTATTGTACGATGAGCCTAATGTCACTGATCAAGCTCAAAAAGCCTTGTTGGCATTAAATCAGGGGCCTTATGACGCTGAGTTATACTGTCAGAGATTCCGTAGGTGGGCAGTCCTGACCAAATGGAATGACGACGCTGTAAGGTTCTGTGTACATGTTCCTGAAACTCAGTTTGTTCGTCAGCCATTTTACTTTCTGTCTTGCTGCAGCTATCTTGCCCTCAGTCAAAATGGAGTTTCCAGCTTGCATGTTCCCGCCCTGATTCTCTCCTTTTGCTTCTTAAGCAGCCACAGCTGAGCAATCAGTGCTTCAGAATCTAGCCTGCAGTGAACCTGTGACCTGACTCCTAAAGCCTTGGACCTTGTACTCCAGCTATTCCTACTGAGGAACTCTGAAGCACTTGTGGACTCTGAACCCTGCTCTTTGAAAGACCCACGTTTGCATGGACTTACGGTAACAGAGAAGAAGATCCTGAACCTGTTGTGGAGAGTGATTGCTGAGCTTAGATTACTCTGGCCTGCTGTGTCTCCTGCTTCTGTGTCTGCAAACTGTGTGACTATTTTTGCCAACTTGTATGAAGTAATACAAGACTTTCTATATCAAACCTATGTCTCATGTATTTTCATCGCACCCAAGCACAAGACGCTATATGAACTGTACTACATACATTACAAGATTCTGAAGCCAAAACGTTAGTGTCTGCTGGGTCTGGAAAGGCTGTGTCTGCTGTAACTGTGGATATCGGATGTCCGGTTGTACTTTCTGTGATGACAGTGGTTGTGACTTCTCACAACCATTCCAGGTGAGCAATTCCCTTAAGTGTTTTTTTTTCTGCAGTGTTACCACAGGTAAACACTATTGTTTTTTTTTTCTTTTCTCTTTTTTGTCTGCTGTAACTGTGGATATCAGATGTCCGGGTGAACTTTCTGTGATGATAGTGGTTGTGACTTCTCACAACCATTCCAGGTGAGCAGTTCCCTTAATTTTTTTTTCTCTCTGCAGTGTTACCACAGGTAAACACTATTGTTTTTTTTTTCTCCTCTCCTCTTCTTCCAGTACTCCTGTCTTAAAAGATCTTGAAAATGGAGGCCCGCATAAAGGAACTTTGCGGAGTGACTGATAATATCCTTGCAGATTTGCAGAATATAAAGACCCGTTTTTCAAGCCTACAGGACCTCACTAATCACAATTTGCAAGTGTTTGGACAGACTGCCCAGGATTTGCGAGCCAGGATTGAGGTTCTAGAAGAGCGAGTCCAGGCTCCTGCCGTAGCCCCGAGTTCTGGGATTCCCAAGTTGCCCCCTTTTCGTTTTGGCGGTGAACGTGAGAAATTCAGGGGATTTATTAATCAATGCAATCTTTTTTTTTCTGCACATGCTTCACAATTTCCCACTGAACGATCTAAGGTGCTTACTATAATTATGTTGCTTACCAACAAGGCTTTGATGTGGGCAAACCCTCTGATTGAGACTGAGGATGATTGTTTGAATCACCTTGATGCTTTTATTTCAGCCATGGGGCAGGTGTTTGATGACCCCAATCGAGGTGCAACAGCTGAAGCAGCCATGTTAGCTTTGCGCCAAGGTAAGCACTCGGTAGCTGAATATGCCTTGGATTTCAGGAGATGGGCCCTTGATACCACCTGGGACAGTTCCGCCAAAAAATCTATTTTTCGAAAGGGGTTATCTCCACTGATTAAGGATGAACTTGCTCGTGCCGACCCTCCCACTGTGTTAGGTGACTTTATTAACTACTGCATCCGTATTGATACTCGTCTGACTGAACGCAGGCAAGAGAGATGGTTCGAAAGCAATCGCACTAACCTTTTCCTACCTTCCTCTCCAGCTAAGGAACCTTTGAGTAGGATTACACGGGAACCTGAACCTGGACCCATGCAGGTAGACTCTTTACAACGACGGGTTAGTGATGCACGCAAGGAACATCGTTTTAAGGAGAATCTATGTTTCTATTGTGGTAAGTCAGGGCACTTCATTATAAACTGCCCCAGCCGTTCTCGTAAGACTACTGCAGCACTCATTCATTGTGAGTGTTGCGAGAGGGGATCTGTCAGGTCCGAGCCTCAGGCTCCAGAGAGATCTGCAGCAACAGATCTTGATTTCTCGGACTTAAACTCCGTTACCTCTGAGGACGTTGACTGTGTAAACGCTGCCATTTTTCAAGTTTCCTCAGCGGTGTCCCAGCTGAGTTGTAAGAAAAACAATTCTCATTGCTTTCTTTCCATCAAACTCTGGGTTGACTCAGCTTGGGTGTCTAGCTCTGCTATGATCGACTCAGGGGCAAGTGGAAATTTTATGGATGTCTCCTTTGCTCTGAAACAGGGGATACGTTCAGTGAAGAAGGCTACTCCAGTACAGATGGAAACGGTGGATGGCTCCCTGCTGACCTCTGGACCAGTGGATCAGGAAACAGAGCCTTTGAGGGTTCTTATGGGTAAAGATCATCAAGAGAAACTGTCCTTTATGCTTATCTCTTCTCCCCACTTTCCCATTATTCTAGGGCTACCATGGCTGCAGGCTCAGAATCCTACCATTAACTGGGAGACCAAGGAATTACACTTTCCAGAGAAACAGATGAGTCCAAAAGTTTCAGCTTGCTCTGTTCCTAAAGGAACCATGTCAGTCCCTGAACTACCAGCTGTATACCAGGACTATGTGGATTTATGTGACAAGAAGAACGCTGACCAGCTTCCTCCTCACCGTCCATATGATTGTCCAATTGAATTATTGCCTGGAGCAGAGATACCTTTTGGTAAGATCTACCCCCTGGCGGGGCCCGAGCTAAAGGCTTTAAAGGATTACATAGACGAAAATCTAGCCAAGGGCTTCATACGCCCCTCTTCATCTCCTGCAGGTACACCCATCTTCTTTGTAAAGAAGAAAGATGGATCTCTGAGACCATGCGTAGACTATAGGGAACTCAATAAGGTTACTATTAGAAACCGTTATCCATTGCCTTTAATCCCTGAGTTATTGGAGAGAGTGCGACATGCCAAAATTTTCTCTAAACTAGATCTTCGTGGGCCTATAACTTAGTCCGTATTAGACCTGGGGATGAATGGAAGCCTGCATTCAGGTCACGCTATGGACACTTTGAATATCTAGTTATGCCTTTTGGTCTGAGTACCGCCCCAGCCACTTTCCAACACTTGGTGAATGACATCTTCAGGGATCTCCTAGATACATTCGTGGTAATTTATTTGGATGATATTCAAATTTTTTCTAACTCCACAGAGGAACATCATGGACATGTGAGAATGGTCTTGGAACGTCTAAGACAAAATCATCTTTACATCAAACTTGAAAAGTGTGAATTCCATAGGACCGAAATTCAATTTCTGGGGTATGTACTGTCTACACAAGGAATTAGTATGGATGGAAGCAAAACCCAAGCCATCAAGGATTGGCCAAGTCCTAGAAATGTGAAGGAGGTACAGCGCTTCATCGGGTTTGCCAACTTCTATAGACGTTTCATTAGAAATTTCTCTGAGGTAGTGTCACCTATCACCCAACTTACCCGGAAACAGTCTAGGTTCTCCTGGACTCCCCAAGCCCAGGAAGCATTTTCCCGTCTAAAAGATAAATTTACCACCGCACCTATCTTAGTACATCCCAACCCCGAGCTTGCCTTCATAATAGAGGTGGATGCTTCAGACTGTGCCGTTGGAGCTATACTCTCTCAGAGAACAGGTGAGAAGAATGTCTTGCATCCCTGTGCCTTCTATTCCCAGCAGTTGTCTTCGGCTGAGAGGAACTACGATGTGGGCAATAGAGAGCTGTTGGCCATTATTGCCGCCTTCAAAGAATGGAGACACCTTCTTCAGGGAGCTGCACAGCAAATAGTCGTCCTGACAGACCATCGTAACCTTGAGTTTATCAGGTCGGCTAAGTGCCTGACTCCTCGCCAGGCTCGCTGGAATCTTTTCTTAAACCAATTTAATTTTATCATTTCTTATAGACCAGGATCGCGCAATGGAAAGGCTGATGCACTCTCTAGGATTTACTCAGCAGAGACACGTCCAATTACTCCTCCTAAGACTATTCTTCCTGACTCTAGATTCCTAGGAGTAATTCATAATCAAGACCTACTTAAGGACATCAAGGAAGCATACCATGCGGATTCCTTTTTGGCACAACCCCCAAGGGACGTAAGTCTTGTCTTTAAGAATGGTGTGTGGATTCAGGGACAACGCCTGTATATTCCTGAAACAGTCAGATTGAGAGTATTGCAACTCATTCACGATTCCAAGATAGCTGGGCATAGAGGAATTCTAAAGACACAGGAATTTCTCTCTCGTTTCTTTTGGTGGCCCACTTGCAGGAAGGATGTTTTAAACTATGTCACTTCATGTGAAGTCTGTGCAAGATGCAAAACACCTCGCTCCTCACCAACTGGTCTGTTACAGCCTCTTCCCACCCCGTCCCGCCCGTGGGGATCCATTTCTATGGACTTCATTGTGGAGTTACCAACCTCTCAAGGGAAGAACACCATTCTAGTGGTGGTTGACCGTCTAACAAAGGCAGCTCATTTTATCCCTTGTGTCAGCTTACCCACTGCAAAACAGACATCAGATTTGATGATTAAAGATGTGTTTCGCTTACATGGAGTACCGGATGAGGTTATTTCGGATCGAGGGTTGCAATTCACTTCTAGGTTTTGGCAAAATTTCTGTGCAGCATTGGACATTAAAGTAAACCTTTCTTCTGCTTTTCATCCCCAGACTAATGGACAGACCGAACGAACCAATCAAACCCTGGAGCAGTATCTCCGCTGCTTTATCTGCCACCTACAGGATGATTGGGTGGATCTACTTCCATTAGCTGAGTTCTCGTATAACAACTCTCAGAGTGCCTCCACTAAGCAGTCTCCTTTTTACTCTAATCTAGGTTATCATCCTAACATTCTACCACGATTTCCCATAGAAACGCCTTTACCAGCAGTGGCTGAAAGAATCACATCTTTACAGAAGAATATGGATCTTCTAAAGGAGAATCTGGAATCGGCTCAGGAAAGGAACAAGAAAGCAGCAGATAAGTTTCGTAAACCTGCACCAGCTTTCAAGGTAGGAGACTTGGTCTGGCTGTCAACCAGAAATCTTAAGTTAAGGATTCCATCGTCTAAGTTGGGACATAAGTACATTGGACCCTATAAAATCAGTAAAATTATAAGTGCCGTTGCTTGTCGTCTTCAACTGCCCCGAACTATGAGAATTCACCCTGTCTTTCATGTATCCCTACTAAAGGCTGCGACACCCAATACGTTTCCTGGACGTTCTTCTCCTTGCCCTGACCCAGTGCTAGTCGATGGTCAGGAAGAATTTGTGGTGGAAAGGATTTTAGATTCCAGGTTGTATAGAAATCAGTTACAATATCTGATTAAATGGCAGGGCTACCCAGTGGAGGACAACTCATGGGAACCAGTCAATAACGTTAATGCTCCTCGCTTGCTCCGTCAGTTTCATCAGAGGTACCCACACAAGCCTGGCCTGAGGTCATCCGGAGGTTGTCCCTAAGGGGGGAGTAATGTAAGGTTCTGTGTACATGTTCCTGAAACTCAGTTTGTTCGTCAGCCATTTTACTTTCTGTCTTGCTGCAGCTATCTTGCCCTCAGTCAAAATGGAGTTTCCAGCTTGCATGTTCCCGCCCTGATTCTCTCCTTTTGCTTCTTAAGCAGCCACAGCTGAGCAATCAGTGCTTCAGAATCTAGCCTGCAGTGAACCTGTGACCTGACTCCTAAAGCCTTGGACCTTGTACTCCAGCTATTCCTACTGAGGAACTCTGAAGCACTTGTGGACTCTGAACCCTGCACTTTGAAAGACCCACGTTTGCATGGACTTACGGTAACAGAGAAGAAGATCCTGAACCTGTTGTGGAGAGTGATTGCTGAGCTTAGATTACTCTGGCCTGCTGTGTCTCCTGCTTCTGTGTCTGCAAACTGTGTGACTATTTTTGCCAACTTGTATGAAGTAATACAAGACTTTCTATATCAAACCTATGTCTCATGTATTTTCATCGCACCCAAGCACAAGACGCTATATGAACTGTACTACATACATTACAGACGCTTTGGCAGCCCTTTTCCGGAAGGGTCTGTCAGATAATGTAAAGGATGTTATGGTGGGATTCCCTGTCCCCTCTGGTCTCAATGATTCTATGTCATTAGCGATTCAAATTGACAGACGTTTGCGTGAGCGGAGAAGTATGCGTGGAATGGTGTTGCCTTGTGAACCAGCTTCTGAACCCATGCAGTGTGATAGAGTGGTGTCTGGGGCACAGCGTCATGAGTTTCGAAAGCGCAATGGGTTATGTTTCTACTGTGGTGATGCCTCTCATGCTATTTCAGTCTGCCCTAAGCGGGAAGACGTTTTGCACGCTCAGTTGTCTTGGGTAGTGTTCAGACTAAGTTTTTATTAACTGTCACTCTGATATGCTCTCTGTCCTCATTTTCTGCTCAGGCTTTCGTTGATTCTGGAGCAGCTATTAACCTGATGGATTATGATTTTGCTAAACGTTGTGGGTTTCCCTTGATACCCCTACAGAAGTCTATTCCCCTACTGGGGATCGATTCTACCCCTTTGGCTGAGAATAAACCCCAGTTTTCTACTCAGGTGATAATGAGGGTTGAACCTGATCACCAGGAGTGCTGCAAATTTTTGGTTCTGTATAATCTGCATGACATTATCGTGCTGGGTTTCCCTTGGTTACAGTCTCATAATACTGTTTTGGATTGGAAATCTGTGTCTGTAACCAGTTGGGGCTGCCAATGTGTTAATACCAACACTCCTGTTTTTTCTGCCCCCCCCCAGGCTCAGGATGTTCCTGACTTTTTGATTGATTTTTCTGATGTGTTTAGCGAAAGTAAATCTGCATCCTTGCCTCCCCATAGGAGCTATGACTGCGCTATTGAATTAGTGCCGGGTAGTAAATTCCCTAAAGGTCGCCTTTTTAACTTGTCTATACCTGAACATGATGCTATGCGGTCTTATATCAAGGAATCATTGGAGAAGGGTCATATCAGACCATCCTCTTCACCCTTAGGTGCCGGTTTTTTCTTTGTGGCCAAAAAAGATGGTTCATTAAGGCCGTGTATTGATTATCGTCTCTTGAACAATATTACTGTGAAATATCAATACCCGTTACCCTTGATTTCTGACCTGTTTTCCAGGGTGAAAAATGCTACTTGGTTTACCAAGCTTGACCTCAGGGGGGCGTATAACCTTATTCGCATTAAGCACGGGGATGAATGGAAGACGGCATTCAATACCCTGAAGGGCATTTTGAGTACCTAGTGATGCCCTTTGGGCTCACTAATGCTCCTTCCGTCTTCCAGTCCTTCATGAATGACATTTTCAGGGATTTTGTGGACAAATTTCTGATTGTTTATTTGGATGATATCTTGATTTTTTCTAATGACTGGGACTCTCATGTGAAACATGTTCGAACTGTATTCCAGATTTTGAGAGAGAATGCTCTGTATGTGAAGGGATCAAAGTGTCTTTTTGGCGTACAGAGGATCTCATTTCTGGGATTCATTTTGTCCCCATCTGTTATTGAAATGGACCCGGTCAGGGTTCAGGCCATCTGTGATTGGGTCCAACCTACTTCATTAAAGGCTCTTCAGAGATTTTTGGGTTTTGCCAATTTTTATCGTAAATTTATTGGTAATTTCTCGGTTATTGTTAAACCATTAACTGATTTGACCAGAAAGGGTTCTGATGTTGTGAATTGGTGCCGTTGTTCCTTCAGCACGTTTACACGGCATTCCTGAGAACATTGTGTCTGACAGAGGAGTCCAGTTTGTTTCCAGATTTTGGAGGACTTTTTGTTCTAAACTGGGTGTTCAATTGTCTTTCTCCTCGGCATTTCATCCTCAGACCAATGGTCAAACTGAGAGAACAAACCAGACATTGGAGACTTATCTAAGATGCTTTGTGTCTGCTGATCAGGATGACCGGGTCTCTTTTTTGCCTTTGGCTGAGTTTGCTCTTAATAATAGGGCTAGCTCTGCCACTTTGATGTCTCCGTTTTTCTGTAATTCTGGGTTTCACCCTCGATTTTCTTCAGGACAGACGGAGGCTTCTGTCTGTCCAGGTGTTGACTATGTTGTGGAGCGTATGCAACAGATTTGGGACCAGGTAGTGGAGAGGTTGTCCCTCTCTCAGGAGAAGGCCCAGCGGTTTGCTAACCGGTATAGGACTGATGGTCCTCGGTTTAAAGTGGGGGACTTGGTCTGGTTGTCCTCAAAGAATATTCCTATGAGAGTAGCATCTCCTAAATTTAAGCCTAGGTTCATTGGACCTTATAAGATCATGGAGATTATTAATCCTGTTTCTTTTTGTTTGCTTCTTCCAGGGACATTTAAGATCCATAACGTGTTCCACAAGTCCTTGTTAAAGAGGTTTGTTGAGCCAGTGGTTCCTGCTGCTGTGCCTCCTGACCCTGTTTTGGTTGAGGGCAATCTGGAGTATGTGGTTGAGAAAATATTAGATTCTCGTTTTTCTAGACGGAAACTCCAGTATTTGGTTAAATGGAGAGGTTATGGTCAGGAAGACAATTCTTGGGTGTTTGCTTCGGACATCCATGCTAGGAGACTTATCCGTGCGTATCATAGTACTCATCCTGACCGACCTGGTTGCTCAAATGAGGGTTCGGTGACCCCTCCTCAAGGGGGGGGAACTGTTGTGAATGGGTTTGAGATGAGTTCTGAGCAGAGGCTTCCTCTGGTGGTTACAAGCGGTGCTGGTCTGTCCAGTGAAGATTGTGAGGACTGGGAATCAGGTGTTACTGACTGGTCTTATATAAGGGAGTCACCTTCATCAGGGTTGCCGGTGATCAATTGTTCTGGTCTGAATCCTTCATTCCTGTTTCCCTTGTAGCCTGCTGTGTCGTGTCTGCATCTCCTGCTAACAGATAAGACATTTTCTTCTTTTTGTTTTTGTGCTATATTTTTGCATTTTGTCCTGCACTTCTGTGGGGGCCTTCTGGGTCCCCTCCGGGGGCTTTTGCCCTCTCAGTTTAGTTCAGCCACTGATGTTTGTACTTTTGCTTTTTCCAGTTTTTTCAGTGGCTGCTGTTTTGATTTTGTTACACCAGAGAACTAATTTGGGTGGTAGAGGTCGTGTGATCTCAGGTGTTTTTCAAATTAGTAGAGTTGGTGCTTTTCAGGGTTTTCTGGGATTGCAGTGAGTACCCTTCCTGTCCTTTTCTGTTTGGTTAGTTTGGGCCCCAGCGTTTGCTCATGCTATTTTCTTTCTGTGTCAGTGTTTCTTCTTGTCTGGCCGCCATTGCTTGTTTGGGGGCTTTCTATTGTCTTTGGGGTTCTGCTCCGGGGCAGATAGCTTTCCTATTTCTATCTTTGGGTGTGGTTGGTTTCTCGGGCTGTGGCGAGGCGTCTGGGACCGGCGTGGGAACGCTCCACGGCTGCCTCTAGTTGTTGGTGGTTGGTCAGGGTGCTGCAATCTCATGGATTCCAGCTTCTCTGGTGTATTGCCTTTTTTATCTGCACTCCTCAGCTACCGAAACATAACACTAGGCTATTATTATCTGCCCCCACTTGCTTGCTTTCTCTGTCTGGTGGAGAAAATACAGCGGGAACCCCCGCATTTTTTTTACAACGAATTTACACCTTTAATTAACCCCTACATGTCTGAAATTTTGTACACATACACTTATGTAATTGTAAGTTCAAACCATATATCAAAATACAGGAAATTACATGGTTAACTGTGTGTAAACAATGTATCATTTCATGTCGGCTTCTGTGATTTCACAAAAGCCGGCAATTGAATTAGCGGCTATTACAGTATGTAGAAGTCTAGGAACTATAAATATATGTATATATATATGTCACAATGACATATATATATATGTATATATATATATATATGTATTCTATGTGTGTATATGTATTGATTCTATTCTTTAATAAAGCTGTCAGTGTGATTTTACAGTATAGCCGGGGATGAATTGCCGGCTTTTCTAAAGGACACCGGTGCGATTTAATCGCAAGTCACACGTGCGGTCCGTTTGTAATCAGATTTTTCAGCGCTCCCATTGACTTGCATTGGCGATAGTCGACCCACAATCGGTGACAATCGCAGCATGCTGCGATTGCACTCGGACGTTTAAAACGGACCACAAAAAATCTGATACTGGGAGCTGCTCCATAGATTAACATAGGTCCGACTGCAATGCGATATTTCATCGCATTGCAGTCGTCCGATTTTGTCGCTAGTGTGACCCCAGCCTTACCCATCCTAGCCTTGTGCAGGTCTACAATTTTGTCCTTGGACAGCTCTTTGGCCTTGGCCATGGTGGAGAGGTTGGAGTGTGATTGTGTGGACAGGAGTCTTTTATACAGGTGACAAGTTCAAACAGGTGCAATTAATACAGGTAACGAGTGCATAGTAGGAGGGCTTCTACGAGTATGTGCCCACGATCAAAAATTGCTGCGGTTTTGACGCTGAGCTACTTCTGGGTAGTGGGAACGTACCCTTAAAAGAAAAGCTAACAGGTCTGTGAGAGCCAGAACTCTTGCTGGTTGGTCGGTGATCAAATACTTCTTTCATGCAATTTAATTATATAAAAATAAAACCATGTGATTTTCTGTTTTTTATTTTTAGATTCTGTCTCTCACAGGTGAAGTGTACCTACGATAAAAATTACAGACCTCTTCATTCTTTGTAGGTGGAAACACTTGCACAATCAGCAGTGTATAAAATACTTATTTTCCCCACTGTATTAATAATCTCCCCTCTGTGCCTCCATATCATAGTAATGCTACTTCTGGTGATTCTATACCCAGTTTACATGCATTAAAAAAAATAAAATAGCTGAAGAGTGCCTATCCTTACAGTGTCAGCTTTTTCTGCTCCTCCACAAGTGTCCACTTCATATGTATCCTAAGGACACAGAAGGTTGGGAGCAATGGCTTCCTGAGGATCTGGGCCGGCCGCTTGTCTCCCAGCTCAAGACACATTCTGCGACTGATACGCCACTTGTCACTTTCACTACTATACCTGCAGATAATACCTATATTAGACCTGCAGATCTTAAAAATCCCAGCACAAGAAATAGGAAAACTCTCTATATTTCGAGGAATTATACAGATTTTTTGATCAATAGTATCCTATCCTATAACTACCTTCCTCCTATTCTAGTTGTGTCACATCTTTGTCCTGGGTCAGAATGTGGTGACCTCCACAATGGAGAGGTTTGGCTGCAGTAGTTCTTTTTTCTTAAAGCAGTATTTGATTTTTTTGGGGAGACTTATTAAGGTTGTGCCCTAATGGACAGACCAAAACAGAAACATACGAGACGGTGAAGTTGGGTTATAGACTAGACTAGTCCCTTAAGTTTTTTTTTAGAAGTACTAAGTTTCTGCAACCAGGTTGGCATACTTAAGTGCTCAATTTTCAATTGATGTGATAGAACTAACCCATAAGGGGTTCTTCTTAAAATTAATTTGCAAATTGCTAATGATTGAATTATGCACTGTCAAGCACTGAAAGGGTCTCTTTAACCTGTTGTGAGGCAGTAGTGAAAAATAAACACCTACAAAGCCATGAGTCAGCTGGCTAACCAGGCAAAACCTCATAGCCACAAGTTAATGCCTATCACCAAGTGTCACATCAAGCCAACCCATGTGGTAGACCCAACAGGACAGTGGCCACCATTAGGCTGCAGTTCCAACCTCAACCATGAGTCCGCTGGCTCCACATAAACCATGAAGATGTAGACCAAACATAAAACATGAACCCGTAGATGAGGAAGGCATGAAATCTAGATTTTCCCAAACTAATGTGAGCATTCCAGTGCCCAACTGGGCAAAGTACTCACAGCGATTCTTACTAGAAGTTGGTATAGAACACCCTAAGCCAAGTGCTTAAGGCTCCTCTTGAAAGACAGGAAACCACATTGAAGGAGGAGGTGGGAGTTGCCTTTTTTTTGTTTTCTCTTGGCTTCCTGTCCAGCGATAGGGACGATCCCTCTCTCAGGTACTTTTATGGGGTATGGGAAAATATAAATTAAAACCATAGCACCTGCAGCCGTTTCCCACAACTAGTTAGGGAGCACACAACCTCCAGCCTTGGTTCTTTTTGTCTTGTATATTTTCACAATGTTTTTAGATAACCCCTACTGTACATTTCCCTCTATGGTTCCCATCCTTTTCCTGTTAAGCCCCCTATATACTTTACATAGCTGTTGGCCAAACAATTTTTGACTATCCCACCTGGCTCTCCTCAAGAAAGCCACTATCAGACATCTCTAGTGGCATTTTATCTCTAGAAAAAAAAAAGATCACAATTTTGAAATCAGATACACCGGATCCTTATTTTCCCCAACATGATCTTTCTCTGGCTCCACATACACATACACTTTAGACTGTTGGCCAACCTATCTTTGTGACACAAAGCGAAGAAAGGGTTCAATAAAGGCACATCCCTAATATTCAACAAAAATCACTTAACATTGACAAAATACACTTCTCAAAAAAACAAAGGGAACACTCAAATAACACATCCTAGATCTGAATGAATGAATGAAATATTCTCATTGAATACTTTGCTCTGTACAAAGTTGAATGTGCTGACAACAAAATCACACAAAAATCATCCATGGAAATCAAATTTATTAACCAATGGAGGCCTGGATTTGGAGTCACACAAAATTAAAGTGGAATGTAATGTCCTTAAAACAAGTCAAAATGATGCTCAGTTGTGTGTGTGGCCTCCACGTGCCTGTATGACCTCCCTGTGCCTCTATGACCTCCCTACAATGCCTGGGCATGCTCCTGATGAGGCGGCAGATGTTCTCCTGAGGGATCTCCTCCCAGACCTGGACTAAAGCATCCGCCAACTCCTGGACAGTCTGTGGTGTAATGTGACGTTGGTGGATGGAGCGAGACATGATGTCACAGATGTGCTCAATCGGATTCAGGTCTGGGGAATGGGCGGGCCAGTCCATAGCTTCAATGCCTTCATCTTGCAGGAACTGCTGACACACTCCAGCCACATGAGGTCTGGCATTGTCCTGCATTAGGAGGAACCCAGGGCAAGCCGCACCAGCATATGGTCTCACAAGGGGTCTGAGGAGCTCATCTCGGTACCTAATGGCAGTCAGGCTACCTCTGGCGAGCACATGGAGGGCTGGGTGGCCCTTCAAAGAAATGCTACCCCACACCATTACTGACCCACTGCCAAACCGGTCATGTTGAACGATGTTGCAGGCAGCAGATCGCTCTCCATGGCGTCTCCAGACTCTGTCATGTCTGTCACATGTGCTCAGTGTGAACCCGCTTTCATCTGTGAAGAGCACAGGGCGCCAGTGGCAAATTTGCCAATCCTGGTGTTCTGTGGCAAATGCCAAGCGTCCTGCACGATGTTGGGCTGTGAGCACAACCCCCACCTGTGGACATCGGGCACTCAGACCATCCTCATGGAGTCGGTTTCTAACAGTTTGTGCAGACACATGCACATTTGTGGCCTGCTGGAGGTCATTTTGCAGGGCTCTGGAAGTGCTCCTCCTGTTCCTTCTTGCACAAAGGCGGAGGTAGCGGTCCTGCTGCTGGGCTGTTGCACTCCTACGGCCACCTCCACATCTCCTGGTGCACTGGCCTTTCTCCTGGTAGTGCCTCCAGCCTCTGGACACTACGCTGACAGACACAGCAAAACTTCTTGCCACAGCTCACATTGATGTGCCATACTGGATGAGCTGCACTACCTGAGCCACTTGTGTGGGTTGTAGAGTACGTCTCATGCTACCACAAGTGTGAAAGCACACCAATCAAAAGTGACCAAAACATTAGCCAGAAAGCTTTGGCACTGAGATGTGGTCTGTGGTCCCCACCTGCAGAACCACTCCTTTATTAAGTGTGCCTTGATAATTGCCAATAATTTCCATCTGTTGTCTATTCCATTTGCACAACAGCATGTGAAATTGATTGTCAATCAGTGTTGCTTCCTAAGTGGACAGTTTGATTTCACAGAAGTTTGATTTACTTGGAGTTATATTCTGTTTAAGTGTTCCCTTTATTTTTTTGAGCAGTGTACATTAAGGCTATGTGCTCACGTTGCAGAACTGCTGCAGAGTTGTCCGCAGCATTTCCGCAACTCCCCGCCGCAGGTAAAACGCATGCGGAATTCGCATGCGTTTTCCCACAAAACACAAGCCCTTTGCAAGCGTTTTTAGCTTGCAGAATGCTAGCGCTTTTCCAAGGTCTAAGGGGTAAGGTCTCTCCTTGTGGAGAGTGACATACCAGCTCTGGCGTGTCAAGGTAAGGAGGCTTATTCGCCGTGCAATGCTCCTCTGGGAAATTTCATATGCAAATTGCCTCTTCAAAAAAGAGGACTTGTACTCTATAGCGCCACCTATTGGAAGTAGCGATCCTACAAGTCACAATCAACCTTTAACGAGTCTTGTAATATGACTTAGGATAAAAGCCAAATCAGTATCTCCATTTGCAGACACGGTGTTTCGGACTATTGGTCCTTGTCAGTGCAAAGTAGGAGAGATCTGATTTGGCTAGATGAGAGGCTCTGGACTGAGGTCTAAGGGGTAAGGTCTCTCCTTGTGGAGAGTGACATACCAGCTCTGGCGTGTCAAGAGCTGGTCAGAGCTGGTATGTCACTCTCCACAAGGAGAGACCTTACCCCTTAGACCTCAGTCCAGAGCCTCTCATCTAGCCAAATCAGATCTCTCCTACTTTGCACTGACGAGGACCAATAGTCCGAAACACCGTGTCTGCAAATGGAGATACTGATTTGGCTTTTATCCTAAGTCATATTACAAGACTCGTTAAAGGGTTGATTGTGACTTGTAGGATCGCTACTTCCAATAGGTGGCGCTATAGAGTACAAGTCCTCTTTTTTGAAGAGGCAATTTGCATAGCGCTTTTCCAAGCAATTTGAAGCATCGCTTGGAAAAGTGATTGACGGGTTGGTCACACTTGTCAAGCATAGTGCTTGACAAGTGTGACCAAGTTTTTAATATTGATGCTGCCTATGCAGCATCAATAGTAAAAGATAGAATGTTAAAAATAATAATAAAAAAAATATGGATATACTCACCTCCTGGCGGCCCCCGATCTCAGCGGTGATCCCGGTCCTCAACGGCGCTGCCGGCAAGTTCCGTTCCCAGGCGTGCTTTGCGAGAATGACCATTGTGATGTCGCGGTCACGTGACCGCTACATCATCAGAGGTCATTCTCGCAAAGCACGCTTGGGATGGGAACTTGCCGGCAGCGCCGCTGAGGACTCCACGGGCCGACAGAGGGTAAGTATATCCCTATTTTTTATTTTAATTCTATTTTTTACAGGAATATGGTACACAGGGCCTCCTCTCCGTCAGACCCTGGGTACCATCCGCACATGAAGCGCTCACTTTACGCATGGTGAGCATAGCCACATGCGTAAAGTGAGAGTTTCAATGCAATCCTATGGCGGTGGAATCGCCGCAATTCCGCAAAATTAATGGACATGCTGCGGAATTGCATAGCGGAAAAATCTGCAGCATTGGCACAGCAACTGCGGGAATCCCATAGGATTGCATGGGATGTGTTTTGTTAGCGTTTTTTTAAGCGTTTCCGCAGCGGCAAAAACGCAGCAGAAATGCTTAAAAAATGCAACGTGAGCACACAGCCTTAAGCTAGAGCTGCTGATAAAGCCTTGATCAGTGGTGAAACTCCTGAAGCTGCTTCTCATGCCCAGTCTAGGAGAACAACACCACCAGAGTTTGTTCTTTTTTTTTTGGAGGTCTTCACAAGGTTTTTAGATTACCCAGATTCTACATTTTCCTAGGTGGTGCCTTTCCGTTTCATATTAAGTCCCCTGATAGAAATTGTTTGGCAAACAGCTATCTTGCTTTGTTCTCCCTGAGAGACGACTGCCAGATGTCTCTGATGGAGGCGTATCTGTGGGAAAAAGGATTGACCGTCCAAAATCAGGCCTAATCTTCCACGATATCATCTATTAGGGCCCCCCCATATGTAAGGGAGGGACAGGACCGTAGTCGTGACCTGGATTACTGCAAAATCTATGTCCAGCCCTTCCCATACATGAAACTGTATCCTTCTCTTCGGCATACCTGCATCTCCAAGCCCCAACAGTGTCACCAGCAAATCACCCCCACACCATCACACCACCTCCTCCATGCTTCACGGTGGGAACTAGGCATGTAGAATCCATCCGTTCACCTTTTCTGCCTGCAAAGCAGTAATCAAAGCAAAAGGTGGCTACTTTGAAGAACCTAGAAAATATGACATATTTTCAGTTGTTTCACACTTTTTTGTAAAGTGTAATGTATAATTCCACTTGTGTTAATTCATAGTTTTGATGCCTTCAGTGTGATTTTACAATTTTCATAGTCGTGAAAATACAGAGAAATCGTTGAATGAGAAGGTGTGTCCAAACTTTTGGTCTGTACTGTACACGGTCGAACCCTTCAAAATCTGCAGCTTCAGCTGTCATTTATCTAATGTTATGGTGGCCTTTGGCCCTTACATATACAACCCCAGGGGTTGGGTTGTGAAAACAAGCCATCACTTATCCGTGATGGTAGGACCTGCACCGATCTGCAGCACGGGGCACTTTAACACCCATTAGGATGGAGCAGCAGTGCACATGCGCCACCAATGCGCCATTCCGTGCATTCCTTGACCACGACACCACAAAAACACTAGTGCATGCCCTTATCATCTCCCGCCTTGACTACTGCAACATCCTGCTCTCTGGCCTCCCCTCTAGCACTCTGGCACCACTTCAATCCATCCTACATTCTGCTGCCCAACTAATCCACCTGTCTCCCCGTTATTCCCCAGCCTCTCCCCTATGCCAAGCCCTTCATTGGCTTCCTGTCGTCCAGAGGCTCCAGTTCAAAACCCTAACTATGACATACAAAGCCATCCACAATCTGTCTCCTCCATACATCTGTGACATGGTCTCCCGGTACTTACCCACATGCAACCTTCGATCCTCTCAAGATCTCCTTCTCTACTCTCTCCTTATCTCTTCTTCCCACAACCGCATACAAGACTTCTTCCACGCCTCCCCTATACTCTGGAATTCTCTACCCCAACACATCAGACTCTCGCCTATGGAAATCTTCAAAAAGAACCTGAAGACCTACCTCTTCCGGCAAGCCTACAACCAGAAGTGATCCTAAGTCTTCTGAACCGCCGCACGACCAGTTCTACCCTCTCCTAGTGTATCCTCACCCATCCCCTGTAGACTGTGCGCCTTCGCGTTGGGTCCTCTCTCCTTCTGTACTTATGTGTGTACTGTATTGCTCATGTTTATTGTACTTGCCTATATTCGCCCCCTCTCACATGTAAAGCGCCATGGAATAAATGGCGCTATAAAAATGAAATAATAATAAAAAATTATTTAGAGCAGCCCTATAGAGAATGAATGGAGCGGATGTCAGCCATTCACTGACTTCATTTTGTAATAGGGATAAAAGCGCCCTTTCTACAGATCAGAGCAGGTCTCAGAAGTCGGGCACCCACCGATCAACCAACTGAAACTTGTTGGTAGTGGACAACCCCTTAAAGGCAAAGTATATGGCGCCTACTGCAAAATTCTATATGATGGGTGATGAATATTTACTGATGATGAGGTGGACCTTGTCAGAAAGAGGTTGCACAACCAGAATCTCAGTACTCACCGTGCCTGGTTTTACCATGTTATAAACACACAGTTTGGAGACTCCTGGACCTATACATGTACAATGTATCCCACTGATGGCCATCAGGAACCCCCTGATAAGGGGAAGGGTGGTAATACTGTACCCACGGGGTTTAGCTGGCATTAACAGACTGTAATTTTGGGTATTACAAGATAAACCACTTGACTCACAGGAGAAAGAAATGTCAACAATCCTGAGAGCGAGCGTGTTTTATTAGGGAGATTCTACATTAGGTATGTTGTCCGACTGCTAAAATGGGAGCAAGACAAATACCATGATACACGAGAAACCCATCGAGAACAAAACCACCCACTACTGAAATGTTACAGTGATGACAAAACATTGCTCCTTTAAAAGTGTGCCCATCCTTTCACAGAAAATTGGAAAAAAGCATGGTCTCGCTTTCCTCATCCATAGAACAAGGTGAAACTGCTTTGGTGCACATACCAGTCCAATATGTCCATGAACTGTCCCCATTCACATGCCATCCACTTTTTTTTTTTAGTTAATGGTTAATCTTAAACAGCATTCTTCCAGAACTGTGGGTGCTGTTTTTTTTCCTTTTCCTATATAATTAACATGATCTATTATGGTATGGTGCCATATGGATAAGAAGTGATAAGCGACAAACAGAAATAAAAGATTAATCAAACAAAAATAGTATAAAAACAGATACATTTAAAAAGACAGGGCAAGAACAGGGATTCCAAATAATGGGGAAAGAAAGCAGCAGCAGCAAGTAATGATAAAGTGCACAGTCTAAATTGGAGGATAATGGAAGCACCATACTCAGAAAAAAAAGAGCAAATGTGAATCCTTATAGTAAAGAGAGGGACATAAAGGTGGACTTAGCAGGCACTAAAAAAGTTGCTTTAAATGCAAAGTTTTGCAAGTGCAATATCGAATAGCTGCCCATAGAAGAAAAAAGAAAAGGAAAAAAGCCCAGAAGGTATGAAAAAGCTAATAGTTTATTTATTGTGCTATGAGTGCTAGCTTTTTCCACTCATAAACCAACATAATCTATTCAAATATATGGAATATCCATAGTGTTTCTAAGGTTAAATACCTGCTTCGAGTGGTACTGTGGGACAGTGCAGTACTAAGCCAGTTGCTGCTTAGGATTCCCTCGGCCGATGAGCGCTGTTTCGCAAGGTTGCTTCTTCCGGGGGCGTGACAGGTATGAAAGTATTAGGGGCGTATAAATAGGGTGGGGCATAGTACAGATTTGAAGACCTATGGTAAGAAGGATCCCCCCCGGGGCTTTGTGTAGCGTGCGTCTCCGGGACCCACCTCCTATAGCCAACGGGACTTCCAGAATCGCACTCCTTGATACACAGTGGAACGCATTGCGGTCATGTGGGTGAGCGCTTCAGGAGGTCACAAGCAGAGCTCAGGCCCGGCATGTGCACTGTAGTCAGGGCCGGTTTTAGGCAAAGTGGGGCCCTAGGCAAAGTTTAAAATGGGGCCCCAAATGCTAACACATTGCACATCACACAGAAGCATTTGTTGTATTTACTGTACATGTGCTGAGTTCAGGAGGACGCTAAATGAGTGTGATCGACAATATTGAAGTCGTTCAACACTTGTTTCCTGGCCTCTTTCCACCGGCTGAGGAACAATGATGGGGACAGAACACTCACTAATGGAAAACTAATAGATCCCCATACAGTATCATGTTATCACCAGCATATCTGCAGTTTTCACCAGGGGATGTGCTGCTGAGAACAATGATTTTTGTTCCGGCATAAACAATCCAATCAATCGATGAAAATGCTGCATTTTGCTTGTGTGGAGCCCAGCTGTGACTGGATCCATATCTTCCAGAAGGGTGCACTGAAAGAAGATACCACTAGAGGTCATTATTCACACTCACACACGTTCATTTATCCCCAAAGACCACCAGAGGGAGCTGTGTAAGACATATAAAAAGAGCTTAACACAGGAAGCTAGAGTTGAGTCTGCTCAGTCAGCTCAGTCTGCAGCAAGGGAAGTGCAGAGCTGAGGTTAGAGAGGCTGCAGAGCTATTCAGTTCAGAGCAAGTGGAGTCTAGTAAGAGTGGACAGGAATCACTCCAGCCTAGTCAGAGCTGAATCTAGGAGTGCAACTCAGTGAGAAGCGTGCCGACGCTTAGAGAGCGGTGAAGAGGCAGCCCACCAACTGCCAGTGTGTGATCGTGTGAGGATCCAGGTAGGCCGAAGGCGAGTGGAAAGTTGATGAGACCGTGGAGCCTTAATAGCTCACTTCAGCAAGTATTACCGGACACCGGGGTCCGAGCCTATAGGGATCTCCATGACCCATTAGGAGAACACCGGAGTCCTGGAGGACTACAAGTCCCAGGAGTACCACAGAGCTTATACGTAACAGGATCAGGAGGACAGAGTCTGGCAAGCAGGACGCTGCAAGCAGAGACTGTGTACTTTCAGTGAGAAGGTCCAATCACAAAGTCAGCCAGGTACAAGACGGAGACTAAGCTAGGCCCAGCTACATGCAGGCCAAGACTTCATTACAAAAAGGCAGAGAACAGGAGGCCACACACCTACCAAGTGGAGGAATCTGGATGTGCACCCTTCACCCTACAGCGCTCCGGGAAGTGCCTGCAACATCTTCAGTAAAGGTACCAAAGTGACTGATGTGTGTGTCTCCCTTATTACCCCTGACTGCCGGGTCCCCGTCTGTCCTGCACCCCTACAGATCTATCTGCCCTGGAGGAATCAGCCTTACTTGTGGAAGGCTTAACATCTAGCTGCACAATATTAACCCTTCAGTGGATCTGCATAGCAGCGCTGGTCATCCTGACCAGATACCACAAGTGGCGTCACGAATCCCCATATCATTATTCAAGTCACCTGTAAATATCCCACATTTCAGTGATCGCCCAGAGCAACGGACCGAGATGTGCTACCTGTGACATTCCCCATAGATATCAACGGGCTCGGTGCCGAGTACCCCAAAGCTCTGGCTGTGCGACTCACTTGTTTAGTATAATACACCCCATAGTCCTCCATATATTATAATGTGCACCACAGTCCTCCATATTGTAAAATGCACACCCCATAGTCTTCCATATAATATAATATGCCCCATAGTCCTCCATATATTATAATGTGCACAACATTCCTCCATATTATAAAAGGCACACCCTGTCAGGAGCACCGCCTTGTTTCACCCCTTGAAAAAGGCACATACGCCGAAACGCGCGTTGGGGTGGACGCACGAGGTATCTGTTTCCTCCTGACTCCTAGCAGGTAAAAGCATTGGCTATTATACCATTTTGTACACTTGTACTGCCTTGCTAGCATTTCCATCCTGATTTATAACCTGCAGTGTATTACATAGTTGCTGACTTCAGCCTAATAACCATCGCTCACAAGTTTAGCATGATGGTACACCATTATGTCAGGTCTAGGATTTATATTCATCCATATATATAATTTTTACCATTTGTTATCCTCTATGCGTCCCTGTTCCCACATGTGTAAATTGGCACAGTGTCGTTCCTCTCTGCTCCCCTGTTTGATAATTCAATAAAATATTTTCTATTTACATTATTTGGGATTTGTTGATCGTTTTCTTTTCTTCTGTGTTGTTATTATTTAGCGATTTTCCCATGTATTTCCATATTGCTCATAGATTTTTTGATGGTAGGATTTTTTCCCCCATTTATTAATATTACATCCATTCATTGCTATGGGCATGTGTTCTATGAAGTGTTTTCATTCTACAGTCCTCAAATAGTATAATACCCTCATAGCCCTCCATATATTAAAATACACTGCTCAGTCCTCCATATAGTATAAAACACTACTCATAGTGCGCCATATAGTATAATGCACCGCCATAGTCATCCATGTAGTACAATTCACTTCCCATAGTATAATGCACTCCATAGTTCTTCATATAGTATAATGTATTCCCCATAGTCCTCTATATAGTATAATGCAGTCCCAGGGCCGGCGTCAGCACCCAGCCAACCCGGGCAAGTGCCGGGGCCCTGAGCACCCTGGCGCCCATTAGCGGATAAGAGCGGTACCAGCGCCGCCACTGGGCCCCCCGCTTGCTCAGGGCCCCGGCAGCAGCCGGCGCAATACTTACCTCTCCTCGTGCCTCTGCTGCCGCAGCTCCAGACTCCAGGGGGCGCCTGCAGGGCACCTGCGCTTCCTCTCCGCAGCGCCGCTGAATGATGTCATCATTCAGCGGCCGGCTGTGGCAGAGAGAGCGCGGACGCCGGACAGGTGAGGTGTGTGTGTGTATCAGTGTGTGTGTATGTAGTGCGGTGCTTTGCTTGTGTACAGTACTGACCAAAAGTTTGGACACACCTTCTCATTCAACAATTTTTCTGTATTTTCACGACTATGAACATTGTAGAATCACACTGAAAGCATCAAAACTATGAATTAACACATGTGGAATTATACATTACACTTTACAAAAAAGTGTGAAACAACTGAAAATATGTCATATTCTAGGTTCTTCAAAGTAGCCACCTTTTGCTTTGATTACTGCTTTGCACGCAGAAAAGGTGAACGGATGGACACTACATGTCTGGTTCCCACCGTGAAGCATGGAGGAGGAGGTGTGATGATGTGGGGGTGCTTTGCTGGTGACACTGTTGGGGATTTATTCAAAATTGAAGGCATACTGAACCAGCATGGCTACCACAGCATCTTGCTATTCCATCCGGTTTGCGTTTAGTTGGATCATCATTTATTTTTCAACAGGACAATGACCCCAAACACACCTCCAGGCTGTGTAAGGGCTATTTGACCAAGAAGGAGAGTGATGGGGTGCTACGCCAGGTAACCTGGCCTCCACAGTCACCAGACCTGAACCTAATTGAAATGGTTTAGGGTGAGCTAGACCGCTCATCGCTTCAATTTTGAATATATGTGAGAGAGTGCTGCGGTGCTGTCTGTGTGTGGTGCTGTACAGTCATGGCCAAAAGTTTTGAGAATGACACAAATATTAATTTTTACAAAGTCTACTGCTTCACTTTTTCTAATGGCAATTTGCATATACTCCTGAATGTTATAAAGAGTGATCAGCTTAACAGCAATTACTTGCAAAGTCAATATTTGGCTAGAAAATGAACTTTATCCCCCAAAACACATTTCAACATCATTGCAGCCCTGCCTTAAAAGGACCAGCTAACCTCTTTTCAGTGATTGCTCCATTAACACAGGTGTGGGTGTTGATGAGGACATGGCTGGAGATCAATCTGTCATGATTAAGTAAGAATGACACCACTGGACACTTTAAAAGGAGGTTGGTGCTTGGCATCATTGTTTCTCTTCTGTTAACCATGGTTATCTCTAAAGAAACACGTGCAGTCATCATTGCAATGCGCAAAAATGGCCTAACAGGGAAGAGTATCGCAGCTAGAAAGATTGCACCTCAGTCAACAATCTATCGCATCATCAAGAACTTCAAGGAGAGAGGTTCCATTGTTGCCAAAAAGGCTTCAGGGCGCCCAAGAAAGACCAGCAAGCGCCAGGACCGTCTCTTAAAAGTGTTTCAGCTGTGGGATCTGGCTGCCAGCAGTGCAGAGCTTGCTCAGGAATGGCAGCAGGCAGGTGTGAGTGCATCTGCACGCACTGTGTGGCGGAGACTCTTGGAGCAAGGCCTGGTCTCAAGGAGGGCAGCAAAGAAGCCACTTCTCTCCAGAAAAAACATCATGGACAGACTGATATTCTGCAAAAGGTACAGGCAGTGGACTGCTGAGGACTGGGGTAAAGTTATTTTCTCTGATGAATCCCCTTTTCGATTGTTTGGGACATCAGGAAAACGCCTCATTCGGAGAAGACAAGGTGAGCACTACCACCAGTCTTGTCTCATGCCAACTGTTAAGCATCCTGAAACCATTCATGTGTGGGGTTGCTTCTCAGCCAAGGGAATCGGCTCTCTCACAGTCTTGCCTAAAAACACAGCCATGAATAAAGAATGGTACCAGAATGTCCTCCAAGAGCAACTTCTGCCAACCCTCCAAGAGCAGTTTGGCGATCAACAATGCCTTTTCCAGCATGATGGAGCACCCTGTCATAAAGCAAAGGTGATAACTAAATGGCTCAGGGAACAAAACATAGAGATTTTGGGTCCATGGCCTGGAAACTCCCCAGATCTTAATCCCATTGAGAACTTGTGGTCAATCATCAAGAGACAGGTGGACAAACAAAAACCTAAAAATTCTGACAAAATAAAAGCATTGATTGTGCAAGAATGGACTGCTGTCAGTCAGGATTTGGTCCAGAAGTTGATTGAGAGCATGCCAGGGAGAATTGCAGAGGTCCTGAAGAAGAAGGGTCAACACTGCAAATATTGACTTGCTGCATTAACTCATTCTAACTGTCAATATAAGCTTTTGTTACTCATATGTTTGCAATTATTATATTTCTGTCTGTGATAAAAACATCTGTCAAACACACATAAAAACCAGAGTGCAGCAGATCATGTGAAAATATAATATTTGTGTCATTCTCAAAACTTTTGGCCATGACTGTATGTGTGATGGTGGTGGGGGGAGGCAGTGATGATGATGATGATGTGGAGGCAATGATGATGGGGAGGCAATTATGAGGATGATGATGGGGAGGCGATGATGATGATGATGGGGAGACAATGATGAGGATGATGATGGGGAGGCAATGATGATGATGGGGAGACAATGATGATGATGATGGGGAGGCAATGATGATGTTGAGGGGCAGGCAATGATGATGATGGGGAGACAATGATGATGATAATGGGCAGGCAATGATGATGATAATGGGGAGTCTTTCCACAGCGCCTTTTCCTGAGCCGTAACAGTGCAGAACGCAGCACAGTGCAGAGGAGAGCTCCATATTTTGTATGGAGCATTATATGGGGACCAGTATCCCGTATGGAGCAATTTATGTGGTCCAGTATTCTGTATGGAGCATTATATTGAGTCCAGTATTCTGTATGGAGCATTATATGGTGGATGGGGGGGTGACATCCTGCATGGGGTATTATATGGGTGATGAGGGGGAGACTCTGTGGTGCACATAATATTGTATGGAGGACTGTACTGTCCAGTCTGTACTGTGCGCTGTGAGGATTTTGCATTTTTTTGAGCTATTGTACAATTTACAATAGATATCAGTCATGTAATGGAAGAAGAGAAGTGTTTGGCATTGTACTATACCCATATTTCTCTGCAGTATCTGTGCATCATGAATCGTGGTCTGTGTTAAAGGGGCCCACTGAGACTCTTTCGCCCGGGGCCCATAATAACCTGGAGCCGGCCCTGTGCAGCCCACATATAGTACAATACAGCCTCCCCATAGAGCATAATGCAGTCACCCCACAGAGTATAATGCAACCACCCCACAGAATATAATGTAACCCCCCATAGAATATAATGCAGCCACTCCACAAAATATAATGTAACCCCCACAGAATATAATGCAGCCCCCATAGAATATAAAGCAGCCCCTCCATAGAATATAATGCAGCCTATTTATATAGTGTAATGTAGCCCTCCACAGAATACAATGTAGCCCTCCTCATATAGTATAATGCAGCCCCCATAGAATATAATGTAGCCCCCTCATAAAGTATAATGAAGCCCCCATACAATATAATCTAGCCACCCCATAGAATATAATGCAGCCCCCCATAGAATACAATGTAGCCCCTCATAGAGTATGATGCAATCACCCCTCATAAAATCTAATACGGCCCCCCATAGAATATAATGTAGCCCCCCATAGAATATAATACAGCGCACCTCCCCATAGAATATAATGTACCCCCCATAGTATATAACACAGTCTCCCCCATAAAATATAAAGTTTAATGTACCGCCCATAGTATATTACACAGACTCCCCTATAGAATATAATGTATAATGTACCCCCCATAGTATATAACACAACCTCCCCATAGAATATAATGTATAATGTACCCCCCATAGTATATAACACAGCCTCCCCATAGAATATAATGTATAATGTACCCCCATAATATATAAAACAGCCTCCCCCATAGAATATAATGTATAATGTACCCCAATAGTATATAACACAGCCTCCCCCCTAGAATATAATGTATAATGTACCCCCATAGTATATTGCACAGCCTCCCATAGAATATAATGTATAATGTACCCCATTGTATATAACACAGCCTGCCCATAGAATATAATGTACCCCCAATAGTATATAACACAGCCACATAGTATATTACACAGCCCACATAGTATATAACACAGCCCACATAGGATATATCACAGCCCACAAAGTATATAGCACAGCCACCTAGTATATAACATCCCACATAATATATAACACAGCCCACATAGTATATTGCACAGCCTACATAGTATATAACACAGCCCACATAGTATATAGCACAGCCCACATCTCTCCCCCCAGAATGGCCCCAAAGTCCAGTACTCACTGATATATTAAAAAAAAAATAAAATAAATAACAATACTCACCTCTCCTTGTGCCCGCGCTGCTCCCGGCTCCTGTTTCAGCGGCTGTACTGCCCGGCACACAGTGAGTGCACGATGACGTCATAGCGCATCCGCAGTTTCAGAAGCAGGGGGGAATGAAGGGAGAGGGAGCTGACGCTTTTTACTCCATCATTGGTTTGAACTGTACCGGCAGACGCCGGTATAGTTCAATGCGGCGGTGGGGGGAGTCGGCGCTGGCGGCAGGTGGGCCCCCCTGCCTCACAGGGGCCTAATAGCGGCTGCGTGATGTGCCGCTAGCTGGGGGCACCTGGGGGAGCAGGGGCCTAGGCTGCTGCCTGGTCTGTCTGCCCCTAACGCCGGCCCTGGCTGTAGTCCACCGGAGGGAAGGAATGAAATACAAAGGGGAGGTGATATGGCTGTAAAAAAAAGTGTGGATCATGAAGGTTAGTAAATTGGAGGATGTGAAATGATAGGATCAATATATATGTAAGGGACAAATTAGGGACAACTAAATGTTGGAATATTGTGAACGATATTAAATATATAAGAAGGGGAAAAGTAAATGGGAAATTTAGTAAGACTGTACAAGTGTAAAAGTCAAATGACGTGAAGAAGAGAGGTAATATATGCAAATGTGACCGAAGAGTAAGGGTATGTGTTCATGTTACGGAATGGCAGCGCTTTGAACGCAGCGGATACCCTGCTCCGCCCAAAGCGCTGCCGGCTTTTGTACGCGCGGTGATTCCGCATGTGGAATCACCGCATCCTATACATAGAACGGTACTATAGACATGCTGCGGTCTAGAAAAACGTGCCGCATGTGCGCATACTCAGGTCTGCCACCTGCGTGTTTGAACGCATAGTGGTGATGGGATTTCATAAAATCCCCTCCACTAAGCTGTAACATCTGGACGCTGCGGATTGGACACTGTGGCTGTACGCAGCGTCCAATCCGCGGCGTTTCCTGACCGTGGAAACATACCCTAAGAAGTAATCATAGGTGAGGGTATGTTACAAAAATATATGGTATGGTGATGAAACGGTACTCAAATATCAGGCTGGGTGGAAGATGGCAATGGATTGTGTGAAATGGAATAAGTGGAAGGATGTGGAGTGAAAGAAAAGGGCAAGGAATAAAGGAATGCCTGGAATATTACTAATACTGGGGATAAAAGAGGGGAGGGGGTTAAGGTGATGAATAAAAACACAAATTTGCAATATGAGAACATTGTGTAATTATTAAACTAATAGGGAGTAGGGAAAACAATGTGTGAAGATGCCAAAATGCCGGGGAAAGGGCAAAGGGGGAGAGTGAAGGAAACAAGGTGAGCACCAAGGGTTGATGATGATGATGATAATTATTGTGTATCAATAAGAGAAGAGTTACAATGTCAAAAGCCAAAATCACATGACTTATCATATTTCCGTTCAGAGGCAACTTGTAAGTTGTTTTGGAGTAACCAAAATTTAAGGAAAATATAATAAGGTTCCGAGAGTGAATCTTTCTAGCTGGACTAAGTGTGGGGGAGAACCAGGGCCGTAGTTGTGGCTGATATCTGCTCTTGCATGCCCTGGTCTCCCCTCACATACAAAGAATGTCCCAGTGTCAGTGTACTTGCCTCTTCTGCTCTCCGCACCTTTAGGGTCTTCTCCATGTAGCTTAAGACCCCTCCAGTAGTTTGCGCACAAACAGAGACAAAGTCCAGTTGCAACTTAAAATGTAGAACTTTACTTCTTTCTTTTTGCAGCACATCCTTTCCAGATACAACATCAGCATAGGGTTCCATATAGTTCACATCCTTCACTTTCTCTGCACTCTTTTCTAGGTCCTCCAGTACGTGCCCCGATCGTACCGTCTCATACTGTACCGCAGCATCCTCACTGTTCAGACTCACTACGCTTAGGAGTTCCCTCGTCCGTTTCGCCCCGGACATGAGGGCATCTGAACATGCAGTAAGCTGCCACATTTTAGAGCGACCTGAGTCCTTGTTCTGTTGTGACCTCTGCTGTAGCTTCTGTACCACCATTGCTGTTACCACTGCTGCTTCGGTTGCTCTTCTGGTATATTGGGCCCCCGACAGCTGGATTCCTTGCTTATAACGTTACGGAGCTGTCCGCCCTTTACAGGCTCTATGGCCCTACTAACTAAGATCAGAAAAACCCTCTCTTATCCACGGCTGGCTCCTCCTAACCAACTATATACAACATTGTGCCCCATCTAGTGTCTAATTCGGGGTACTACACTTTCCCTATACATAATATGCACACAGTCTACACATCAATATATGTACATATACATAACAGCAGGTAAAATATATACATTTTTACGAACGAGAAAATATCAACATGAGCAAGGGATTGGAGCATCACACGGTCCTGGTACAACCCTTACACTAGCATTGCACATGCTGGATGGGAGGCACGTGAATCTCTTACCTTCCTGCTTCCACAGCGCGGCTTTTTGTACCCCCATTGTCAATTCGGACCTTAGCACTCCAAATTAACTGTATTCCTGTTCGACCTTCTCCAAAGTGAGTTTGATAAGTGGACGACAACAGTTAGCCCCTTACCAACTTCCACTGTACACGTACGGCACAAATCAATAGTGGGTGTATGGAATGGACTCATGGGGTACCGGACCCTGCAGATAATGGCTGGGACACAGCCAGGACCTTCCTCTAATGGCCAACTGTTAACCTGTCAAATGCCGCTGTCAAAATCTTGGGGGTGCGTCATTCTATGCACCTGTAAGGAGGATGACCAGACTGGAGGTACCTGTACTGCACCAGGTCCGGAACTGTCGAGGCTGTGTCCCATGTTGTCAGGGGGAAGACAAAAAGGCCCAGACAGGGGCCCTTATCCAGAAGTGCGGTTAAAAGCGAAAGTGTGCGTGGGGGCGGAGCTTAGCCGCGATGTGAAGAGGACGCGTCCTTCTGAGCTCTCCCGCCAGCGCCTGACTTTTCATGCTATATTACCGCCATCACCGCCAGCCTCAGCCAACCGAACAGTGAGGGAGGAAGCACAAACCGCCGAGAATGCAGGAGAGGCAGGAGAGGAGCTGGAATGACTCGCAGGCGACAGAAAGACCTGGGCCTGGGAGAGGGTAGAGGTTCCCAAGATGGCGCCGACAGGAGCGAGGAGGCGGCCAGGCTCAACGCAGCATGTCAGCGCCGCATGAGTGCAGCGGCAAGGCTTGAAAGGCATGCCCGTAAAGTGGAGGGCCATAGCCAGCAGGAGTCAGAGGGAGAGGAGGAGGAGGTCCGGGATGAAGGGACGGAATCGCAGGAGGAGGTGGAGGGAGGAAAGTCCCCAGTGGGGGATATACTGTACATGAGGAGGAGAAAATGGCGGAGACAGCACAGGAGGAGAGTAATGAGCAGGAGAATCCCACTATTAAAGACGTACAGTGCCTACAAGTAGTATTCAACCCCCTGCAGATTTAGCTGGTTGACACATGCGGAATTAACTTGGCATTGTGACATTTGTACTGTAGATCAGCCTGGAAGTGGGAAATGCACTGCAGCAAAAATTTTTGTTTTGAATTTTTTTTTTTTTTTAAAAACGTTAAAAGTTAATTCAGAGTGTCATTTATTATTCAACCCCTCAAACCACAAGAATTCTGTTTGGTCCCCCTAAAGTATTAAGAAGTAGTTCAGGCACCAAGAATAATGAGCTTCACATGTGTGGATTAATGATCTCTTTTGCCAGCCTTTTCTGACTATTTAAGACCCTCCCCAAACTTGTGAACAGCACTCATACATAGTCAACATGGGAAAGACAAAGGAGCATTCCAAGGCCATCAGAGACAAGATCGTGGAGGGTCACAAGGCTGGCAAGGGGTACAAAACCCTTTCCAAAGAGTTGGCCCTACCTGTCTCCACTGTTGGGAGCATCATCCGTAAGTGGAAGGCTTATGGAACTACTGTTAGCCTTCCACGGCCTGGACAGCCTTTGAAAGTTTCCTCCCGTGCCGAGGCCAGGCTTGTCCGAAGAGTCAAGGCTAACCCAAGGACAACAAGGAAGGAGCTCCGGGAAGATCTCATGGCAGTGGGGACATTGGTTTCAGTCAATACTGTTATGTTTCGGTAGCTGAGGAGTGCAGGTAAAAAAGGCAATACACCAGAGCAGTTGGAATCTATGAGATTGCAGTACCCTGACTAACCACCACAACTAGAGGCAGCCGTGGAGCGTTCCTACGTTGGTCCTAGACGCCTCGTCACAGCCTGAGAAACTAACTACACCTAAAATAGAAATAGGAAAGCTATCTGCACCGGAGCAGAACCCCAAAGATAACAGAAAGCCCCCAAACATGTAATGGACGGTTAGACAAGATGAAATACTGACACAGAAAGAAAATAGTATGAGCAAACGCTGGGGCCCAAACTAACTAAATAGAAAAGGATAGGAAGGGTACTTACTGCAATCCCAGAAAACCCTGAAAAGTACCAACTCTACTAATTTCAAAATCACCTGAGATCACACGACCTCTTCCACCTAAATTAGTTCTCTGGTGTAACAAAATCAAAACAGCAGCCACTAAAAAAAAACTGGAAAAAGCAAAAGTACAAACATCAGTGGCTGAACAAAACTGAGAGGGCAGAAACCCCCGGAGGGGACCCTGAAGGCCCCCACAGAAGTGCAGGACAAAATGCAAAAATATGGCACAAACACAAAAGAAGAAAAAGTCTTATCTGTTAGCAGGAGATGCAGACACGACACAGCAGCCTACAAGGGAAACTGGAATAAAGGATTCAGACCAGAACAATTGATCACCGGCAACCCTGATGGGAAGGTGACTCCCTTATATAAGACCAGTCAGTAACACCTGATTCCCAGTCCTCACAATCTTCACTGGACAGACTAGCACTGCTTGTAACCACCAGAGGGAGCCTCTGCTCAGAACTCATCTCGAACCCATTCACAACAGTACCCCCCCCCTTGAGGAGGGGTCACCGAACCCTCATTTGAGCAACCAGGTCGGTCAGGATGAGTTCTATGATACGCACGGATAAGTCTCCTAGCATGGATGTCCGAAGCAAACACCCAAGAATTGTCTTCCTGACCATAACCTCTCCATTTAACCAAATACTGGAGTTTCCGTCTAGAAAAACGAGAATCTAATATTTTCTCAACCACATACTCCAGATTGCCCTCAACCAAAACAGGGTCAGGAGGCACAGCAGCAGGAACCACTGGCTCAACAAACCTCTTCAACAAGGACTTGTGGAACACGTTATGCATCTTAAATGTCCCTGGAAGAAGCAAACGAAAAGAAACAGGATTAATAATCTCCATGATCTTATAAGGTCCAATGAACCTAGGCTTAAATTTAGGAGATGCTACTCTCATAGGAATATTCTTTGAGGACAACCAGACCAAGTCCCCCACTTTAAACCGAGGACCATCAGTCCTATGCCGGTTAGCAAACCGCTGGGCCCTCTCCTGAGAGAGGGACAACCTCTCCACTACCTGGTCCCAAATCAGTTGCATACGCTCCACAACAGAGTCAACACCTGGACAGACAGAAGCCTCCGCCCGTCCTGAAGAAAATCGAGGGTGAAACCCAGAATTACAGAAAAACGGAGACATCAAAGTAGCAGAGCTAGCCCTATTATTAAGAGCAAACTCAGCCAAAGGCAAAAAAGAGACCCAGTCATCCTGATCAGCAGACACAAAGCATCTTAGATAAGTCTCCAATGTCTGGTTTGTTCTCTCAGTTTGACCATTGGTCTGAGGATGAAATGCCAAGGAGAAAGACAATTGAACACCCAGTTTAGAACAAAAAGTCCTCCAAAATCTGGAAACAAACTGGACTCCTCTGTCAGACACAATGTTCTCAGGAATGCCGTGTAAACGAACCACGTGCTGAAGGAACAACGGCACCAATTCAGAGGAGGAAGGCAACTTAGGTAATGGCACAAGATGTATCATCTTGGAAAACCTATCACAAATTACCCAGATGGTGGTCATTCTCTGAGAAACAGGAAGGTCGGAAATGAAATCCATAGAGATATGGGTCCATGGTCTCTTGGGCACAGGCAATGGCATCAACAAACCACTAGAGCGAGAGCAAGGCTTGGAGCGAGAGCAAGTCCCGCAGGACTGCACACATTCCCTGACATCACGAGACAAGGTAGGCCACCAAAAGGACCGACTAACCAAGTCTCTGGTACCAAAAATTCCGGGATGCCCAGCCAACGCGGAACAATGAATCTCAGACATCACACTCTTTTTCCACTGGTCCGGGACAAACAATTTTCCAACAAGGCAGCACTCGGGCCTATCCTCCTGACACCCCTCCAGAGCAAGTCTCAAATTGGGCGAGATGGCGGAAAGAACTACACCCTCTTTCAAAATAACAGAAGGATCAGATAACTCAGGAGAGTCCGCAAGGAAACTCCTCGAGAGGGCATCCGCCTTAACATTCTTAGTGCCAGGAAGAAAGGAAACCACAAAATTAAAACGTGTGAAAAACAAGGCCCACCTGGCCTGTCTAGGATTGAGTCGCTTGGCAGATTCCAGATAGACCAGATTCTTATGGTCCGTAAGGACCACCACCTGATGTTTGGCTCCCTCCAGCCAATGTCTCCACTCTTCAAAAGCCCACTTCATGGCCAATAACTCCCGATTACCCACGTCATAATTACGTTCAGTAGGAGAAAATTTTCGAGAGAAAAAGGCACAAGGGTTACTTTTAGAGGTCTCTGGATCTTTTTGGGACAAAACGGCACCTGCCCCAATTTCAGAGGCATCAACCTCCACCTGAAATGGCAGAGAAACATCAGGCTGCCGTAGAACAGGAGCAGAAGTGAATCTCTGCTTAAGTTCCTGAAATGCAGAGACTGCCTCAGGAGGCCAATTCACCACATCAGAACCCTTTCTGGTCAAATCAGTTAATGGTTTAACAATAACCGAGAAATTACCAATAAATTTACGATAAAAATTGGCAAAACCCAAAAATCTCTGAAGAGCCTTTAATGAAGTAGGTTGGACCCAATCACAGATGGCCTGAACCTTGACCGGGTCCATTTCAATAACAGATGGGACAAAATGAATCCCAGAAATGAGATCCTCTGTACGCCAAAAAGACACTTTGATCCCTTCACATACAGAGCATTCTCTCTCAAAATCTGGAATACAGTTCGAACATGTTTCACATGAGAGTCCCAGTCATTAGAAAAAATCAAGATATCATCCAAATAAACAATCAGAAATTTGTCCACAAAATCCCTGAAAATGTCATTCATGAAGGACTGGAAGACGGAAGGAGCATTAGTGAGCCCAAAGGGCATCACCAGGTACTCAAAATGCCCTTCAGGGGTATTGAATGCCGTCTTCCATTCATCCCCGTGCTTAATGCGAATAAGGTTATACGCCCCCCTGAGGTCAAGCTTGGTAAACCAAGTAGCGTTTTTCACCCTGGAAAACAGGTCAGAAATCAAGGGTAACGGGTATTGATATTTCACAGTAATATTGTTCAAGAGACGATAATCAATACACGGCCTTAATGAACCATCCTTTTTGGCCACAAAGAAAAAACCGGCACCTAAGGGTGAAGAGGATGGTCTGATATGACCCTTCTCCAATGATTCCTTGATATAAGACCGCATAGCGTCATGTTCAGGTACAGACAAGTTAAAAAGGCGACCTTTAGGGAATTTACTACCCGGCACTAATTCAATAGCGCAGTCATAGTTCCTATGGGGAGGCAAGGATGCAGATTTACTTTCGCTAAACACATCAGAAAAATCAATCAAAAAGTCAGGAACATCCTGAGCCTGGGGGAGGCAGAAAAAACAGGAGTGTTGGTATTAACACATTGGCAGCCCCAACTGGTTACAGACACAGATTTCCAATCCAAAACAGGATTATGAGACTGTAACCAAGGAAAACCCAGCACGATAATGTCATGCAGATTATACAGAACCAAAAATTTGCAGCACTCCTGGTGATCAGGTTCAACCCTCATTATCACCTGAGTAGAAAACTGGGGTTTATTCTCAGCCAAAGGGGTAGAATCGATCCCCAGTAGGGGAATAGACTTCTGTAGGGTATCAAGGGAAATCCACAACGTTTAGCAAAATCATAATCCATCAGATTAATAGCTGCTCCAGAATCAACGAAAGCCTGAGCAGAAAATGAGGACAGAGAGCATATCAGAGTGACAGTTAATAAAAACTTAGTCTGAACACTACCCAAGACAACTGAGCGTGCAAAACGTCTTCCCCGCTTAGGGCAGACTGAAATAGCATGAGAGGCATCACCACAGTAGAAACATAACCCATTGCGCTTTCGAAACTCATGACGCTGTGCCCCAGACACCACTCTATCACACTGCATGGGTTCAGAAGCTGGTTCACAAGGCAACACCATTCCACGCATACTTCTCCGCTCACGCAAACGTCTGTCAATTTGAATCGCTAATGACATAGAATCATTGAGACCAGAGGGGACAGGGAATCCCACCATAACATCCTTTACATTATCTGACAGACCCTTCCGGAAAAGGGCTGCCAAAGCGTCGTCATTCCATTTGGTCAGGACTGCCCACCTACGGAATCTCTGACAGAATAACTCAGCGTCATCAAGCCCCTGATTTAATGCCAACAAGGCTTTTTCAGCTTGATCAGTGACATTAGGCTCATCGTACAATAACCCCAAGGCCTGAAAAAATGCATCAACATCACTCAAAACAGGATCCCCAGGTATCAGGGAAAAAGCCCAATCCTGAGGATCGCCGGCAGGAGAGAGATGATAATTTGAACCTGCTGCGCTGCGTTCCCTGAGGACTTAGATTTTAAGGCAAAAAACAATTTACAATTATTTTTGAAATTCTGAAACTTAGCTCGATCCCCTAAAAACAAATCTGGCATGGGAATCCTAGGTTCCACAACAGGCAACCCAGCAAGATAGATAGCAATACTCCGAACCTCAGTGGCAAGCTGATCCACACGGCCAGACAACTGTGCAAACTCCATTGAGAGAAAAGATCCTCCCCAGCACCCAGAGATACAGAGGGAAAAAAAAAATGCAACAAACAGAAAAATATCTCTGACAACTCTGACAACCTTTTCTTTCACAATTTTTTTTTTCCCTTCTTGAGTACCATACAATTTTCAATTTTTAGGCGTGATACTGTTATGTTTCGGTAGCTGAGGAGTGCAGGTAAAAAAGGCAATACACCAGAGCAGTTGGAATCTATGAGATTGCAGTACCCTGACTAACCACCACAACTAGAGGCAGCCGTGGAGCGTTCCTACGTTGGTCCTAGACGCCTCGTCACAGCCTGAGAAACTAACTACACCTAAAGATAGAAATAGGAAAGCTATCTGCCCCGGAGCAGAACCCCAAAGATAATAGAAAGCCCCCAAACATGTAATGGCGGTTAGACAAGATGAAATACTGACACAGAAAGAAAATAGTATGAGCAAACGCTGGGGCCCAAACTAACTAAATAGAAAAGGATAGGAAGGGTACTTACTGCAATCCCAGAAAACCCTGAAAAGCACCAACTCTACTAATTTCAAAATCACCTGAGATCACACGACCTCTTCCACCTAAATTAGTTCTCTGGTGTACAAAATCAAAACAGCAGCCACTGAAAAAACTGGAAAAAGCAAAAGTACAAACATCAGTGGCTGAACAAAACTGAGAGGGCAGAAAGCCCCCGGAGGGGACCCTGAAGGCCCCCACAGAAGTGCAGGACAAAATGCAAAAATATAGCACAAACACAAAAGAAGAAAAGTCTTATCTGTTAGCAGGAGATGCAGACACGACACAGCAGCTACAAGGGAAACTGGAATAAAGGATTCAGACCAGAACAATTGATCACCGGCAACCCTGATGGGAAGGTGACTCCCTTATATAAGACCAGTCAGTAACACCTGATTCCCAGTCCTCACAATCTTCACTGGACAGACTAGCACTGCTTGTAACCACCAGAGGGAGCCTCTGCTCAGAACTCATCTCAAACCCATTCACAACAGTACCCCCCCCTTGAGGAGGGGTCACCGAACCCTCATTTGAGCAACCAGGTCGGTCAGGATGAGTTCTATGATACGCACGGATAAGTCTCCTAGCATGGATGTCCGAAGCAAACACCCAAGAATTGTCTTCCTGACCATAACCTCTCCATTTAACCAAATACTGGAGTTTCCGTCTAGAAAAACGAGAATCTAATATTTTCTCAACCACATACTCCAGATTGCCCTCAACCAAAACAGGGTCAGGAGGCACAGCAGCAGGAACCACTGGCTCAACAAACCTCTTCAACAAGGACTTGTGGAACACGTTATGGATCTTAAATGTCCCTGGAAGAAGCAAACGAAAAGAAACAGGATTAATAATCTCCATGATCTTATAAGGTCCAATGAACCTAGGCTTAAATTTAGGAGATGCTACTCTCATAGGAATATTCTTTGAGGACAACCAGACCAAGTCCCCCACTTTAAACCGAGGACCATCAGTCCTATGCCGGTTAGCAAACCGCTGGGCCCTCTCCTGAGAGAGGGACAACCTCTCCACTACCTGGTCCCAAATCAGTTGCATACGCTCCACAACAGAGTCAACACCTGGACAGACAGAAGCCTCCGTCTGTCCTGAAGAAAATCGAGGGTGAAACCCAGAATTACAGAAAAACGGAGACATCAAAGTAGCAGAGCTAGCCCTATTATTAAGAGCAAACTCAGCCAAAGGCAAAAAAGAGACCCAGTCATCCTGATCAGCAGACACAAAGCATCTTAGATAAGTCTCCAATGTCTGGTTTGTTCTCTCAGTTTGACCATTGGTCTGAGGATGAAATGCCGAGGAGAAAGACAATTGAACACCCAGTTTAGAACAAAAAGTCCTCCAAAATCTGGAAACAAACTGGACTCCTCTGTCAGACACAATGTTCTCAGGAATGCCGTGTAAACGAACCACGTGCTGAAGGAACAACGGCACCAATTCAGAGGAGGAAGGCAACTTAGGTAATGGCACAAGATGTATCATCTTGGAAAACCTATCACAAATTACCCAGATGGTGGTCATTCTCTGAGAAACAGGAAGGTCGGAAATGAAATCCATAGAGATATGGGTCCATGGTCTCTTGGGCACAGGCAATGGCATCAACAAACCACTAGAGCGAGAGCAAGGCTTGGAGCGAGAGCAAGTCCCGCAGGACTGCACAAATTCCCTGACATCACGAGACAAGGTAGGCCACCAAAAGGACCGACTAACCAAGTCTCTGGTACCAAAAATTCCGGGATGCCCAGCCAACGCGGAACAATGAATCTCAGACATCACACTCTTTTTCCACTGGTCCGGGACAAACAATTTTCCAACAGGGCAGCACTCGGGCCTATCCTCCTGACACCCCTCCAGAGCAAGTCTCAAATTGGGCGAGATGGCGGAAAGAACTACACCCTCTTTCAAAATAACAGAAGGATCAGATAACTCAGGAGAGTCCGCAAGGAAACTCCTCGAGAGGGCATCCGCCTTAACATTCTTAGTGCCAGGAAGAAAGGAAACCACAAAATTAAAACGTGTGAAAAACAAGGCCCACCTGGCCTGTCTAGGATTGAGTCGCTTGGCAGATTCCAGATAGACCAGATTCTTATGGTCCGTAAGGACCACCACCTGATGTTTGGCTCCCTCCAGCCAATGTCTCCACTCTTCAAAAGCCCACTTCATGGCCAATAACTCCCGATTACCCACGTCATAATTACGTTCAGTAGGAGAAAATTTTCGAGAGAAAAAGGCACAAGGGTTACTTTTAGAGGTCTCTGGATCTTTTTGGGACAAAACGGCACCTGCCCCAATTTCAGAGGCATCAACCTCCACCTGAAATGGCAGAGAAACATCAGGCTGCCGTAGAACAGGAGCAGAAGTGAATCTCTGCTTAAGTTCCTGAAATGCAGAGACTGCCTCAGGAGGCCAATTCACCACATCAGAACCCTTTCTGGTCAAATCAGTTAATGGTTTAACAATAACCGAGAAATTACCAATAAATTTACGATAAAAATTGGCAAAACCCAAAAATCTCTGAAGAGCCTTTAATGAAGTAGGTTGGACCCAATCACAGATGGCCTGAACCTTGACCGGTCCATTTCAATAACAGATGGGGACAAAATGAATCCCAGAAATGAGATCCTCTGTACGCCAAAAAGACACTTTGATCCCTTCACATACAGAGCATTCTCTCTCAAAATCTGGAATACAGTTCGAACATGTTTCACATGAGAGTCCCAGTCATTAGAAAAAATCAAGATATCATCCAAATAAACAATCAGAAATTTGTCCACAAAATCCCTGAAAATGTCATTCATGAAGGACTGGAAGACGGAAGGAGCATTAGTGAGCCCAAAGGGCATCACCAGGTACTCAAAATGCCCTTCAGGGGTATTGAATGCCGTCTTCCATTCATCCCCGTGCTTAATGCGAATAAGGTTATACGCCCCCCTGAGGTCAAGCTTGGTAAACCAAGTAGCGTTTTTCACCCTGGAAAACAGGTCAGAAATCAAGGGTAACGGGTATTGATATTTCACAGTAATATTGTTCAAGAGACGATAATCAATACACGGCCTTAATGAACCATCCTTTTTGGCCACAAAGAAAAAACCGGCACCTAAGGGTGAAGAGGATGGTCTGATATGACCCTTCTCCAATGATTCCTTGATATAAGACCGCATAGCGTCATGTTCAGGTACAGACAAGTTAAAAAGGCGACCTTTAGGGAATTTACTACCCGGCACTAATTCAATAGCGCAGTCATAGCTCCTATGGGGAGGCAAGGATGCAGATTTACTTTCGCTAAACACATCAGAAAAATCAATCAAAAAGTCAGGAACATCCTGAGCCTGGGGGAGGCAGAAAAAACAGGAGTGTTGGTATTAACACATTGGCAGCCCCAACTGGTTACAGACACAGATTTCCAATCCAAAACAGGATTATGAGACTGTAACCAAGGAAAACCCAGCACGATAATGTCATGCAGATTATACAGAACCAAAAATTTGCAGCACTCCTGGTGATCAGGTTCAACCCTCATTATCACCTGAGTAGAAAACTGGGTTTATTCTCAGCCAAAGGGGTAGAATCGATCCCCAGTAGGGAATAGACTTCTGTAGGGTATCAAGGGAAATCCACAACGTTTAGCAAAATCATAATCCATCAGGTTAATAGCTGCTCCAGAATCAACGAAAGCCTGAGCAGAAAATGAGGACAGAGAGCATATCAGAGTGACAGTTAATAAAAACTTAGTCTGAACACTACCCAAGACAACTGAGCGTGCAAAACGTCTTCCCCGCTTAGGGCAGACTGAAATAGCATGAGAGGCATCACCACAGTAGAAACATAACCCATTGCGCTTTCGAAACTCATGACGCTGTGCCCCAGACACCACTCTATCACACTGCATGGGTTCAGAAGCTGGTTCACAAGGCAACACCATTCCACGCATACTTCTCCGCTCACGCAAACGTCTGTCAATTTGAATCGCTAATGACATAGAATCATTGAGACCAGAGGGACAGGGAATCCCACCATAACATCCTTTACATTATCTGACAGACCCTTCCGGAAAAGGGCTGCCAAAGCGTCGTCATTCCATTTGGTCAGGACTGCCCACCTACGGAATCTCTGACAGTATAACTCAGCGTCATCAAGCCCCTGATTTAATGCCAACAAGGCTTTTTCAGCTTGATCAGTGACATTAGGCTCATCGTACAATAACCCCAAGCCTGAAAAAATGCATCAACATCACTCAAAACAGGATCCCCAGGTATCAGGGAAAAAGCCCAATCCTGAGGATCGCCGCGCAGGAGAGAGATGATAATTTGAACCTGCTGCGCTGCGTTCCCTGAGGACTTAGATTTTAAGGCAAAAAACAATTTACAATTATTTTTGAAATTCTGAAACTTAGCTCGATCCCCTAAAAACAAATCTGGCATGGGAATCCTAGGTTCCACAACAGGCAACCTAGCAAGATAGTAGCAATACTCCGAACCTCAGTGGCAAGCTGATCCACACGGCCAGACAACTGTGCAAACTCCATTGAGAGAAAAGATCCTCCCCAGCACCCAGAGATACAGAGGGAAAAAAAAAAATGCAACAAACAGAAAAATATCTCTGACAACTCTGACAACCTTTTTCTTTCACAATATTTTTTCCCTTCTGTGAGTACCATACAATTTTCAATTTTTAGGCCGGTGATACTGTTATGTTTCGGTAGCTGAGGAGTGCAGGTAAAAAAGGCAATACACCAGAGCAGTTGGAATCTATGAGATTGCAGTACCCTGACTAACCACCACAACTAGAGGCAGCCGTGGAGCGTTCCTACGTTGGTCCTAGACGCCTCGTCACAGCCTGAGAAACTAACTACACCTAAAGATAGAAAAGGAAAGCTATCTGCCCCGGAGCAGAACCCCAAAGATAATAGAAAGCCCCCAAACATGTAATGGCGGTTAGACAAGATGAAATACTGACACAGAAAGAAAATAGTATGAGCAAACGCTGGGGCCCAAACTAACTAAATAGAAAAGGATAGGAAGGGTACTTACTGCAATCCCAGAAAACCCTGAAAAGCACCAACTCTACTAATTTCAAAAACACCTGAGATCACACGACCTCTACCACCTAAATTAGTTCTCTGGTGTAACAAAATCAAAACAGCAGCCACTGAAAAAACTGGAAAAAGCAAAAGTACAAACATCAGTGGCTGAACAAACTGAGAGGGCAGAAGCCCCCGGAGGGGACCCTGAAGGCCCCCACAGAAGTGCAGGACAAAATGCAAAAATATAGCACAAACACAAAAGAAGAAAAGTCTTATCTGTTAGCAGGAGATGCAGACACGACACAGCAGGCTACAAGGGAAACTGGAATAAAGGATTCAGACCAGAACAATT
>JARQOD010000001.1:510922088-511023076 GCA_033576555.1 Oophaga sylvatica
TAATTTTTAATTTTTATTATATACTCTAATTTTTACTTTAATTTTTATTATATACATAAATGCAATGTTCATTATTAATTCATTTCTCCTGTTATATGATTATTACATCGTTAGACACTGTTCTCCCTTTTGTGTCAATATAAAGATCTCTATATGATTACACATCGCATCTTTTTTTCTCATTTGATTGCAAGGGCGCTCTGCGCAGTCGCAGGTGTCCTCACAGTCGTCCCTCCGCTCTTCTCCACATCATCTGCGCATCTGCAGTACTTCATTTCAATTTTGTTGCCCCACTTCCGGTCTGTAGTGACGCTCTGCGCAACTGCAGGAGTCCTTTGCATCTGACCTTCTTCCTGCTCGCTTATCCTGCTTCTCTTACCATATATAAAGCGGTCATTCCGCCATTTAGAGCACCTGCTCTTCAAACGGCGGCGAGTCCCCGTGTCTTCCTCCATTCTTCCAGGTTTGTGGGTGTTTTCTATGTTTCACGGTTTCTTCAGATACTTTCCCGGACATTGTCTGTGTTCCCAAGCTCTGTATACTTTTTCTGGGAACTCATGGCTCTCTCTATCTATTTTTCCCTATAGCACTTCCCTGCACATTGGAAGCCATACAGGTACTACTCCTTTTTTATCTACAATACACGTTTCCACTTACCTGATCTCTGCCCTTCTGGATGTGCCACACCATTTAATTTTACTTTTTTTATATATGCTTCATTCTTACAATTGTTGTTGTATAACTTTATAACTCTATATGACAGTCTGATCTGATTAATTTTTTAATGGTATTTCATTATTTTCCCGTAATGGACTATATAATCTATTTATTGACATATGTACCGTTATGATTTTCTTTCTTTTTTAGTTGCTATTCTGGATGATTAAATCCTCAGCATATCTAAAACTACAACTTGTCAAAGATGCTTTTTTGTGTTAATATGCATGTTCCACACTATTGTCTAAGCAATCCTCTATTGTTTATTTACCTCTTATGTTTTTGTTTTAGTTTTGTTATCTTAATCTTAGATAATTTTCTTTGACAAAGGCCATAACGGCTGAAACGTCAGAAACTAAGTGTCTGTATGACTAATAGTGAATGCACAATAAAATATGTTTCAAGAATTTTGAGCGTCAGGTTACTCATATGTGGTATTAACAGTAGTACATATTATCAATTCATTATAATAAATAACAGTTTATCCAGGTGTAGTGCATCACACCTAGGCGTCAATATAGATGGTTTAAAGGTGGGCATCACTCAATGATGGTGAAAAGCAGTCCAGTCAGATGAAATATCCCCAACGCCCATGGAACAGAAGGTTGAAGATGGTAGACATCTCAAAACGGTGATGTGAGTCAGTCCTGTCCAGTCTTTAAAAATCCCCAGAAACCAAACAGACGTAGGACAAATATACTGAAAATAATGACAAAGAAAATGTTAAGAACAATACTAATTAAAATATAAACCCAAACTGAACTGGGAACATATACAATGGTTACGATAGAGAAAAAGATTATAAGAAGATTATAAAAAGGAGGCAAAGCTCAAGGCCCTTGGGGGTCATCGTGTTCAGGGTAATAATCCATTTAGTCTGATTTTGGGCCAGCAGCTTTTTATAGTTCCCCGCTCTGATCCCCAAATGGACACAATCAATGCACCTGACCATAAATGTTTTTGCGTCATAATCATGGAAAGTCCTAAAGTGACGGGGAATGGTTTTAAGGGTAGAGGGGTCGGTCACTGTCTTGGCAGCACGAATGTCCTGCACATGCTCACGCCCCCTCACATATGATTCTCTAGATGTAAGACCAATGTATATCATGGAGCATCCACACGTAGCATAGTAGATAATATTAGTGCTACCACATGATATACGTTGTCTAATCTGGATGTTTTTTGAACCATCAGAGGATTGAAACGTCGAGCAGCACAGGACATTCGAGCAGGCAAGACAGTGGCCGCAGGGGACAGATCCCACACTCGGGCCTCTAGATCCAAAGGGATTTGAGAGCACTGGAACATAATGGCTCTTAACGAGAAGATCCCTGAGATTTTTTGATCTTCTGGAGGTCATTCGTGGATATTTACCAATGGCCAGACCCAAGGAGGGTTCAACACCAAGAACAGACCAGTGCTTGGACAGGATCTCGCTCATATGGTCCCACTCATGGTTAAAGGTTGAAATAAAACGGATGTTGTCACCCCCATCTCTCCTCCCCCTGTCCGTACAGTCCCGTGGGTATAATAAAATTGTACGTGCAGTGTTTTTGGCCCTGTCGTAACCCCTCCCTATACACCTGTTGCTGTAGCCTTGACTACGAAAGCGGGCCCTCAAATCATGGGCACGCCTTTCAAATTTATCGCCTGTGGAACAGATTCACCTCATCCTGAGGAATTGACCGACTGGGATGGCTCTGATGGTAGAAAGATTGTGCGAAGATTCGGCGTGTGATAGAGCGTAACGGAGGTTGGTTTTCTGTATGTGTCTGTCTGGATACAACGATTGTCAGCGAGATACAGAGAGACGTCCAGAAAATCAATGGACCTGGAATCAAATTTATAGGTCAGCTTAATGTTAAATTTGTTGATATTTAACCACGCCATGAACTACCCGAGCTGCTGCACTGTCCCATCCCAAAAGAATAAAATATCATCAATATAGCGATGCCAGCACAGCACATGGGAGGCGGCCGGTGCGCCCCTGTCGCCAAAAATGAATCTCTCCCAGGAGCCCAGGAAGAGATTAGCATACGAGGGTGCACAGGGCGCGCCCATGGCCATGCCGCATCGCTGTAGATGAAACTGAGTTTTAAATACAAAAAAATTATGGGTACGAACAAATTGCAGCAGCTCGAGGAGTAGTTCGCACAAGGAGCCGTCAAGGTCGGACATCCCCAGGAAGAGGCGAACCGCATCCAGCCCTAGTGTGTGGTTAGGGGTGAACCTAGCCTCTGTGCTGCCTGAGGCGAACTGCAAGACGGTGCCCCCCAATTCGAGTGAGGAAGGTTGCGGCGCGCTGTGCGCGCCGCGGCAAATTTTAGGCCATGCCCCGACCACACCCATTTCACAACTAGTCACACCCATGTCCACACCCCGACCACACCCATTTAGCACTGGTGATCACACTGACTGGTACTGAGGGCACAGTGACTGGTACTATGGGCACACTGGTACTGAGTAAAAGAAAGAACAGAGAGAGAAAAAAGAAAACAGAGAAAGAAGAGAGAGAAAGAGGGGAAAGCAAGAAAGAACAGAGAGAAAGTAGAGAGAGAAATAAATAAACAAAGAAAGGGAAAAGAAAGAACAGAGAGAGAAAAGAACAGAGAGAGAAAGAAAAAAAGACGGGAAAGAAAGAACAGAGAGAAAGAAAGAAAGAACAGAAAAAGAAAGGAGACAGAAAAAAAGAACAGAGAGAAAAAAAGAAATAGGGGAAAGAAAGAACAAAGAGAGAAAGAAAGAACAGAGAGATAGAGAGAAAGAAAGATGGGAAACAAAGAACAGAGAGAGAGAAAGAGAAATAAAGAAAACAGATAGAAAGAACAGAGAGAGAAAGAACAGAAAGATAGAGTGGAAAGAAAGAGAAAGAAATAAAGAACAGAGAGAAAGAAAGAACAGAGAGAGAAAGAAAGAGAAAGAAAGAACAGAGAGAGAAAGAAAGAGGGGAAAGAAAGAACAGAGAGAAAGAAAAAGAACAGAGAGAGAAAGAAAGATGGGAAAGAAAAAAACTACTGAATAATGGCCCCATATACTGCTGCATACAGTAAAATGGCCCCACATGATGCTCCATACTGAATAATGGCCCCACATAATGATGCATACAGTATAATGGCCCCACATGATGCTCCATACTGAATAATGGCCCCATATACTGCTGCATACAGTATAATGGCCCCACATGATGCTCCATACTGAACAATGGCCCTGCAATATCATCTGTACCACTCTAATCAAGCTGTTTCTCCTCTTCCTACAGGTATGCACCAAATTTCCCCAGCTTTGCCAAATACCTGTGACTGTGTTTTGTGAACTACATTAATTTTGCATGGTATGCACCAAATTTCCCCAGCTTTGCCAAATTCCTGTGACTGTGTTTTGTGAACTACATTAATTTTGCATGGTATGCACCAAATTTCCCCAGCTTTGCCAAATTCCTGTGTCTGTGTTTTGTGAACTACATTAATTTTGCATGGTATGCACCAAATTTCCCCAGCTTTGCCAAATTCCTGTGACTGTGTTTTGTGAACTACATTAATTTTGCATGGTATGCACCAAATTTCCCCAGCTTTGCCAAATTCCTGTGACTGTGTTTTGTGAACTACATTAATTTTGCATGGTATGCACCAAATTTCCCCAGCTTTGCCAAATTCCTGTGACTGTGTTTTGTGAACTACATTAATTTTGCATGGTATGCACCAAATTTCCCCAGCTTTGCCAAATTCCTGTGACTGTGTTTTGTGAACTACATTAATTTTGCATGATTTCTAATTACTATACTATGAATTAGACTAGAATTCTAGAATGCATTTGGCCACTCATCGCTCCTGCAATATCATCTGTACCACTCTATTCAAGCTGTTTCTCCTCTTCCTACAGGTATGCACCAAATTTCCCCAGCTTTGCCAAATTCCTGTGACTGTGTTTTGTGAACTACATTAATTTTGCATGGTATGCACCAATTTCCCCAGCTTTGCCAAATTCCTGTGACTGTGTTTTGTGAACTACATTAATTTTGCATGGTATGCACCAAATTTCCCCAGCTTTGCCAAATTCCTGTGACTGTGTTTTGTGAACTACATTAATTTTGCATGGTATGCACCAAATTTCCCCAGCTTTGCCAAATTCCTGTGACTGTGTTTTGTGAACTACATTAATTTTGCATGGTATGCACCAAATTTCCCCAGCTTTGCCAAATTCCTGTGACTGTGTTTTGTGAACTACATTAATTTTGCATGGTATGCAATCATCTATGCAGCTTTTTCTCTGTTTTTGACTGTTTATGAAGTGCATATAGTATCCCTGGCATTTCACTTACCCATCTTCCTGTATTCACAATGCATTCATTCCCCTTGTGTCTTCCATGCATACCTGAGCTGCCAGTCCTTTCCCCCTCTTTTATTAGCTTTGCTTAACTGTGACCATGTGGTCTGGGTAATCACGCCCACAACCCCCCTCACAGCTGCTTCCTCTCAAGTGCACATTTAGCCTCAGACATGAGTCTGACAAGACGAGTCTGACCTCCATCTTTCAACTTCCATCTTTCAAATTACAGATTTCTAATTACTATACTATGAATTAGACTAGAATTGGACTGGAATTTGACTGTAAGTTGACAGAATATATAACCACTACCATGTTTCCTTTTCTTTTCACTTTCACCCCCATACTACTTACTTTTTTCCTATTCCCTGTAATCCCCCCACCTAGTAATGAAGCAGTCATTTCCCCCTCCATTCTCCCCAGCCATCTCACCTTTTCCTCAGAACTGTTCCTCCACATACAATCCTTTTTCTCTAGAAACACACGGCCATACCATGTCTTATCCTGTTCCCACCTTCTAACGCTCTGTCTGTTACTACTCACTGCTGGTGACATATCCCCAAATCCTGGCCCTCCTCAACACATCCCCACACTCACTTCTATCACCTTGCCACGATCCTCTACACGTCTTCGCAACCATGATAACCTCATACCCATTCACCCAGCCCCCACTCCCCCGGTCCCCCTACCTGGAGCACTATGGAACGCACGCTCTGTCTGCAATAAACTGTCATTTATCCACGACCTCTTCATCACCAATAAACTCTCATTCCTTGGCATCAACGAAACCTGGCTCACCCCCTCGGACTCAGTCCTCACCAGCTGCACTCTCATACAGTGGATTCCACCTATCTCACACCCCCCACCCCAGCAACAAACGTGGTGGAGGAGTTGGTTTGCTCCTATCTGACACCTGCTCCTTTGCCCCAATTCCACTACCCCCCTCCGCTACTACTCCCTCATTTGAGGTGCACTCCGTCCGCATCTACTCCCCCTCCAACCTCCAGCTGGCTGTCATCTACCACCCCCCAGAACTTGCCATCTCCACCTTTCTCGATCACTTCACCACCTGGCTGCTCCATTTCCTCTCTGTTGACATCCCCACTATCATTATGGGTGACTTCAACATCCCCATTGATGCTTCCACCCCAGCGGCCTCTAAACTTTTATCGCTCACTGCCTCCTTTGGCCTCACTCAATGGTCCTCTGCAGCCACTCACAAAGATGGTCACACGATCGACCTTATCTTCACCCGCCTCTGTTCCCTTACTAATCTCACTAACTCACCCCTTCCCCTGTCTGACCACAACCTACTGACGTTCTCTTCTCTCTCCTCTTCTAGTGCACAACCCCCACTCCACAAACTCACTCACCCTCGCAGAAATCTCAAACACCTCAATTTACCAATGCTCTCTGAGTCCCTCCTCCCTCTTACAGACATATCTTCACTTCATGACACAGATTCTGCTGCCACCTTTTATAACACTGCAATAACAGCAGCACTTGATTCGGCTGCCCCCCTCACACATAGCAAAACTTGTACAATCAACAGGCAGCCCTGGCTGACCAGCCTCACCAAAGAACTGAGACGGGCTTCCAGGGTTGCTGAGCGGAGATGGAAAAAATCCCGCTCTGCCGAGCACCTAATCGCATACAAGCAGTCCCTCACCAGCTTCAAATCCACACTCACTGCTGCAAAGCAAACTTACTTCTCATCTCTCATATCCTCCCTGTCTCACAACCCTAAACAGCTCTTCAACACTTTCAATTCTCTACTCTGTCCCCCAGCACCTCCCCCTTCTCCTCTCATTTCTGCTGAAGACTTTGCCTCTTTCTTTAAGCAGAAGATCGATACGATCAGAGAAAGCTTTGGCCCACAGCCCCCATTGCCCCTCTTAGCTGCTCAACCCTCTTCCTCCAAAGCCAACTTCTCCACCATGACAGAAGATCAGCTTTCCACCCTCCTATCAAGATCACACCTTACCACTTGCATGCTTGACCCGCTGCCATCCCACCTCATCCCTAGCCTCGCCACCGTCTTCACCCCTACTCTAACACACCTCTTCAACCTCTCACTTACAAATGGTGTCTTCCCCTCATCCTTCAAACATGCCTCGATCACACCCATTCTCAAAAAGACCTCCCTTGACCCATCCTCTGTGTCTAGCTATCGCCCGATATCTCTTCTCCCTTATGCCTCAAAACGACTGGAACAGCATGTCCATCTTGAACTGTCCTCCTACCTCTCCTCCTGCTCCCTCTTTGACCGCTTACAATCAGGCTTCCGACTGCATCACTCAACTGAAACTGCCCTAACTAAAGTCACCAACGACCTACTAACCGCCAAGAGCAAGCGTCACTACTCTGTCCTCCTTCTCCTGGACCTGTCTTCTGCCTTCGACACTGTGGACCATTCCCTCCTGTTACAGATTCTCTCATCTCTTGGCATCACAGGCTTGGCCCTATTATGGATCTCATCATATCTAACAAACCGAACTTTCAGTGTCTCCCTCTCCCACACCACCTCCTCACCTCGTCCCCTGTCTGTCGGTGTTCCCCAAGGCTCAGTTCTTGGACCCCTACTCTTCTCCATCTACACCCTCGGCCTGGGACAGCTCATAGAATCCCATGGTCTTCAGTATCATCTCTACGCCGACGACACGCAGATCTACCTATCTGGACCTGACCTCACCTCCTTACTGACCAAAATCCCACAATGTCTGTCTGTTATTTCTGCTTTCTTCTCTGCTCGCTTTCTAAAACTGAACATGGACAAAACAGAATTTATCATCTTTCCCCCATCTCACTCTACCCCCCCACCAGACCTGTCCATTAACATCAATGGCTGCTCACTTTCCCCAGTCCCGCACGCTCGGTGCCTTGGAGTGATCCTTGACTCTGCCCTCTCTTTCAAGCCACATGTCCAAACCCTAGCCTCCTCCTGCCGTCTCAAACTCAAAAATATTTCCCGGATCCGTGCATTCCTTGACCTTGAAAGTACAAAAACACTAGTGCATGCCCTCATCATCTCCCGCCTCGACTACTGCAACCTCCTACTCTCTGGCCTTCCCTCTAGCACTCTGGCACCACTCCAATCCATCCTGCACTCTGCTGCACGACTAATACACTTGTCTCCCCGCTATTCCCCAGCCTCTCCTCTCTGCCAAGCCCTTCATTGTCTTCCTATGTTCAGAGGCTCCAGTTCAAAACCCTAACCATGACCTACAAAGCCATCCACAATCTGTCTCCTCCATACATCTGTGACATGGTCTCCCGGTACATACCCACACGCAACCTTCGATCCTCTCAAGATCTCCTCCTCTACTCCCCTCTTATCTCTTCTTCCCACAACCGCATACAAAGCTTCTCCCGTGCCTCTCCCATACTCTGGAACTCTCTACCCCAACACATCAGACTCGCGCCTACCATGGAAACCTTCAAAAAGACCCACCTCTTCCGACAAGCCTACAACCTGCAGTGATCATCAGTCTACTGAACCACCGCACGATCAGCTCTTCCCTCTCCTAGTGTATCCTCACCCATCCCTGTAGACTGTGAGCCCTTGCGGGCAGGGTCCTCTCTCCTTCTGTACTTGTGTGTGCCTTGTATTGCTCATGTTTACTGTACTTGTCTATATTTGCCCCTCTTCACATGTAAAGCACATGGAATAAATGGCGCTATAAAAATCTATAATAATAATAATATAATTAATAATAATAATATACTGCTGCATACAGTATAATGGCCCCACATGATGCTCCATACTGAATAATGGCCCCATATACTGCTGCATACAGTATAATGGCCCCACATGATGCTCCATACTGAATAATGGCCCCATATACTGCTGCATACTATATAATGGCCCCATATACTGCTGCATACAGTATAATAGCCCCACATGATGCTCCATACTGAATAATGGCCCCATATACTGCTGCATACAGTATAATAGCCCCACATGATGCTCCATACTGAATAATGGCCCCATATATGCTGCATACTGTATAATGGCCCCATATACTGCTACATACAGTATAATAGCCCCACATGATGCTCCATACTGAATAATGGCCCCATATACTGCTGCAAACTGTATAATGGCCCCATATACTGCTGCATACAGTATAATCCCCACATGATGCTCCATACTGAATAATGGCTCCATATACTGCTGCATACAGTATAATGCCCCACATGATGCTCCATACTGAATAATGGCCCCATATACTGCTGCATACAGTATAATGGCCCCACTGATGCTCCATACTGAATAATGGCCCCATATACTGCTGCATACAGTATAATGGCCACACATGATGCTCCATACTGAATAATGGCCCCATATACTGCTGCATACTGTATAATGGCCCCATATACTGCTGCATACAGTATAATGGCCCCACATGATGCTCCATACTGAATAATGGCCCCATATACTGCTGCATACAGTATAATGGCCCCACATGATGCTCCATACTGAATAATGGCCCCATATACTGCTGCATACTATATAATGGCCCCATATACTGCTGCATACAGTATAATAGCCCCACATGATGCTCCATACTGAATAATGGCCCATATACTGCTGCATACAGTATAATAGCCCCACATGATGCTCCATACTGAATAATGGCCCCATATACTGCTGCATACTGTATAATGGCCCCATATACTGCTACATACAGTATAATAGCCCCACATGATGCTCCATACTGAATAATGGCCCCATATACTGCTGCAAACTGTATAATGGCCCCATATACTGCTGCATACAGTATAATATCCCCACATGATGCTCCATACTGAATAATGGCTCCATATACTGCTGCATACAGTATAATAGCCCCACATGATGCTCCATACTGAATAATGGCCCATATACTGCTGCATACAGTATAATAGCCCCACATGATGCTCCATACTGAATAATGGCCCCATATACTGCTGCATACTGTATAATGGCCCCACATGATGCTCCATACTGATAATAGCCCATATACTGCTGCATACAGTAAATGCCCCACATGATGCTCATACTGAATAGGCCATAATGCTGCATCAGTATAATAGCCCCACATGATGCTCCATACTGAATAATGGCCCCTATACTGCTGCATACAGTATAAACCTGAGCCATACTGATAATGGCCCCATATACTGCTGCATACAGTATAATAGCCCCACATGATGCTCCATACTGAATAATGGCCTTGCATTAAAAAAAAAACTACTCACCTCTGCCCATTCCAACGCTGATATCGCTTCCTCATCTATCACACACACACACACACACATACACACAGCGTCACACACACACAGCAGCTTCACACACACACACACAGCAGCTTCACAGGCACAGCGGCCAGACTCACCTCTCCACGATCCGGCAGCTTCCTTCTTCTCACATTCCTCTCACACATTGAGCGGCTCTGGTGTTATGAGTTCTGCTCTGCCGCCCCTGGCTGCCGCCGTCTGAGACAACAGGCTCAACTCGCCTCATTATAGCGGCGCCCTGTGTGTGGTCAATACAGGTGTATAGGGATTCGATGTCAGAAGTGACGAAGAGGGTGTGATTATCCACAAGGACGCCATCGACCCGCGTGAGGACATCCGTTGTGTCCTTAATGTAAGATGGCAATAACTCGACCAACTGTTTCAGATAGTAGTCTAAAAATTTACACTCCGGGTCGCACAATACCTCATACGGAAACGATCGGACGTCCCGGGGATCAACGGAGTCCTTGTGGATCTTGGGCAGGAGCTAGAAGGTAGGGGTTTTTGGGGCCCTGACTATCAACCCTCAAAAACAGCCTTAGTAATAATGTCCTCATCTAGAGCACGAATAAGAATGTGTTGGAGTGCCAGCGAGAAGGAGGATGTGGGATTGTATGATAGTTTTTCATAGGTATGAGAATTCCTCAACTGCCGAAAGGCCTCTCGCTCGTACATTGTGGTAGGCCAGACAACGATATTCCCCCCTTGTCAGCCGGCTTGAATACAACCCCAGGAATGGATTGTAATTCTGAAATTGCACGGCGTTGCCTATAAGTCAGATGTTTACGCCTAGAGGATAGCTTTTTGAAATCTTCTGTAACTAATTTTGTAAAAATGTCTATAGCTGGACTTAAGGACAAGGGGGGGAATCTCGTAGATCTGGGCAGCACATTAGGAGGAAACTTACCCCGATTGGATGGAGATTGCTCCTCGAGGAGGTCCTCTAAAATGTGAAGTGCCTCCCTCTCGCTGTCACTCATTGGCTCATTAGACTGATCTTTATGATGTAATTTCCATAATAGCAGCTTCATTGAAATAAGGTGAAGATCCTTCAGTGCTAAAAAATAGTTAAAGGAGTTAGTGGGGGGAGAAGATCAGGCCCCGACTCAAAACATCCAACTGTACATCAGTGAAACCATATGAGGAAAGGTTAATCACCTGAGGGGCATTCTGGGAACCACCCGGGACAGTATGCCCCATCGTGATTTTATTCTTGGCAGATTGACGAGTAGTGAAATGTCTGGAGAATGAATCAGAAACGGAGTTCCCGCCAGAGTGTGAAGGCTGGGATAGAATGTCATCCTCACATGATATATTTGATTTAGTTGAGGCAGATCTTGATCTCGATCGAGTTGTATTCCTTGACGTTGGTATAGTCGAGCTGTTTACTCGTACGGAACCAAGGACTCCCAACATTGAGCCCCTTCCCCATTATAAGGATACCCCTGATATCCTTCCACCAATAACGACAGACAGTAAATCTTTGGATGTATATGGCCACAGCAGCCTTTATTTAAATACAAACAATATTAACAATAATTAACAATATAATAACAACATCAGGGAGGAGTCCTTGAAGCTACAAAGATCATGGTGAATTGAACCAATATCCTGTGAACAACACCCAACCTCTTACTCCCAGCCGTTACCCCACAGGCTCGGGAGCACCACCATTGAGGTGTGCTGTTCACCCAATAACTTGGGGATCCGCCCACTCCATGTGAACTCCCCTTCCACCATTCACCAAATCACCACCACGTAACTTCAAACAGTGGAGACCCTAAACAGAGTCCCCACAAACCAATTTCCACCAACTTCAAGGACTCTCTACCCACCCCCTTGAGCCGCCATGACCCAAAATTATACAAAATAAACAACCTCATAACAGGGAGGGAGGGCGGGACTACTGATGGGGCAAGACAGGAACTGACACCTTACTCCACCCCATCACTGCCTTATAAACCCCCCACCACCCCCTCTCATTTAAATGTTCCTTCCTCTTTGTAAACCCCTCTAAACCCCGTCATGCCGGCCTCCGCCCATGCCTCTTTCTTGAGGGGAGGGAGGCTCTGCTCCGGCCATTACTTGACGTTGGTATAGTCGAGCTGTTTACTCGTACGGAACCAAGGACTCCCAACATTGAGCCCCTTCCCCATTATCAGGATACCCCTGATATCCTTCCACCAATAACGACAGACAGTAAATCTTTGGATGTATATGGCCACAGCAGCCTTTATTTAAATACAAACAATATTAACAATAATTAACAATATAATAACAACATCAGGGAGGAGTCCTTGAAGCTACAAAGATCATGGTGAATTGAACCAATATCCTGTGAACAACACCCAACCTCTTACTCCCAGCCGTTACCCCACAGGCTCGGGAGCACCACCATTGAGGTGTGCTGTTCACCCAATTACTTGGGGATCCGCCCACTCCATGTGAACTCCCCTTCCACCATTCACCAGATCACCACCACGTAATTTCAAACAGTGGAGACCCTAAACAGAGTCCCCACAAACCAATTTCCACCAACTTCAAGGACTCTCTACCCACCCCCTTGAGCCACCACAACGAGGGCCCATTGAAACCTCAATGGCCCGAGACCCCCTAAACCCGCAAAGCTATGGCCCTTTCAATACCTTCCTGAATACCCAAAGCCCAAATATCCGAACCAACGGCATTCAGATGAACCCATCAGCCAACCAAAAGTCCCCTTCACCCTTCTCCAAATCAAAATGCCGTACAGACACGTTACCGTTCCGGGCCATGAAAGAAGACACAGCCCGATTAACCTTTATCCTGGCCTTGTTAATCTTAGCCAGGGACCTCATGTTCCGCCAACGCCTGCGTGGAACAATTTCAGACCAAACCAAAATGACCCCCGGATATAACACCCATAACCGCAAGCAATCCTGCTTAATATCTTTTACTAATTCCCGGAAGGGTCGCACCGCAAGATCATTCCCCCCTGCATGGAGTACCAAAATATCAGGAGCACGGTCCAAACGAGCGCAACCATGAATTTCAGGCAGCACTCTCCTCCACTGCATTCCTCGGAAACCGAGCCATCGCACCACCACCATAGACCGGGGAAATCCCAATTGCCGACCATCAGTCCTGACATCAGCTCGCAAAGCTCCCCAATGGACAAAAGAATGACCGAAAATCCAAACCAGCAGGGGGGCGATACCTGAAACGAGAAACAATGCTAAACATACCAAAAGAATACCTTCAAAAACTATTACCAATAATCACAGGCCCCAAACAGAAAGGCCGACACCCCCACATCGCAAACTAAGGCCTAATATAACTCCGAAATCCATTAGACTTCCAACCCCCAATACGTTGAATCGATGACGCACCCAAACCCCTTCCCGCCGCTTCAGTCGCAGCACCAATACGGAAAGAATGAGTCCCAAAACGAGAGTCATCCAGACCCAAAGCTCGTATGGACTTTTTGAAAATGGCGTTAAACTGATACCTAGACAGGCTACCGCCATCAGCATGGCACAACAATGAACCCCCCAATCCGGGGCCCAATTCCCAAAAACTCTTCAAACATAGCACCGGACACATCAAATACTCCGGTACACTGCCCAACACTACCCGACGGCCTTTTCCCTACTGATCCGTCTTGGACCTTCGCAGCCAAAATTCAACACCACCCGCCGTCAATAGCACGTCCTTAGCCAACAAACCGCCTACCCCCTGCTTATTACACGAAACCAGCTCGCCCACCCGCAAGGCCCCAAAAAATGCCAACGAAAAAGCCAAACGGAATAATATAACCTCAAAACGAGAGGAACACAACGTATCCAAAATAAAACCCAACTGTTCTAATAAAGCAAAAGAAACCGGGCGCCTCGTGTCACCAAGCCCCTTTGTTCGACGAAAACCTTTTGCCGCTTGCTGTACCAAAAAGGTCTTAGACAAATCAAAACTCCCACGCAAACGAAAACCAAAAGATAATGCTGCCAAAACCCGCGATACTTTGGCACAAGACCATCCTTCCCTCGCTCCTTGCCCCAACCAAGCCAACAAAGCCCTTTGTTGATCCATCCCTTGTCCCATAATTAGAGTTTCCGCTAAAAACTTCTCCCAATTAAGCCACACTGCCTGATAAGCCGCCCAAGTTTTTGGGGCCAAAGATGCCCTAATCAATGACTCTGCGGACCGTAAACCACCTTCCACAGCTCCTCCGGGCAGGCTAAACCTTCGTACTCCGCTTCCGGGGCCAACGAGCGAAAACGATCCCACTGTAAACGAGAAAGAGAATCAGCTATATCGTTCTTCACTCCCGGAACATGCGTCGCCGTCACGTGCGCATTTAATGCCAGACACAGCAAAACCAAATGTTGCAAAACACGAACGACAGGAGGAGAGGATGCGGTAAGCCCATTAATTGCACAAACAACTCCCATGTTATCACAATTGAACCGCACCCGACGATCCCGAAACTCCTGCCCCCATAAATGCACCGCCACAAGAATCGGAAAAATCTCCAACAATGTTATGTTGCGCACCAAGCCCTCTGACACCCACTCCTCAGGCCAGCGAGATGCACACCACTGCCCCTTGAAATAGGCTCCGAAACCAACACCGCCAGCCGCGTCCGTAAACAACTCCAACACATCATTCCCAACAACCTCAGCCATGACCAATGAGCGCCCGTTATATCCTTCTAGGAAAGAATCCCAAATAGCCAAATCCGCCTTAAGTTCTCCAGACTACCGTATGAAGTGATGAGGGGCTTTTATCCCTGCCGTAGCGCTAGCCAGCCTACGTGAAAAAACTCGCCCCATCGGCATCACTCGACATGCAAAATTCAGCCTCCCTAGCAATGACTGCAAATCCCGCAACGACAACTTCTTCAAACGGCGCGCTCTTCCCACTTCAGCCCGTAAAGCCAACAACTTTTCCTCGGGCAATCTGAACTCCCATGCCACCGTATCGATGACTATCCCCAAAAAACACAAACAAGTAGATGGACCCTCAGTCTTACCAGGCGCCAAAGGAACCCCAAAACGCTCCGCCACCCACTCAACAGCTCTCAAAATCCCATGACAGCGCGAAGAGTTTGCCGGGCCCACACACAAGAAATCATCCAAGTAATGAATAACTGATTCACAACCGGACACCTCGCGCACCACCCACTCCAGAAAGGAACTGAACGCTTCAAAATATGCACATGATAAATAACACCCCATGGTTAAACACCTATCAACAAAGAACCCGCCTTCCCAAAAACAACCCAGTAGCTTCAAGCTATCCGGATGCACCGGCAAAAGTCGAAAAGCAGATTCGATATCAGTCTTAGCCATAAGGGCCCCTCGACCGCACTTCCTCACCCACCGCGCAGCCTCATCAAAAGAGGAATAAACCACCGAACAAATTTCAGGATCGATACCATCGTTCACCGATCTCCCCGTGGGTAAGAAAGATGCTGAATGAGCCAAAACTTGTTCGGCTCTTTCTTTGGAACAACGCCCAACGGGGAAACCACTAGATCCGAAAAAGGTGGCGACAAGAAAGGGCCCGCCATGCGACCCAACGAAACTTCCTTTGCCAATTTTTCTCTCACCACCTCCTTATGCAACAAGGCCGAACGCAAATTCCTAAGTACCCGCGGGATAACAAACGGGGGATGTGGGATAACGAAACCATCCCTAAAACCATTATACAACAACGCCGCCTTCTCTTTGTCCCCATATCTATTTAGATAAGGGACCATCCTTTCCAGTCTCACTGGAGTCTCTCCCTTGTGAATTACCTCCCCCAGATTTTTGCTTCCCTTTTTTAAAACACTTAGACGCTCCGTGAGAGGCGCCGCTGCAGTTGGAGCAAACATGTTTAAATTTGCACCCCGCCCCAAATTTACACTGGCCGTCATTAAACTGCCAGCACACCCCAAATTTGTTTCCTCCTGCTTGTCCTTGACCACTTCCTCCAGCTGCCCCCGCGTTACTGCTACCCTGGCTGGCGCCCCCCGTTCCCCCAAGAAAGGAATGCCCAAACTTATTCTGTGCAATGACTCTCATCCACAGACCAATGTCCTTCTGATCCCAACGAATCGCCGGACGAAACGCCTTCCTTTGCCTGAACTGCTCGTCATACCGCAGCCAAGCCTGCCCCCCATACACCCTATATGCCTCCCCTATAGCATCAAAGTAGCAAAATAAAGCCAAACAATTATCGGAAGCTTTTTCCCCAATAACACTTGCCAAAATGGCAAACGCTTGTTGCCAATTAACGAACGTCTGAGGAATCAAACGTCACCTCCGTTTCTCCTCCTCCTCCTTCTTACTATCCTCCTTTTTACTTTTATCCAAATTAAATTTCTCTAAAGGCAATAAAGAGAATATTTCAAAATGCTCATCCTTCCAAATACGCTCTTTCACCTCCTTCTTCAAATGCGCCCCCAAGGGGCCCTCAAAACAAACATACACCTCCCCATGCGCCCTATCATTTAAACGCACCCGACACTCCTGCTCCTTCTCGGTCTGCACCGACACAGATACGGGCTCGGCACTCTGCCCCTCCTGCTCCGTAACGCTCGAAACCAGTTGCCCCCCAACCTGCGACCCAACAGAAGCCGACACCGGAGACGGAGAACCAAAACCCCTCTCTAACCGTGACAGCAAATTGCGCACATCAACCAACATATCCTTAACCCCAGCTGCCTCAGCAGCCCCCCCAACACTATTACCAACCCCCGAACGAACTACCCCAAACGGTGAAGAAGACAAAAACGAATGACGGACACTTGACACAGAATTATACTCACCGGGCTGCGAGGGTGCTGTGAGCCCTCCAGCCGGATAACCTGGCTCCAAAGATGCATCCCCACTGCCTTGATCCGACACCACGACTCCACTGCTTTGATCCTGACGTCCAGAAACCCCGCCGGGACCTCCAGCAGACAAAGGCCTGAACCCCGAGAGAGATCCAGCCCGCTGGTCCTGAAATAGCGATGACAACTGGGTCGCAGTAGCACCCGATGATACTACCGAACCATCAATAGCCTCAGCTCCAGCAACGGCAGAGTAGGCAGGCCGCCCCTGATTCGCCACACCGCGACGGCCCCCAGAAACATCTGGAAACCCAACCACTATGGGGGATAAAATTTGCTGACCCGAACTACCGACTGAGGCATCGGCCGCCGACATTCTGAACCCGTCAACAGAGGCAGGCCCCGGTGCAGCAATACTGACACTGTGGCCCCCCGACGAACCTAGAACCCCGCCGCTAACCAGGAGGGGGAATTGTTGATCTGATAAGCCGGCCAATCCATCAGCCGCCGACGCACCTGCATCGCTGTCCAAAGCAGGCCGCACTGCAAACCGATCGCAACTGCGACCCCTCAAAGACGCAGCTCTCAATGAACGCCCGTCGCGTAGCGGCTCCGCCACCGATGCACCTGCCATGCTGCTTAAAGCAGGTCGCACAGCAATGCGATCGCCACTGCGACCTCCCGAGGACGCAGCACTTCGACGACGCCTGGCGCGTAACGGCTCCACCACCGACGCACCTGCGATGCTGCCTGAAGCAGGTCACACAGCAATGCGATCGCCACTGCGGCCTCCCGTGGACGCAGCACTTCCTCGACGCCTGGCCCTTAACGGCTCCGCCACCGACGCACCTGCGATGCTGCCTGAAGCAGGTCGCACAGCAATGCGATCGCCACTGCGACCTCCCAAGGACGCAGCACTTCCACGACGCCTGGCGCGTAACGGATCCGCCCCCTGACTAGCACGCGGCGGAGGAGAGGTTACCGCCGCAAGGCCTCGCCGGCTGAGCAGATTCCTCCCAGGCCTGGGCCTGCTTGCCCGAGCGCCGCGTGGCGCCCGGCCTGGAGGGGCCCGTGAGGGGCTCCTGCGCCGACGCGAGGCCTGAGGAGCATGATCAGGCGAAAGTCGCTCTGGAGGCCTCACCCGTCTTGGACGCCTCTCCCGCTGCGCTGCCCCAGATGATGGACCGGACGCTCCCTGGACAAGGATCGCAACCTGCGCTTCCAGCCATCCCGTCGGCTGCGACAAGGCCGCAGACCTGAGTTGCTCCAGCGCTGCATTCACTGACATGGTGAGCTGTACTACTGATGGGGCAAGACAGGAACTGACACCTTACTCCACCCCATCACTGCCTTATAAACCCCCCACCACCCCTCTCATTTAAATGTTCCTCCCTCTTTGTAAACCCCTCCAAAACCCCGTCATGCCGGCCTCCGCCCACGCCTCTTTCTTGAGGGGAGGGAGGCTCTGCTCCAGCCATTATTATATTGTTGACGAGATCTATCCGTGGGGTTACGCCACCTATTAACTCTAGAGGCCGTCTTGTCATGTATATCCCTCTTGAATTTTTTAGTTTTCATGGCCTGAATATCTTGGGCCCATTTCAGCAATTCAATATCAACTTCATCATTGAATTTCTTGAGAGAGTCACCCACTAGGCCTTTTTGAAGATCAATCTCACTCTCAAGACTATTCAATGTTTTTTTGATTAAGTGTTTTTAACAGCTCAAGAAAACCCCTAGAGCAGGTGTTCGTAAAGGGTATGCCACACTAAACAATATCGCTAACGGGATCGCTAAAAAACGTCACTATTTAGCGATCCCGTTAGCGATATTGTTCAGTGCGGCAGCTTCCAGCGACGAGCTTCCTGCTGTGATCTCGCTCGTCGTGGAATCGTTCGGACCCTATTTCATCGCTGGCGCTCACCGCTGGTAAGTATCTTATCGCGGTGGCACCTTTTCTTAGCGATTTAGCGTACTTTTGTACGCTAAAGTCGTTAAGAAGATCGCTAACGGCGATAGCGTCGTTTAACTATCGCTAAATGCGGCAGCATTTAGCGATATAGAAACAATCCGCTAGCGATCTCATTAGTATGCAACGATAACGAGATCGCTAGCGGGATAGCTTAGTGTGGCATTTACCTTAAGGTCTTCCCATTTATCTTTAAAATCATTATCCTGAATAGGAAAGGATGGGAATACCTGAATGCGCAACCCCCTGGGAATAAGATTTTTTTGGATATATTTGTCAAGGAACTCGTGGGACACGATGACCCCCAAAGGCCTTAATGAGTCCTTGAGCTTTGCCTCCTTTTTATAATCTTCTTATAATATTTTTCTCTATCGCATCCATTGTATATGTTCCCAGTTCAGTTTGGGTTTTTATTTTAATTGGTATTGTTCTTAATATTTTCTTTGTCATTATTTTCAGTATATTTGTCCTACGTCTGTTTGGTTTCTGGGGTTTTTAAAGACTGGACGGGACTGACTCCATCACCGTTTTGTGATGCCTACCATCTTCAACCTTCTTTTCCGTGGGCGTGGGGATACTTCGTCTGACTGGACTGCTTTTCACCATCATTGTGTGATGCCCACCTTTAAACCATCTATATTGACGCCTAGGTGTGATGCACTACACCTGGATAAACTGTTAGGCTGTGTTTCCACCATCAGGAAACACAGCGTATATGAGGAGCGGAAATTCGCTCCGTCTAAGTCCCGCCCCTTCTGACGCGCGTTATTTCCGGAGGTGTTCAGGACACCTCCGAACACTCCGGAAATAACCAGGGCTACATAGCCTGTGTAAATCTGTTGCGCGACGCACCGTCGCCGCAAGACGCTAGACATGCTGCGGTCTGAAAAGACGCGCCGCATGTCCGTAACGCAGTGTGCCGCCTGCGTAATTTGCGCATAGTGGAGAGGATTTCTTGAAATCCCTCCACTATGCTGTAACATCTGGACGCTGCGTGTTTGCGCTGCGCCAGCGCACAGCGCCAACACGCAGCGTTTCCTGACCGTGGAAACTCACCATATTTATTATAATGAATTGATAATATGTACTACTGTTAACCCCTTAGTGACAGAGCCAATTTGCAGCTTAATGACCAGGTCAATTTTTACAATTTTGACCACTGTCAATTTATGAGGTTATAACTCTGGAATGCTTTAACGAATACCACTGATTCTGATAATTTTTTTTCGTGACATATTGTACTTCACGTTAGTGGTAAACTTTTTTTATATGACTTGCGTTTATTTATGAAAAAAAATTTAGCAATTTTCCAACTTTAAATTTTTATGCCGTTAAATCAGAGAGATATGTCACACAAATTTCTTGATAAATAACATTTCCCACATGTCTACTTTACATCAGCACAATTTTGGAACCAAAATTTTTTTTGTTACGAAGTTATAAGGGTTAAAAGTTGACCAGCGATTTCTCATTTTTACAACACCATTTTTTTTTTTAGGGACCACATCACATTTGAAGTCACTTTGAGGGGTCTATATGATAGAAAATACCCAAAATGACACCATTCTAAAAACTGCACCCCACAAGGTGCTCAAAACCACATTCAAGAAGTTTATTAACCCTTTACGTGCTTCACAGGAACTGAAGCAATGTGGAAGGAAAAAAATAACATTTAACTTTTTTTGCAAAAAATTTACTTCAGAACCAATTTTTTTTATTTTCACAAGTGTTAAAAGAAAAAATGAACCACAAAATATGTTGTGCAATTTCTCCTGAAAACGCCGATACCTGATATGTGGGGGTAAACCACTTTTTGGGCACACGGCAGAAGTCGCATGAGAAGGAGCGCTGTTTGACTTTTTCAACGCAGAATTGGCAAGACGCCATGTCGCGTTTGGAGAGCCCCTGATGTGCCTAAACAGTGGAAACCCCCAACAAGTGACCCCATTTTGGAAACTAGACCCTTAAGGAACTTATCTAGATGTATGGTGAGCACTTTGAACCTTCAAGTGCTTCACAGAAGTTTATAACGTAGAGCCGTGAAAATAAAAAATATTTTTTTTTCCTCAAAAATGATTTTTTAGCCCGCTATTTTTTTATTTTCCCAAGGGTAACGGGAGAAATTGGACTCCAAAAGTTGTTGTACAATTCTTCATAAGTATGCTGATACCCCATATATTGGGGGGAACCACTGTTTGGGCGCATGGGAGAGCTTGGAAGGGAAGGAGCGCCATTTTGTAATGCAGACTTTGATGGAATGTTCTGTGGGCGTCATGTCGCGTTTGGAGAGCCACTGATGTGCCTAAACAGTAGAAACCCCCCACAAGTGACACCATTTTGGAAGCTAGACCCCCCAAAGAGCTTATCTAGATGTGTGGTGTGCACTTTGAACTCCCAAGTGCTTCACAGAAATTTATAAACGCAGAGCCGTGAAAATAAAAAATGATTTTTTAGCGAGCTATTTATTATTTTTCTAAGGGTAACAGGAGGAATTAGAACCCCAAAATTGGTGTGCAATTTGTCCTGAGTACGTTGATACCCCATATATTGGGGTAAACCACTGTTTGGGCGCACGGCAGGGCTCGGAAGGGAGGGAGCACCATTTGACTTTTTGAACACCACGTCGTGTTTGGAGACCCTCTGATGTGCCTAAATAGTGGAAACACCTCACTTCTAGCTCCAACCCTAACCACAACACACCCCTAACCCTAATCCCAACCCTAATCCTAATCCTAACCCTAATTCCAACTCTAATTGTAACCCTAACCCTAATTGTAACCCTAACCCTAATTGTAAACCTAACCCTAACCCTAATTGTAACCCCAACCCTAATTCCAACCCTAACCCTAATTATAACCCTAACCCTTACCCTAACCCTAATGGAAAAATGAAAATAAATACATTGTCCTTATTTTATTATATGTCCCTAACTAAGGAATGATAAAGGGGGAGTTTATTTACTATTTTTTGCGCATGCGCCCGCCATTTTCTTTTACAGGAAGAAGACGCTGGCAGGCTGGGAGCTACGGGAGGACATGGGGGACACCGGGAGGTACGAGGGGCAGATCGGGGGACCCTATTTCTCTCCCCTCTGATGTGCGATCACATCAGAGGAGAGAGAAATTAAATGGAGAATCGCGGCTTTTTTTATGGTCACTGTTATATAGTTAATAACGGCGATCACAAAAACGGGGTCGGTAAAAACCGAACCGAATCATGTCCTGGGGACCCCTCTGGGGTCATGTTTCCTGTATTGTATAGTCTCTGAATGGGCCTGACTTTAATGAGGATCGCTAGCATATTTTTGACATATGTCTGTGCCCTATCCTTTGATTCTATACTACACCTAGATAATATATAAACATTATCTTTTATTTCATGGAATCTGGTGTTCTTTTAATACACCAATATAATTATCATAGGTGGTTTGATATTGTGATATTATGTGAAAACGTGACATGCTCTTATGGTACGGCTATTCTGTCTGAATTTAATATTTAACATCATCATTATTTGTTTATCTTTGGTTGTTCATTTACATTTACCTCACCTTTATACTGATTATCTGTGTAAATTTTATAAATTAATATAGTAATTAAAATCCTCCTATGTTCAGCGGATTTATTTACTAGGTTAATTTATAACATATTACTGAACTCTGGTCCGCTATTTTTCCTTTTGTGTTGGTTGGTTAAGGGGTTAATAGTTGAGCTTTTTATATCATTGGGCATATATATATTTTCTCCCTTCCTCTTTTGTTGTATCCTATGTATGATTTACACTTTATATATATACATATTTGTATTGTATTGTGCCTGTATGTTAGCAATTTTATCTAACTTACGCGGCTGTGCGCATGCGTGTTGCACCCTCCTTGTATTCCTCTCATGGAGCCCGGCGTCTTTGTGCCTCCGGCGCACGAGGACCTGGTTGTGGCGCAGTGCATGCACCGACATTGCCGTGCTCACTGGCTAACACACGCCACATGATCACACATGTGATCACTTACCATGGATACAAAAGGTCCTGTCTATCCCTAATCCCACATCCCCTTGAGAAAGCGCCCTGTGAGAGCGTGAAACACGCGTCGGGGCTCTACCCTCTGTTCTGGGTCCGTGCATACCACCTGGTAAGCTTCTTCCATTGATTTTTCATGCACCCATTGGGGTTTATTTATTGGTAATATGAAGATAGCTTACCATTAGCTCTGTATTAACCAGCCACCTTCTGTGACTGGTATCATGATTGATTATGTGGGTATGTGCTAGTATGCACGGGTCTTTCCCCCTGTGTTTGTCCTGTGATTTTGCTATTTAGCTACTTTTATTGACAATGTGTGTATGATTATTAATAACATTTGTAACTTTTTACACTACATTGAATCCAGTACTCCGTTTGTTCTCCTGGTCTAATGCTACAGGCAACACGGATGAAGGAAATCCAACCAGGAGTGTTCACATTTCCAAAAATTATTGGCAGACATCAACATAGTGGCATCAATTTCACCACAGTATAGCTAGTATAATAAGGACCGACAGGTCTTCCACCACACCCAATCCAGCAGATGGACACCCAACCAGGAGTGTTCACATTTAACCAAATGAGGGCCTTAAGCCACAGAAGTGGCATCAATTTCACCACAGTAGAAATAGTATAATAGGGACCGACAGGTTTCCCACTACACCCAATACAGCAGATGGACACCCAACCAGGAGTGTTCACATTTCCAAAAATTATTGGCAGACACCACAGAAGTGGCATCAATTTCACCATAGTAGAAATAGTATAATAGGGACCGACAGGTCTTCCACTACACCCAATCCAGCAGATGTACACCTAACCAGGAGTGTTCACATTTCCAAAGATTATTGGCAGACAATACCAAAGTGGCATCAATTTCACCACAGTATAGATAATATAATAGGGACCAACAGTTCTTCCACTACACCCAATCCAGCAGATGGACACCAAACCAGGTGTGTTCACATTTAAACAAATGAGGGCTTTACACCAGAAAAGTGGGATCAATTTCACCACATTTTAGAAATAGTATAATAGGGACCGATAGGTCTTCCACTACACCAATCCAGCAGATGGACTCCCAACTAGCAGTGTTCACATTTTAAAAAATTAGGGCCTTACACTAACAAAGTGGAATAACTGTCACAAGAATAGAAATAGTATAATTGGGAGCGACACGTCTTCCACTACAGCTAACCCAGCTGATGTTGGCCAACCATGACTGTTCACATTTTCACAAATTTGTATTAACATCAGCAGCCACAGCAGGAACAGGAATCACACTAAAGATATTACAGAGTGCAGTTATGTGACATTAATCCCTTAACCCCCAAGGATGGTTTGCACGTTAATGACTGCGCCAATTTTTACAATTCTGACCACTGTCTCTTTATGAGGTTATAACTCTGGAACGCTTCAACAAATCTCCACGATTCTGAGATTGTTTTCTCGTGACATATTGTACTTCACGTTAGTGGCAAAATTTATTCAATATAACTTGCGCTTATTTTTGAAAAAAACGCAAATATGGCGAAAATTTTGAAAATTGTGCAATTGTCACACTTTTAATTTTTATTCCCTTAAAACAGAGAAATATGTCACACAAAATAGTTAATAAAAAACATTTCCCACATGTCAACTTTACATCCGCACAATTTTGGAACCAAAATTTTTTTTTTCTTAGGAAATTATAAAGGTTAAAAGTTGACCAGCGATTGCTCATTTTTACAACAAAATTTACAAAGCCATTTTTTTTAGGGACCACCTCACATTTGAAGTCACTTTCAGGGGTCTATATGCCAGAAAATGCCCAAAAGTGACACCATTCTAAAAACTGCACCCCTCAAGGTACTCAAAACCACATTCAATAAGTTTATTAACCCTTCAGGTGCTTCACAGGAGCTGAAGCAACGTGGAAGGAAAAAATTAATATTTAACTTTTTAGTCACAAAAATATCTTTTACAAACTTTTTTTTTATTTTCACAAGGGTAAAAGGAGAAAATGGACAGATAAAGTTGTTGTGCAATTTCTCCTGAGTATGTCAATACCCCATATGTGGGGGAAAACCACTGTTTGGGCACACGGCAGAGCTTGGAAGGGAAGGAGCGCTGTTTGACTTTTTCAAACCAAAATTGGCTGGAATTGAGATTGGACGCCATGTCGTGTTTGGAGAGCCCCTAATGCGCCTAAACAGTGGAAACCCCCACAAGTAACACCATTTTGGAAACTAGACCCCCTATAGAATTTATCTAGATCTGTTGTGAGCACTTTGACCCCCCCCAAGTGTTTCACAAAAGTTTATAATGCCTGGGTGTGAAAAAAAAAACAATTTTCCACAAAAATGATTTTTTAGTCCCAAATTTTTGATTTTTCCCAAGGAAATTGGACCCGAAAAGTTGTCCAATTTGTCCTGAGTACGCTAATACCAAATATGTGGGGTGGGAAACTTTGGGCGATCGGCAGGGCTTGGAAAAGAAGTAATAACGTTTTGGAATGCAGACGTTGATGGGGGTCATGTTCAGTTTGCAGTGCCCCAGATGTGCCTAAACAGTGGAAAACCCCCACAAGTGACCCATTTTAGAAACTAGACCCCTAAGGAACTTATCTAGATCTGTGGTCAGCACTTTGAACCCCAAGTGCTTCACACAAGTTTATAATGCCGGGGCATGAAATAAAAAATCCTATTTTTTTCCACAAAAATTATCTTTTAGTCACCAATTTTTTATTTTCCCAAGGGTAACAGGAGAAATTGGTCCAAAATGTTGTTGTCCAATTTGTCCTGAGTACGCTGAAACCCCATATGTGGGGGGAACCACTGTTGGGGCACACGGCAGAGCTCGGAATGGAAGGAGCACCATTTGACTTTTTCCAACCAAAATTGGCTGGAATTGAGATTAGACGCAATGTTCTGTGGGCGTCATGTCGCGTTTGGAGAGCCTCTGATGTGCCTAAACAGTGAAAACCCCCAACAAGTGACCCATTTTGTAAACTAGACCCCTAAGGAACTTATCTAGATCTGTGGTGAGCAATTTGAACCCCAAGTGCTTCACACAAGTTTAGAACGTAGAGCCGCAAAATTAAAAAATCATATTTTTTCCACAAAAATGATCTTTTCACCCCAATTTTTATTTTCCCAAAGGTAACAAGACCCAAAAGTTATTGTGCAATTTGTCCTGAGTACGCTGATACCCCATTTGTGGGGGTAAACCACTGTTTGGGTGCATGGTAGAGCTCGGAAGGGAAGGAGCGCCGTTTGACTTTTTCAATGCAGAATTCGCTGGACGCCATGTCGTGCTTGGAGAGCTCCTGATCTGCCTAAACAGTGGAAACCCCACAAATTACACCATTTTGGAAACTAGACACCTCAAGGAACTTATCTAGATGTGTGGTGAGAACTTTGAACCCCCAGATGTTTCACTAAAGTTTATAATGCCGGGGCATGAAAATAAAAAATCCTATTTTTTTCCCACAAAAATTATCTTTTAGTCACCAATTTTTTTATTTTCCCAAGGGTAACAGGAGAAATTGGTCCACAAATGTTGTTGTCCAATTTGTCCTGAGTACGCTGAAACCCCATATGTGGGGGGAACCACTGTTGGGGCACACGGCAGAGCTCGGAATGGAAGGAGCACCATTTGACTTTTTCCAACCAAAATTGGCTGGAATTGAGATTAGACGCAATGTTCTGTGGGCGTCATGTCGCGTTTGGAGAGCCTCTGATGTGCCTAAACAGTGAAAACCCCAACAAGTGACCCCATTTTGTAAACTAGACCCCTAAGGAACTTATCTAGATCTGTGGTGAGCAATTTGAACCCCCAAGTGCTTCACACAAGTTTAGAACGTAGAGCCGCAAAATTAAAAAATCATATTTTTTCCACAAAAATGATCTTTTCACCCCAATTTTTATTTTCCCAAAGGTAACAAGACCCAAAAGTTATTGTGCAATTTGTCCTGAGTACGCTGATACCCCATTTGTGGGGGTAAACCACTGTTTGGGTGCATGGTAGAGCTCGGAAGGGAAGGAGCGCCGTTTGACTTTTTCAATGCAGAATTCGCTGGACGCCATGTCGTGCTTGGAGAGCTCCTGATCTGCCTAAACAGTGGAAACCCCACAAATTACACCATTTTGGAAACTAGACACCTCAAGGAACTTATCTAGATGTGTGGTGAGAACTTTGAACCCCCAGATGTTTCACTAAAGTTTATAATGCCCGAGCATGAAAATAAAAAAATCATATTTTTTCCATCAACATGATCTTTTAGTCTAGAACTTTTTATTTTCCCAAGGGTAACAGGAGAAATTGGTCCCCAAAAGTTGTTGTCCAATTTGTCCTGAGTACTCTGATACCCCAAATGTGGGAGAAAACTACTGTATGGGCACACGTCAGGGCTCGGAAGGGAAGTAGTGACGTTTTGGATTGCAGACTTTGATGGAATAGTCTGCAGGTGTCATGTCGCATTTGGAGAGCCCCTGATGTGCCTAAACAGTGGAAACCCCCCACAAGTGACCCCATTTTGGAAAATAGACCCTACAAGGAAATTATCTAGATGTGTGGTGAGCGCTATGAAGCCCCAAGTGCTTCACAGAAGTTTATAACGTACAGCCGTAAAAACAAAAAAATATTTTTTTTTTAACAAAAATGATATTTTCGCCCCCAATTTTTTTTCCCAAGGGTAACAGAAGAAATTGGACCCCAAGAGTTATTGTGCAATTTGTCCTGAGTACGCTGATACCCCATATGTGGGGGTAAACTACTGTTTGGGCACATGGCAGAGCTCAGAAGGGAAGGAGCACCTTTTGACTTTTTCAATGCAGAATTGGCTGGAATTGAGATCAGATGCCATGTCACATTTGGAGAGCCCCTGATGTGCCTAAACAATGGAAACCCCCCAATTCTAACTACAACCCTAACCCCAACACACCCCTAACCCTAGTCCCAACCGTAACCATAACCCTAACCACAAATCTAACCCTAACACACCCCTAACCCTAATCCCAACCCTAACCCTAATCCTTATTTTAGCCCCAACTCTAACCCTAACTTTAGCCGCAACCCTAACCCTAACCCTAATTGGAAAATTGAAATAAATAAATTTTTTTTAATTTTATTATTTTTCCCTAACTAAGGGGGTGATAAAGGGGGCTTTGATTTACTACTTATAGCGGGTTTTTATGATTGGCAGCTGTCACGCTAAAAGACGCTTTTTATTGCAAAAAAATAGGTTTTGCATCACCACATTTTGAAAGCTATAATTTTTGCATATTTTGGCCCACAGAGTCATTTGAGTTCTTATTTTTTGCAGTACGAGTTGACATTTTTATTGGTACCATTTTTGAGCATGTGACTTTTTTGATCGCTTTTTATTTCGATTTTTGGGAGGTTAGAATGAACAAAAATCAGCAATTCATTAATTTCTTTTGGGGGGGCGTTTATACCGTGTGGTAAAATTGAGAAAGTAGTTTTATTCTTCGGGTTAGTACGATTACGGCGATACCTCATTTATATAATTTTTTTATGTTTTGGCGCTTTTATACAATAAAAACAATTTTATATAAAAAATAATTATTTTTGCATCGCTTTATTCTGCGAGATATAACTTTTTTATTTTTTCGCTGATGATGTTGTATGGTGGCTCGTTTTTTGCGGGACAAGATGACGTTTCAGCGGTACCATGTTTATTTAGATCGGTCTTTTTGATCGCGTGTTATTCCACTTTTTGGTGATAAAGCATTGATTTTTTGCTATGTTTTTTTTTTTTAAGGAGTTCACTAAAGGGGTTAACTAGTGGGACAGTTCTATAGGGCGGGTCGTTACGGACGTGGCGATACCAAATATGTGTACTTTTATTGTTTTTTTTTTTTTATTTACAGGAAGAAATGAATTTATTGGGGAATATTTTTTTTTTCCTTTATTTTGGAATTTTTTTTTTACACTTGTGATTTTTATTTTTTTAACTTTTTTTCTTTCTCCCAGGATGGGACATCACTATAGAATGTCAGATCGCTGGTCTGACAGTGAGCACAGCACTCTGTCAGACCAGCGATCTCACAGGCAGTGCTGCAGGCTTCCTCAGTGCCTGCTGTCAGCAGGCGCTGAGGAAGCCGCCTCCTTGCGGGACCCGGCAGCCATCTTGGATCCGGGGCCTTGCAGGGAGGAAGGCCTCAGAACAGCTACTGTGGAACCATGGGCTGGCTGCAGTGCTGAGAGAGGGCAGAGTACTGTGAACCGGACAAATTGCTGGACCGCGAGAGAGGTGCAGGCAGAGATGATACGGTGGATCGAGAAAGTTGTGGTGTGCTCCTTCTCTGAGATTGGTCAAAAACAGCCAGCATGTCCGCTTCCGTTACAGCAGATGGCGGGCTCTCAGCGTAACTGGAGCGGGTAAAGAACCCGAGGTTCTGCAGTAGAAGACCTGCGTCTCAATAGTTGGCAAGGTAACAGAGGGGGAATAAGCAGCAGATGCGATTGATGGGGCGGCTGATGGTTGTTGAGATCCGCTGGTCCGCATTTTTGCACAGTGGGATTCCCACAATAAAGTATGTTGATTGCACATGTAGAGGTTCATACATGTAGTAGTCAAATTATTGCACTTTTTACCTCGACGCAGTTTTTTTTTTGCAAAGTTTGCAGATTGCACGAGTTGGCTCATCCTTTGCAGTGTCAAAAAAGTCCCAGGCTAGGCAACCCTTGCCACCCCGGCGAGCTGCAGACCCATGGACGCTGCTGGTCACAGCCACAGTTGTGGCTAAGGATGCATTGCTTGTCGTGGCTGCATCACCATGTATCTGCGACATACAGCACAACGTAACCTCCTCATCTTTCTCCTCAGATGACTTACTCAGCTATGTGCCTTTATGTTCACGCCAAATGGGATCTAACACCTCATCATTATCATCATCATCCTCTGTGTTATCACATTCCTCACCCTTTGAGTCACAGTCCTCGTCTTCTTGCCATGACAGTACATCCGCGTGAGCCTCAGATATCTGAGTCTCACCAGGGTCACCTCCCCTCAGGGGTTAACGTCTAATGATGAGGGTCAGTATGCTGTTCGGACTCTACTTCGTCCTACTCCGGATCCAAGCTAAAAAAATTTGGGCATCAGTGCAGATTTGCTTCTCTGGACTCTGTGAAGCTTTAGAGTACGCTTCTGATGACCATGGCATAGAATGTGTGAACAGCTCTTCAGACTCACCAATCTGTGGTTCCGTACAGTAAGTTGACACCTCTGTGGACTGTACTGGGTGTGATGTTGAGGTGAAGGAAGTGGAGGAGAGGCCACTTGAAGCTGCACTTGCCATCCATTGAGCACATGCTCTTTCAGGGCCTCATCAACAAGGCATACCACTGTGCGTCTGCCAAAGAAAGGTAGTGGAGTAGCCCGTCCAATAGGAGAAGTTGTCAGTTGTCTTTGCATAGGATGTAACGTTGGTTCACTAGTGCTTTCACAAATTTATCACCTACCCCAAGTACACATTGAACCCCAAGCCTAATTCCCCTTCCACCACCGCCTCGCTTTTTCCCAGTAATGTTGCTCAGATAGTGTGGTAGGAGCACAGTATTAGCAACAAAAAATTACATTTTAAACTCTGCACCATCTCTGAAAACAGCTGAATTTCAGCGAAGTAAATTCCAAGGTGAAATATGGCTTACTTTATCATGTTAGTCACAGAAAAAATAATTGTTTGAGTGTGGATGAGGCCTGTATGACAAAGAAGATATGCTACAAACAATTGAAAGTCAGATGTCCTCTACTGTATGACGTTAGGAACACAAGAATTTTTGGGTGGCCTCTGGATAAGACCTCTAGAACACACTAGATGCTGCAAACTATTTGAAAGTCAGGTCCCCTACTGTATGACACTAGGAACAGAATAATTTTTGTGGCCACTGGATCAGGCCTTTATAACACAGTAGATACTACAAACTATTTGAATGTGAGATGTCCCTTACTGTATGACACTGGGAACACAATCATTTTTTGGTGACCTCTGTATCAGGCCTCTATAACACAATAGATGCTACAAACTATTTAAAGTCAGGTCCCCTACTGTATGACGCTAGGAACAGAATAATTTTTGTGGCCTTTGGATCAGGCCTCTAGAACACACTAGATGCAAAACTACTATTCAAACTATTTGAATGTGAGATGTCCCCTACTGTATGATACTAAGAACAGAAGAATTTTTTTGTGGCCTATGGAACAGGCGTCTATAACATACTAAATGCTTCAAACTATTTGAAAGTCAGGTCTCCTACTGTATGAAACTAGGAACATAAGAATTTTAGTGGCTTCTGGATTAGGCCTCTACAGCTTAATTTCAACCCAACAAAATGACAAAGTGTGATACGGCGGGCTCTCTAACTTTTTGTAACTGAAAAATTATAATTTTTTGTTAATGTGCCTTAGGTCTGTAGACAGTTTCATATCACCACAGCACAAAATGACAAGGTGGGATGCAACAGGCTGTTTCACATTTAGCTAATGAAAAAATTATTTAGAATGCTATACTCGTGCATGGAGCACAATAGAAGTAGTGCACAACACACTTTTATGATGTGTGCCCTGCTGGCATTGTCTATGGACCTCAGTAATGGCAAAAAAAAAAATGCTGCAAGGACAACCGCCTAGCTAACTAGCTAAAATCTTGCTGCTAACAGTGCCAGCATCAGGAGCAGCCTCTCTGCGCTGTTACAGTGTCAAAATGGCGCTAAAACAAGATGTCCACTCTTTATATGGAGAGGGACATGTGATTTCAGCAGCCAATGACACAAGCCATTGTGTCAGGACATTGTGGGTGTTTCCTGTGCTATGACTGGCTAGCCGCAATGTTACAGGAACGCTGCGCCTCTGAGCTGTGCAAACCCCCTCCCCTCATCAAACACATGCCAAACACTCATGATATACCAGCATTATTGTTGCTAAAGTGCTGAAAATACTTCTGTGTCAACGCAAATATTTTCCAGCACTTTTTACCGATTTTTTTTCTGATTTTATAAAATTTTGATTGTGTTTCCGATCACGAATCCGAATGTGCCATATTCGTGTCGAATTTATGTTTGGCTATCGTTTTCCGAACAAATTTGCTCATTACTATTAAAGACAGCTGTCTTACATATTCACCTTTATAAATGATTTCTATCCACAGACTCAATCAGTCAGACTCTAACTTCTACAACATGTTCAAGACTAGTGATGAGCGAGTATGCTCATTGCTCAGGTTTTCCCGAGCGCGCTCGGGTGGTCTCCGAGTAATTGGAAGCGCTCGGAGATTTAGTTTCTGTTGCCGCAGCTGCATGATTTGCGGCTATTTGACAGCCTGAATACATGTGGGGATTCATTAACAAACAGGCATTCCTCACATGTATTCAAGCTGTCCAACAGCCATAAATCATGCAGCTGCGGCAACAGAAACTAAATCTCCGAGCACTTCCAAATACTCGGGAGACCACTCGAGCATGCTTGGGAAAACCCGAGCAACAAGTATACTCACTCATCACTATTCAAGACCAAAGAGCTTTCTAAGGATGTCAGGGACAAGATCATAGACCTGCACAAAGCTGGAATGGGCTACAAAACCATAAGTAAGACGCTGGGTGAGAAGGAGACAACTGTTGGTGCAAAAGTAAGAAAATTGGAAGAAATACAAAATGACTGTCAATCGATATCGATCTGGGGCACCATGCAAAATCTCACCTCGTGGGGTATCCTTAATCATGAGGAAGGTGAGACATCAGCCTTAAACTACATGGGGGGACTTGTTAATGATCTCAAGGCAGCTGGCACCACAGTCACCAAGAAAACCAATGCTAACACATTACGCCTTAAAGGTTTAAAATCCTGCAGTGCCTGCAAGGTCCCCCTGCTCAAGAAGGCACATGTGCAGGCCCATCTGAAATGTGCCAATGAACACCTGGATGATTCTGCGAGTGATTGGGAGACGGTGCTGTGGTCGAATGAGACAAAAATTGAGGTCTTTTGGCATGAACTGAACTCGCCGTGTTTGGAGGAAGAGAAATGTTGCCTAAGACCCAAAGAACACCGTCCCCACTGTCAAGCATGGAGGTAGAAACATTATGGAGCTATGTACCATAAAATTCTGAGTGACAACCTCCTTCCCTCTACCAGGACATTAAAAATGGGTCGCGGCTGGGACTTCCAGCAAGACAATGACCCAAAACATACAGCCAAGGCAACAAAGTAAAGGCTCAAAAAGAAGCACATTAAGGTCATGGAGAGGCCTAGCCTAGCCAGACCTTAATCCCATAGAAAACTTATGGAGGGTGTTGATGCTTCGAGTTGCCAAGCAACAGCCTCAAAATCTTAATGATTTAGAGTTGATCTGCAAAGAGGAGTGGATTAAAATTCCTCCTGACGTGCGCAAACCTCATCATCGGTACAAAAAACGTCTGACTGCTGTGCTTGCCAACAAGGGTTTTGCCACCAAGTATTAAAGTGAATATGTCACCCCATTTTTGCCCTATAAACTGCGGCCACCGCCATCAGGGGCTTATCTACAGCATTCTGTAATGCTGTAGATAAGCCCCCGATGTCACCTGGATGTGAAGAAAAACGAGTTATAAAATACTCACCCAGGGGCGTTCCACAGTCCGGTCCGGTCCGGAGGAAGTTGCGGTCCGGTTCGGCACCTCCCATCTTGTAGCGAAGCCGTCCTCTTCTTTCCGTCCCGTCGTGGCTCCTGCGCAGGCGCACTGCTCTGCCCTGGTGAGGGCAGAGCAGAGTACTGCAGTGCTCAGGCGCCGGACCTCTCTGACCTTTCCCGGCGCCTGCGCACTGCAGTACTCTGCTCTGCCCTCACCAGGGCAGAGCAGTGCGCCTGCGCAGGAGCCGCGAAGGGACGGAAAGAAGAGGCCGGCTTCGCTCCAAGATGGGAGGCGCCGAACCGGACCGTGACTCTCTCCGGACCGGACCTGATGGCTTCCCCTGGGTGAGTATTTTATAACTCGTTTTTCTTCACTTTCAGGTGACATCGGGGGCTTATCTACAGCATTCCAGAATGCTCTAGATAAGCCCCTGATGGCAGTGGTCGCAGCTTATAGGGCAAAAATGAGGTGACAGATTCCCTTTAAGTCTTGTTTTCCAGAGGGATCAAATACTTATTTCTCACTGCAAAATGCAAATAAATTTATGTAATGTATATTATGTGATTTTCTGGATTTTATTTTAGATATTTTATCAATGTTAAAATTAACCTACCATTAAAATTATAGACTGTTCATGTCTTTGTCAGTGGGCAAACTTACAAAATCAGCAGTGGATCAAATATTTATTTCCCCCACTGTATCTATTATCTCTCTATTATCTATCTATTATCTATCTATGTTTATCTATCTATCTATCTATCTATCTATCTATCTATCTATCTATCTATCTATCTATCTATCAACTATCTATCTATTCACCTACAAAAAAGAAGCCACAACAGCAATGTATCTGGGTGCCGTGCCCCCTAGGCAAGTACCAAACCTTAAATATAGTAGAAAAAATGGAGGCAGCACACTAGCTTGTAGAGGATAAAAAAGTGTAACTTAATTACCCATAATGGCAAAGTTTTTGGCTCCAAGTGTAAGCCTTTCTCAAGCTATTAATTATGTATCTATCTATCTATCATCTATCTATTTATTGTCTTTCTATTTTATATCTATTTATTATCTATTTTTCGGACTATAAGACACACGGTACCATAAGAGGCATCTAGGTTTTAGAGGAGGAAAATGAAAAAAAAATTGAAGCAAAAAATGTGGCCAATTCTGTACTAATATCCCCAATTCAGTTATACATTGTCTTCTCATCCCCATCCTGGTATACATGGTCCCCTCATCCCAATTGTGGTATAGTTGGTCCCCTCATCCCCATTCTGGTATACATGGCCCCCTCATCCCTATTCTGGTATGACATGGCCCCCTCATCCCTATCCTGGTATGACATGGACCCCACATCCTCATCCTGGTATGCATTGCCACCTCATCACCATTCTGGTATACATGGTCCCCTCATCCCTATCCTGGTATCGCATGGCCCCCTCATCCCTATTCTGGTATGGCATAGCCCCCTCATCCCTATCCTGGTATGGCATGGCCCCCTCATCCCTATCCTGGTATGCATATCCCCCTCATCCCCATCCTGGTAAGCATCTCCCCCAAGAAAAAAAAAAAAAAAAACAGGACACTGCTCTCTCGCAGTGTCCTGTTCTGATGCCAGCAGCTGATTTATGCTTGTAAACAATGCCTGGCAGTGACATCAAGTGCTGCTTACAAGCTACTGAAACACTCCCTGCTGCCCACACTCAGGTCTGTGGGCTTGTGGAACAGTGAGTATTCATCTTCTTTAACAGCAGGCACACTGTTATCTGCAGCTGCCTGCTTCCTGCAGCTGCTGGGCAATCTCGTGTACCCGCTACTAAAGGGATTGAATATTCACTACTCTCCACTTCCATGGGCAGGGGGAGCAGTGCATATTAATCCTCTTTAATAACGGGTATACTTGATCGCCTCGCGGCTGCTACTGTACCCGCTGTTTAAGAGAAATTAATATTCACTGCTCCCCATGCCAATAGTCCCTCCTACCTCTCAGCGCCGGCTTCAATGGATAGAGGTGGGCGTGGTGTGCAGTGGATATTCATTTTTGTTTAACAGCAGGCCAGGTCCTGCCTTCTGTGACCCGCTGCTCCGCCACTGCCGCTCCCCCACCTCCCCATCCACAGCCGCAGTAGGTACATCTGAACTATAAGATGCACCCGCCATTTTCCTCCACATTTTTTGAGGAAAAAAGTGTGTCTTAGACCGTTGCACAAGATCCGGAACTAGCAGTGCTTTGGATGCAGCACACGTTCGCTGCATCCAAAGCACTGCTGTCTATTGAACGCAGGTGAATCCGCACTTATTCACTGAACCATGTGGATTCATCGTTTTCAATACATTCTCCGCAAGACAAAATTGACATTCTGCGGTCACCACATGATCGTCTCCACGGGCGAGCCGCGGGCATTTGTGCATGCATGCTGGGCATGTGATTTCTTGAAATCCCATCCACTATGCTGTAACATCTGGCCACTGCATAAGTACTGATCGTGTGCATATACCCTTATAGTCCAAAAAATACGGTATCTATTATCTGTTATCTATCTATTATCTATATCTATCTATCTTCTATCTATCTAGCTAGCTATCCCTGCTTCCCAGGTTACTTCTGATGGTGAAGACGCCGGGGTGACATACCTTGCTGAACTCCTGAATCAGCCCTTATCTGTCTCCTCCCATGAGAGTGGGGAGGAAGTGAGTATCTAAATACACAAACCAGACTAACAAGTGAAGACGTACAGGGATAAATTACATACCAAACATACAAAATATGCACTCACAGACAACAGAGAGGAACATCGGGGAGATAAGGAAGGTAAACAAAATCAGAAAGGATGAGGACTATGCACACAGCTGAAACAACATGCAAACTTCACAGATTAACACTCCAAACACCTCTACCAATAACTGACACCTCCACTCCACACCATGCAGTATAAGACTAAGGCCGGGGTCACACTTGCAAGAAACTCGCACAAGACTCGCACTTAAATACCCGGCACTGCCGCCGTCACTCGGAACAGGAGTGTTCAGCTGCATAGAAATACATGCAGCTGAAGGCTCCGGTCCCAAGTGCCATGGCAGTGCCGGGTATTGAGGTGTGAGACTCGTGCGAGTTTCTCGCAAGTGTGACCCCGGCCTAACACTGGCAATCCTGATTGCCAGAGGGAAGTGGCTGATACTGCACAGCTGAAACCATCAAAACAGAAAGGGTTCAGAGACTCTAAGCTGAACAGTTTAATCCCTGCACCACTAACAGAAACCTGCACTATATAGCATGAAGGGAAAGTGCTTCTAATCAGTGCAAGAGTAGGAGAAATCAGATTCTGCTGACTTCCAGCTCCTCTCTGTCGCGGTAAACCATGACAGCAACTTTGGCATGGTCAAACAGTTAAGTACCCCTTCCTACCTACCTGTTTTCCATTTAACTTTCCCATTTTTTTCTTTGATTAACAGCTTTGGCTTTACAGGAGCCAGAGAATAGTTTTCCATCTATCTCAGCCAATCTGTGGGAAGGTGCGCTGAATTGTTTGTCCCCACCGAGGGAGCACCTGTGCTTGGTTTGTGCAGTCATTTTCTGCTGATAGACTCCCTGTAACAATGGTCATGTGATTATAGAGCACATTTCTCATTATTTTCACTGTAATTATGAACCATATGAATTAGTGTAATTTATTTCATGCTACCGTTCATTAATGGCCCCTAGGCAGTTACTTAGCTTGTAAATTTTGGATTTTCATCCCAAAATAATTATACAAAACAACTTTGACAAAAAAGTTTTTTCCAGGCCATATTTAACGGACAGAATAGTCAATTTTAACCCCTTCACAAAATACGCCGTACATGTATTGCACATGTCGTGTCTCTCCCTTGATGTGGACACCGGCGCTGAGCCCACATCTTTCCCGCCACATGTCAGCTATTTTGAACAGCTGACATGTGCCCATAACAGCTGCTGGTGGAACAGCGATCCTCCTGCCGATGTTAACCTGTTAAATGCCGCTGTTGTCCTCTGACAACAGCATATAATGTGATTGCGCCGTAAGCTCTTCACTAATCCTGCCCATTGGCGCCCGTGTTACATGACCGCAGGTCACCAATGGGTTGGCATGAGAACCCGGGGTCAGCAGCAGACTCCTGTGGTTGTCAGTGCCGGATTGTTATGAGTGCCGCCCAGCGGTCGTTGTTCATAGTAAGTGAACATTTTTGTTACACACAGGCAATCTGATCATCGCCTGTGTGTAGCAGAGGCGATCAAATGATCGCAGCTTCTAGTCTCAATGGAGACTACTGAAGCAAGTGAAAAGTATAAAAAAAGTTTTTAAAAATATTTAAAAAATAAGAAAATGATAAAGTTCAAATCACCCCCCATTCGCCCCATTCATAATATAACAATTACAAAAAATCAAACATACGCATATTTGGTATCACCATGTTCATAATTGTCCGATCTATCAATAAAAAAAAAAATTAATCCAATCGGTAAACAGCATAGCGAAAAACAGTGCCAAAATTAGTTTTTGGTCACCATAACATTGGGCAATATCTACACCAAAATGGTATAATTAAAAACGTCAGCTCGGCGTGCAAAAAATAAGCCCTCACCCAACCCCAGATCACGAAATATGGAGACGCTATAGGTCTCGGTAAAATGATGCAATTTTTTTTCTTTTTTATCAAACTTTCGATTTTTTTTGACCACTTAGCTAAAAAAGAATCTAAACATGTTTGGTATCAACGAACTTAAAATGACCTGGAGAATCATAATGGGAGTTTGGTAAACATGTTAAGAAAAAAATCAAAAAAACAGTTGTGGAATTGTGCTTTTTGCAATTTCACCTCATTTGGAATTTTTTACTGTTTTCCAGTACACGACGAAAGCCAATGGTGTCGTTCAAAAGTACAATTTGTCCCTCATATGACAATACCATATTGACAGCAAAATAAAAAAGTTATGGCTCTGGGAAGAAGGGGAGCAAAAAAAAGAAACGCAAAAAAATAAAAAGTGCTGCAGCATGAAGGGTTTATTAAATAAATTTATATACATTCACATCATTACAAAACATTGATGAATTTGCTATTGCTATGTTCGATTAGTGAGGACAAATAGCCTAAATATCTTTTTCACACACTATAACTATGTATAAAGGAAGGAAAAGACTCGCTCCTCAGTATATGGCCGATAAAAACAGATTGAGAAATCAAATGACTGTAAGAATAAAATGTTACGGAAGTTGCATATTTCCACAGAAATTTCTTGTGAAAAACAGCTAGTGACCAGTCTTTACCATTTCTGGAGAATTTTGTGCAGAAGTACGGTAATTGTAATACACGACAACATAACAAAAATTGTCATCTTTATGGGTTGTCAGCCAGAATGTCTGACATCAGCGAGGTCTTCAGCTCAAGGCACTGAGGGCACGGAGCTGAAAGCAGCGAGGACGTGATGAGCAGAGTTGGTGTGAATCAGTCCTGGCATCCGCGGTACATCTTCTGATTAGCCAGCCTGATGCCACGCTATCATTGCAGAGTGATGCATTAGGCTGGCTAATCTAAAGAAGAGCTGGAGACGCAGGAAGGTAGGAGGTTGTTCTCACCGCTCCTCTCCAGTGGCCACAGACTACTGATGTGGTCGATGGACCGGACCGTGCGAATCAATTAGCACCAACTCCAATGAAATGGGTATTACCAAGTTTGGTATTGAGACTCTCGCGAGTTTGGTTTGAGACTCTAGCGAGTTTGGTATTGAGACTCTAGCGAGTTTGGTATTGAGACTCTAGCGAGTTTGGTATTGAGACTCTAGCGAGTTTGGTATTGAGACTCTAGCGAGTTTGGTATTGAGACTCTAGCGAGTTTGGTATTGAGACTCTAGCGAGTTTTGTATTGAGACTCTAGCGAGTTTGGTATTGAGACTCTAGCAAGTTTGGTATGAGACTCTAGCGAGTTTGTTGACTAGGTTGTATGAGACTCTAGCGAGTTTGGTATTGAGACTCTAGCGAGTTTGGTATGAGACTCTAGCGAGTTTGGTACTGGACTCTAGCGAGTTTGGTATGAGACTCTAGCGAGTTTGGTATTGAGACTCTAGCGAGTTTGGTATTGAGACTCTAGCGAGTTTGGTACTGAGACTCTAGCGAGTTTGGTACTGAGACTCTAGCGAGTTTGTATTGAGACTCTAGCGAGTTTGGTATTGAGACTCTAGCGAGTTTTGTATTGAGACTCTAGCGAGTTTGGTATTGAGACTCTAGCGAGTTTGGTATTGAGACTCTAGCAAGTTTGGTACTGAGACTCTAGCGAGTTTGGTACTGAGACTCTAGCGAGTTTGGTACTGAGACTCTAGCGAGATTGGTACTGCGACGCTAGCAAGTTTGGTACTGTGACTCTAGCGAGTTTGGTATTGAGACTCTAGCGAGTTTGGTACTGAGACTCTAGCGAGATTGGTACTGCGACGCTAGCGAGTTTGGTACTGAGACTCTAGCGAGTTTGGTATTGAGACTCTAGCGAGTTTGGTATTGCGTAATAGCAGAATTTAAACTTCACCTTCATCGGCACATGTCAATGTGTATGGGGTGCCCCAGCTCAATGACAGATGTTTGATTTCACGTTGGATTAGACTTACCCATTGAAGGGACCAAGGGAACGCAGTGGATGTGGTGTTCATGGACTTCTCAAAAGCTTTTGATACGGTGCCACACAAAAGGTTGATACAAAAAATGAGAACAATGGGGATAGGGGAAAATATGTGTAAGTGGGTTAAGAACTGGCTCATGGATAGGAAACAAAGGGTGGTTATTAATGGAGCACACTCGGACTGGGTCACGGTTAGCAGTGGGGTACCACAGGGGTCAGTATTGGGGCCGCTTCTCTTTAACATATTTATTAATGACCTTGTAGAGGGCATACAGAGTAGTCTTTCAATATTTGCAGATGACACTAAACTCTGCAGGGTAATAAATACAGAGGAGGATAATTTTATATTACAGGAGGATTTATGTAAACTAGAAGCTTGGGCTGATAAATGGCAAAGGAGCTTTAATGGGGATAAATGTAAGGTCATGCACTTGGGTTAGAACAAACAATATGTATAATTATGTGCTTAATTGTAAAACACTGGGCAAAACTGTCACTGAAAAAGACCTGGGTGTATGGGTGGACGACAAACTCACATTTAGTGGCCAATGTCAGGCAGCTTGTTGTGAATGTGTTTGAGATGAGTTATGAGCAGAGACTCCCTCTGGTGGTTACAAGCGGTACTGGTCTGTTCAGTGAAGATTGTGAGGACTGGGAATCAGGTGTTACTGACTGGTCTTATATAAGGGAGTCACCTTCCCATCAGGGTTGCCGGTGATCAATTGTTCTGGTCTGAATCCTTCATTCCTGTTTCCCTTGTAGCCTGCTGTGTCGTGTCTGCATCTCCTGCTAACAGATAAGACATTTTCTTCTTTTTGTTTTTGTACTATATTTTTGCATTTTGTCCTGCTCTTCTTTGGGGGCCTTCTGGGTCCCCTTCGGGGGCTTTTGCCCTCTCAGTTTAGTTCAGCCACTGATGTTTGTACTTTTGCTTTTTCCAGTTTTTTCAGTGGCTGCTGTTTTGATTTTGTTACACCAGAGAACTAATTTAGGTGGTAGAGGTCGTGTGATCTCAGGTGATTTTGAAATTAGTAGAGTTGGTGCTTTTCAGGGTTTTCTGGGATTGCAGTAAGTACCCTTCCTATCCTTTTCTATTTAGTTAGTTTGGGCCCCAGCGTTTGCTCATACTATTTTCTTTCTGTGTCAGTATTTCTTCTTGTCTAACCGCCATTACTTGTTTGGGGGCTTTCTATTATCTTTGGGGTTCTGCTCCGGGGCAGATAGCTTTCCTATTTCTATCTTTAGGTGTAGTTAGTTTCTCAGGCTGTGACGAGGCGTCTAGGACCAACGTAGGAACGCTCCACGGCTGCCTCTAGTTGTGGTGGTTAGTCAGGGTACTGCAATCTCATAGATTCCAACTACTCTGGTGTATTGCCTTTTTTACCTGCACTCCTCAGCTACCGAAACATAACAGTATCACCGGCCTTAAAATTGAAAATTGTATGGTACTCACAGAAGGGAAAAAATATTGTGAAAGAAAAAAGGTTGTCAGAGTTGTCAGAGATATTTTTCTATTTGTTGCATTTTTTTTTTCCCTCTGTATCTCTGGGTGCTGGGGAGGATCTTTTCTCTCTATGGAGTTTGCACGGTTGTCTGGCCGTGTGGATCAGCTTGCCACTGAGGTTCAGAGTATTGCTGCAAATTTTTGGTTCTGTATAATCTGCATGACATTATCGTGCTGGGTTTCCCTTGGTTACAGTCTCATAATCCAGTTTTGGATTGGAAATCTGTGTCTGTAACCAGTTGGGGCTGCCAATGTGTTAATACCAACACTCCTGTTTTTTCTGCCTCCCCCAGGCTCAGGATGTTCCTGACTTTTTGATTGATTTTTCTGATGTGTTTAGCGAAAGTAAATCTGCATCCTTGCCTCCCCATAGGAGCTATGACTGCGCTATTGAATTAGTGCCGGGTAGTAAATTCCCTAAAGGTCGCCTTTTTAACTTGTCTGTACCTGAACATGACGCTATGCGGTCTTATATCAAGGAATCATTGGAGAAGGGTCATATCAGACCATCCTCTTCACCCTTAGGTGCCGGTTTTTTCTTTGTGGCCAAAAAAGATGGTTCATTAAGGCCGTGTATTGATTATCGTCTCTTGAACAATATTACTGTGAAATATCAATACCCGTTACCCTTGATTTCTGACCTGTTTTCCAGGGTGAAAAACGCTACTTGGTTTACCAAGCTTGACCTCAGGGGGGCGTATAACCTTATTCGCATTAAGCACGGGGATGAATGGAAGACGGCATTCAATATCCCTGAAGGGCATTTTGAGTACCTAGTGATGCCCTTTGGGCTCACTAATGCTCCTTCCGTCTTCTAGTCCTTCATGAATGACATTTTCAGGGATTTTGTGGACAAATTTCTGATTGTTTATTTGGATGATATCTTGATTTTTTCTAATGACTGGGACTCTCATGTGAAACATGTTCGAACTGTGTTCCAGATTTTGAGAGAGAATGCTCTGTATGTGAAGGGATCAAAGTGTCTTTTTGGCGTACAGAGGATCTCATTTCTGGGATTCATTTTGTCCCCATCTGTTATTGAAATGGACCCGGTCAAGGTTCAGGCCATCTGTGATTGGGTCCAACCTACTTCATTAAAGGCTCTTCAGAGATTTTTGGGTTTTGCCAATTTTTATCGTAAATTTATTGGTAATTTCTCGGTTATTGTTAAACCATTAACTGATTTGACCAGAAAGGGTTCTGATGTGGTGAATTGGCCTCCTGAGGCAGTCTCTGCGTTTCAGGAACTTAAGCAGAGATTCACTTCTGCTCCTGTTCTACGGCAGCCTGATGTTTCTCTGCCATTTCAGGTGGAGGTTGATGCCTCTGAAATTGGGGCAGGTGCCGTTTTGTCCCAAAAAGATCCAGAGACCTCTAAAAGTAACCCTTGTGCCTTTTTCTCTCGAAAATTTTCTCCTACTGAACGTAATTATGACGTGGGTAATCGGGAGTTATTGGCCATGAAGTGGGCTTTTGAAGAGTGGAGACATTGGCTGGAGGGAGCCAAACATCAGGTGGTGGTCCTTACGGACCATAAGAATCTGGTCTATCTGGAATCTGCCAAGCGACTCAATCCTAGACAGGCCAGGTGTGCCTTGTTTTTCACACGTTTTAATTTTGTGGTTTCCTTTCTTCCTGGCACTAAGAATGTTAAGGCGGATGCCCTCTCGAGGAGTTTCCTTGTGGACTCTCCTGAGTTATCTGATCCTTCTGTTATTTTGAAAGAGGGTGTAGTTCTTTCCGCCATCTCGCCCAATTTGAGACTTGCTCTGGAGGGGTGTCAGGAGGATAGGCCCGAGTGCTGCCCTGTTGGAAAATTGTTTGTCCCGGACCAGTGGAAAAAGAGTGTGATGTCTGAGATTCATTGTTCCACATTGGCTGGGCATCCCGGAATTTTTGGTACCAGAGACTTGGTTAGTCGGTCCTTTTGGTGGCCTACCTTGTCTCGTGATGTCAGGGAATTTGTGCAGTCCTGCTGGACTTGCTCTCGCTCCAAGCCTTGCTCTCGCTCTAGTGGTTTGTTGATGCCATTGCCTGTGCCCAAGAGACCATGGACCCATATCTCTATGGATTTCATTTCCGACCTTCCTGTTTCTCAGAGAATGACCACCATCTGGGTAATTTGTGATAGGTTTTCCAAAATGATACATCTTGTGCCATTACCTAAGTTGCCTTCCTCCTCTGAATTGGTGCCGTTGTTCCTTCAGCACGTGGTTCGTTTACACGGCATTCCTGAGAACATTGTGTCTGACAGAGGAGTCCAGTTTGTTTCCAGATTTTGGAGGACTTTTTGTTCTAAACTGGGTGTTCAATTGTCTTTCTCCTCGGCATTTCATCCTCAGACCAATGGTCAAACTGAGAGAACAAACCAGACATTGGAGACTTATCTTAGATGCTTTGTGTCTGCTGATCAGGATGACTGGGTCTCTTTTTTACCTTTGGCTGAGTTTGCTCTTAATAATAGGGCTAGCTCTGCCACTTTGATGTCTCCGTTTTTCTGTAATTCTGGGTTTCACCCTCGATTTTCTTCGGACAGACGGAGGCTTCTGTCTGTCCAGGTGTTGACTCTGTTGTGGAGCGTATGCAACAGATTTGGGACCAGGTAGTGGAGAGGTTGTCCCTCTCTCAGGAGAAGGCCCAGCGGTTTGCTAACCGGCATAGGACTGATGGTCCTCGGTTTAAAGTGGGGGACTTGGTCTGGTTGTCCTCAAAGAATATTCCTATGAGAGTAGCATCTCCTAAATTTAAGCCTAGGTTCATTGGACCTTATAAGATCATTGAGATTCTTAATCCTGTTTCTTTTCGTTTGCTTCTTCCAGGGACATTTAAGATCCATAACGTGTTCCACAAGTCCTTGTTGAAGAGGTTTGTTGAGCCAGTGGTTCCTGCTGCTGTGCCTCCTGACCCTGTTTTGGTTGAGGGCAATCTGGAGTATGTGGTTGAGAAAATATTAGATTCTCGTTTTTCTAGACGGAAACTCCAGTATTTGGTTAAGTGGAGAGGTTATGGTCAGGAAGACAATTCTTGGGTGTTTGCTTCGGACATCCATGCTAGGAGACTCATCCGTGCGTATCATAGAACTCATCCTGACCGACCTGGTTGCTCAAATGAGGGTTCGGTGACCCCTCCTCAAGGGGGGGTACTGTTGTGAATGGGTTTGAGATGAGTTCTGAGCAGAGACTCCCTCTGGTGGTTACAAGCGGTACTGGTCTGTTCAGTGAAGATTGTGAGGACTGGGAATCAGGTGTTACTGACTGGTCTTATATAAGGGAGTCACCTTCCCATCAGGGTTGCCGGTGATCAATTGTTCTGGTCTGAATCCTTCATTCCTGTTTCCCTTGTAGCCTGCTGTGTCGTGTCTGCATCTCCTGCTAACAGATAAGACATTTTCTTCTTTTTGTTTTTGTACTATATTTTGCATTTTGTCCTGCTCTTCTTTGGGGGCCTTCTGGGTCCCCTTCGGGGGCTTTTGCCCTCTCAGTTTAGTTCAGCCACTGATGTTTGTACTTTTGCTTTTTCCAGTTTTTTCAGTGGCTGCTGTTTTGATTTTGTTACACCAGAGAACTAATTTAGGTGGTAGAGGTCGTGTGATCTCAGGTGTTTTTGAAATTAGTAGAGTTGGTGCTTTTCAGGGTTTTCTGGGATTGCAGTAAGTACCCTTCCTATCCTTTTCTATTTAGTTAGTTTGGGCCCCAGCGTTTGCTCATACTATTTTCTTTCTGTGTCAGTATTTCTTCTTGTCTAACCGCCATTACTTGTTTGGGGGCTTTCTATTATCTTTGGGGTTCTGCTCCGGGGCAGATAGCTTTCCTATTTCTATCTTTAGGTGTAGTTAGTTTCTCAGGCTGTGACGAGGCGTCTAGGACCAACGTAGGAACGCTCCATGGCTGCCTCTAGTTGTGGTGGTTAGTCAGGGTACTGCAATCTCATAGATTCCAACTGCTCTGGTGTATTGCCTTTTTTACCTGCACTCCTCAGCTACCGAAACATAACAGCAGCTGCTGCCAAAGCAAATAAAATAATGGGATGCATTAGACGAGGCATAGATGCTCATGAGGAGAACATAATTTTATCTCTATACAAGTCACTGGTGCGACCACACTTAGAATACTGTGTGCAGTTCTGGTCTCCGGTGTATAAGAAAGACATAGCTGAACTGGAGCGGGTGCAGAGAAGAGCGACCAAGGTTATTAGAGAACTGGGGGGTCTGCAATACCAGGACAGGTTATTACACTTGGGGTTATTTAGTTTGGAGAAACGAAGGCTTAGGGGTGATCTTATTACAATGTATAAATATATGAGGGGACAGTACAAAGACCTTTCTAATGATCTTTTTACTCTTAGACCTGTGACGGGGACAAGGGGGCATCCTCTACGTCTGGAGGAAAGAAGGTTTAGTCATAATCACAGACGCAGATTCTTTACTGTAAGAGCAGTGAGACTATGGAACTCTCTGCTGTCTAATGTTGTAATGAGTGATTCCTTACTAATATTTAAGAAGGGACTGGATGCCTTTCTTGAAAAGTATAATATTACAGGCTATATTCACTAGTTTCCTAGATACAGCGTTGATCCAGGGAGCTAGTCTGATTGCCGTATGTGGAGTCGGGAAGGAATTTTTTTTCCCCAATGTGAAGCTTACTGTTTGCCACTTGGGTTTTTTTTTGCCTTCCTCTGGATCAACATGTTAGGGCAGGTTAGGATAGGATATGGGTTGAACTAGATGGACTTAAAGTCTTCCTTCCACATTAATAACTATGTTACTATGTTATGTTACAATATATTCCCCTTTCCCTGTTTTAAACATGTTCATGTGTGAGCGTAGGTTGTGAATATATGCCTCTGCAGCATATGCTAGAAGACTGTGTTGACCAGACAGCAGATGGTGCTGTGTTAATTGTTAAGAGTTTATTATTACTTTACTGTGTGTCCTGTTTGTTTTGTTTTTGTATGTTCTCTTCCTGTAATCTTTCTCATTGTGATATTGCAGATAATGGTTGTTGTATGTAACAAATAAAACAGTTACCGTAATTGTCCCATAAAGTGCTGAATTATTCTGCTGAAAGCTGAAATCTGCAACAAGGCTGTGGAATTGAGACTGCCCCTGTTGAGGCCATGCAGTTATATGAATTGATGAACCATGTAGGGCTGTTCTAAAGATAACTAGTTAGGTCACAATAGCCACATGACTTCGTTTTACACTTTGGTTTTATACCTTGGCTCTCTCTCCACAGTACAATGATTGGGTTGGTGTCATGCATGACACATGATATGTGCCAACGCTGATGTTGGAATTAGGCCAGGATCACACATGCGAGGAAATCGTCCGATGCTCGCATGTGAAATCCTAGCTCTGGCGCCGGCACTCGGGAGTGGAGCGAGCTGCTGCATATAAATACATGCAGCCGCTCGCTCCACTCCCGAGTGCCGGCACCAGAGCTGGGATTTCACATGCGAGCATCGGACGATTTCCTCGCATGTGTGATCCCGGCCTAATGCATTGGCAGATTACAGTTGTACATCTGTGATATGTGTTTGCTGACTGTAAAAATTATTAGCAATAACAGCAGTAATAAGTGTCAATCTCAATTCTATATTACAGTACACTTATATTTAAAACATATCAGTGTGGCATTAATTACCAGTGGGCAGATACTGACAGTGTTTCATCTCTGGCAGAATACTGACATTGGTGCGACTTAAGGAATACTTTATATATTGTACATAGCACTGCAGGTAAATATGGAGAAGCACAAAATAAATAAATGATAGTGCTTCCTATCCATCATAAGAGCTCTTTCAGATGTCAATGTGTCCATTACATGAGGTGACAGCTTTCACATGTACCGCAGACACTTAAAGGCCGGCGTCACACTGGCGAGTTTGATGCGAGTTAGTCGCACAACTTTCTCGCATCAACACCTGGCACAGCTGCCCGCTCTCGGACCTGAGTGTGCGGCTGCATGTATTTCTATGCAGCCTCGCACTCGGGTCCGAGAGCGGGCGGCCGTGCCGGATGTTGATGCGAGAAAGTCGTGCGACTAACTCGCATCATACTCGCCAGTGTGACGCCAGCCAAACACTGATAACAGCGAGAGAAGGCGGCAGCTGATGGGAGTATTCATCAGTCATCGCCTGCGCTATAAATAAATTAAAAAATGGCTTGGGTTCCCCTGTATTTTTGATAACCAGCCAGGCAAAACTGACAGCTGCGGGCTGCATCCCTCAGCTGTCAGCTTCAGCAAGGCTGAATATCAAGAATAGAGGTGTCCTCACGCTGTTTTTTTTTAAATTATTTAAATGAAAAAAAAAAATGACATGGGGCACCTGCAATTTTTGACAAACAGCCTTGCTAAAGCAGACAGCTCAGGACTGGTATTCTGAGGCTGGTAATCGGCCATGGATATAGCCCCACCCCAGCCTAAAAATGACAGCTGCAGCTTTTAGATGCACCAATTCTGGCATTTTGCAAGGGTCGTCCCTCTTGCCTGAGGCGGTGGCAACTGGGGTTCATATTTGTGGAGCTGATGTCACCTTTGTATTATCTGGTGACATCAAGCCCACAACTTAGTAATGGGGAGACATCTATAAGACACCTATCCATTACTAATCCTATTTTTACATGGTAAATAAAGACTCAGCCAGAATAAAGTCTTTTATTAGAAATAAAAACAAAACACACTTTTCCTTTTTTGTTTGAAAATAACCAACACAGTTACACTCACCTAACAACCATTCCATTCAAGCCCTTGTCTCCTGTAATAAAACAAAAAAAAATATCCCTCACCTGTCCGCCGTTCTGTCCCATACCATAATCCATGTCTGGGGATACAAAGTTTTCAACCAGCACGATGCTAAGATGCGACTGTCCAGGCTGAGAACCACTGATGAATCAGTCGCTGTGTGAGCAGCATCAGTTAGCAGGGGTGACATCATCGAGGTTACTGCAGGTCACTGAGGCTGCCTTCCCAGCCGGGCCAAAGAACTGCTGTGACCTCAGTACTGTGAGAAAGACACTGAATTCACTGCAGTTCCGCTCTGTGAGTTCAAAGCAGTTCAAATATCTGTCTCCTCCTGCGATCTCTGCTGTATCTCCTGCCTCCTGCAATCTTTCTCCTGCTCCTTTGTTGGCTGTATGACTGATCTGGTATCACAGCAGCAGCATTTCCCCAATCCCTGTTCCAGTCCCCCCCCCCAATCAACCCCCTCCCATATGTATTTTTGGCACACTTTTTGGTGCCGCGTCCTGTGCTGCGCATTCGTGCTCTTCCCGTGGTCACAACACTCTGGTCTGTATCGCTGCTGATCAAAGTCTGCGCCAAGGGACTTTTTATTTTATAGATATAATTAGAGTATCAGACGTCGCAGTGTAAGTGACAACCAAGGGTTTTTTTTAGAAGAAAAAATAATAGTAGTGCAGAGTAGCTTTATAGGTAGGGAGGTAGCGCATTAGGGGAGCGGATGTCGCAGTGTTAGTGTCGTCCATTTTTCTTTTGCAAAAAAAAAGAATAGTTATTGCCGAGTAGCTTTATACGTAGCACATTCGTGTAGTGAATGTTCCTGTAATTTTTTTTCTACAAACTTATTTTTTTGCATCTGCTTATTTTTATTTTTATTTTTTCTTCTAAGGGTTTTTTCTAAATTTTTCCTTTCTACTTTTTTTCTCTTGATTTTTTCTTCTCTACTTTTTATAATAACTAGTACTTTTCACATAAGCCCCACACAATACATGTGTAAAAGCACCACTTGCACACATCCCCAGTGTTTTGAAGAATAAAATAAAAATGGCCCATTCATCACGACACTATTCACCAGAGGAGGCAAACGCTTTCCTTGATTCAACTACTGAGGAAGATCCCAAATTTCTCTATTCCTCTTACTCCTCATCCTCCTCTTCCTCCTACTCCTTCTCCTCTTCCTCCTCTTCTAGTGAAGAGGGACCCCCAGCAAGGCGGCCTAGGACCCAGACAAACCCTAAAGCAATCTATCCCATATGGACTGCATCCCCGAAAATTATCAGACTGTTATTCCGGATGTCATCGGCAGATCAAGAATCCAATCTGATATTACAGACCTCACTGACATTGACTTTGTCAAATTCTTTTTCAGCCAGGAAATAATAAATCTTATTTTAGCCCAGACAAACTTGTATGCCCATGAGTTTTTCACCCAAAATCCCACGTCATCATGAGCCAGATGGACCCATGTAAATGCAGCAGACAATATGACATCTTGGGGATTTGTGCTGCATATGGGAAAACCAAAGCTCCGGCAATACTGGAGTACTGATGTTCTCTACAGCTCTATATACTGTACAGCACACTATATACTCTACAGTGCACTATATACTCTAACAGCACTATATACTCCACAGCATACTATGAACAGTACTCTACATCAGTTTATATAATGTACAGCACTATATATTTCACACTATATATTCTACAGCACTAGAGTACTTTATGTACTGATGATGATTTTGGCTTTATGTTCATGAACTGATGATAGTTCTGGTTATTCTCCACTCTATACCATGTTTCAAATTATTATGCAAATTGGTTTTAAGTGTCATAGGGTGTTTTGGGTTTTTTTTGTAAATGAAACCCATTGATGGTATTGTGTCTCAGTGTTCTTTGGATTACTGAATCAATCTCAGATACCTGTATAATTAGTTTGCTGTTATGAATGTTTTAGAAATGAATTCTGAGCAGAAGCTCCCTCTGGTGGTTACAAACAGTACTGAACCATTCAATGAGGATTGGCAATCAGGAATCACAGACTGGCTGGATATAAGGGAGGTTTCCCCCCATCATGGTTGCCGGTGATCAATTGTTCTTGTTTCAACGTTGTTTCCTGGTTTACTTGGAAGCTTGCTGAGTCTTGCCTCTTCTCCTGCTCTCAGATAAGATATTTTCTGTTTTTTGTTTTTGTGCTTGCCATTTGCATATTTCTCTGCATTTCTGTGATGTTGGCCAGGTTCCCCTCCCCGGGGGGCTTGGGCTCCTCTCGGTTCCTCTGGAGCCACTGTTGTTTGTTCATTTGCCTTTTCCAGTTTTTTCAGTGGTTGCGGCTGAGTTTTGTTACACCAGAGAACTAATTTAGGTGGTAGAGGTCGTGTGATCTCAGGTGTTTTTGCAATTAGTAGCGTTGGCTTTTTTTAGGTTTTTTTTTGGATTGCAGTAAGTATCCTTCCTATCCTTTTCTGTCTAGGCAGATTGGGCCCCAGCGTTTGCTCATACTATTTTCTGTCTGTGTCTGTATTTCCTCTTGTCTAACCGCCATTACATGTTTGGAGGCTTCCTATGTTCTTTGGGGATCTGCTCCGGGGCAGATAGCTTTCCTCTTTCTATCTTTATGTGTAGTTAACCTCTCAGGCTGTGACGAGGCGTCTAGGACCAACGTAGGAACGCTCTACGGCTGACTTTAGTTGTGGTGGTTAGTCAGGGTACTGCAATCCAGTAGATTCCAACCTCTCTGGTGTATTTCCGTTTTTGCCTGCTCTCCTCAGCTACAAAAACATAACAGTATCACTGGCCCAACTGAAAATTATATGGTACTCACAGAAGGGAAAAATAGTGTGGAAACAAAAAAGGTTGTCAGAGTTATCAGAGATTTTTTTTTTCTGTTTGTTGCATTTTTTCCCTCTTTTTCTCTGGGTGCTGAGGAGGATTTTTTTTTTTCCTCAATGGAGTTTGCACAGTTGTCTGGCCATGTGGATCAGCTTGCTACTGAGGTTCGGAGTATTGCTACCTACCTTGCTAGGTTGCCAGTTGTGGAACCCAGGATCCCCATGCCAGATTTGTTTTTGGGGGATCGAGCTAAATTTCTGAATTTCAAAAATAACTGTAAGTTGTTTTTTGCCTTAAAACCTAAGTCCTCAAGGAACGCAGCACAGCAGGTTCAAATTGTCATCTCTCTACTGCGCGGCGATCCTCAGGATTGGGCTTTTTCCCTGACACCTGGGGACCCTGTTTTGAGTAATGTTGATGCATTTTTTCTGGCTCTGGGGTTATTGTACGATAGTAGTATAGGAACTGTATTACTCATCAAACTCAAATCTGACAGGTCGACACGCCCCCTATCATTTAATCCGTCTTCTGTGTGAACTTTGCTCAGGCTGGGAGATCTGAACTTTGCTCAGGCTGAGAAATCTGAGCTGCTGGATTTGTGAATTTCAATCAAAGTGATTTATTCGTCTCTATTGATATTTTATCCACTGGATTAGATTAGTCTGTGTTGTTTTAGTGTAACTTTTAAGGACCCAGTAAATGTATAAGGAGTTCTAGTTAAATAATAAGGATTTTTAGTGAATTAAAGAGTGAATCTTGATCTTTTTTGTGGTGAGAAACTTTTAAGGACCCAGTAAATGCATGTAAAACACTATTGTGGTGGAATTTGGAATTATGACGCTCATCTTATAGTTTTATTCAGTATATATATTTTTAGCTTGGCAGTGTAACTCTGTGGGAAGCTGTGTGGAAATGACATAGGCATAAGAGATCATTCATCTTAAAAACGTTTATTGCCAGAACTAATCATGATTTTACTGTAATAAATAAATACATCTCAAAGACATTTCAAGCATTGAATTAATTGTGACACCAAAATGTTGATACAAATGGCAATACAGGTCATGGGATTCTCTCTAGACAGGAACAACGCTGTTTCCGTAGATGTAAAGCTATTTTCTAGCAGAGAATGCCCTGACATGAACTGTAAAGGGTTTGTATTAGAAGCACCCAGTAAATGTCTGTATTAGAATCCGTCAGTAAATGTATGTAAAGCTCATTTCTAGCAGGTTTGTATAAATGCCCCCCAGTAAATGTGTAAAAGTTTGGAACTGCTATGCCTGTATGTAAAGGTGATTTCTAGCACTCTCTGTTACAGATCGGTAAGCTATTACCAAGCTGTGTATCTAAGGCTTGTGTTGTTTTGAGAGGAGCATATTTTTCTATTTACTAACATGGTACATAGATATACATCTTTACTGGCACATAGAAATGTAGTACAACAGTGTTGACATGAATTGTCAGAATGAGTGAAGGTCGATGCTACGGTAATTCAGGCAAACAGTAAATAGTATTGCATTGTGTATAGTCAGTGGGATCTTTTAAAACCAACACATTTATGTGTATTCTGATAGCAGTGCCCATAAAACCGAAGGTTTCTAGCAAACATAACCTGCACTAATGTGATTTTAAAACAATGGGTTTCTGAAGGGTCTTCCCACACTACCACTCTGTGGGAAGCTGTGTGGAAATTACATAGGCATAAGAGATCATTCATCTTAAAAACGTTTATTGCCAGAACTAATCATGATTTTACTGTAATAAATAAATACATCTCAAAGACATTTCAAGCATTGAATTAATTGTGACACCAAAATGTCGACACAAATGGCAATACAGGTCATGGGATTCTCTCTAGACAGGAACAACGCTGTTGAATGCTCCAATGTCTTTTCATGTCCTTTGCTATCTGATTTGCACAAAAGCCTGCAATTGAATTAGCGGCTATTATACTATGTAGAAGTGTATGAACTATAAATATAAATATATATATATACATGTCTTTGGGGGATATACAGCATGCAGAAAAATAGCCAAAGTGTTGACATGAAGTTACAGCTCAAAGACATATACATTATCATGAATAAAAATCCAAAAGAGTGGGATATACAGCATGCAGAAAAATAGCCAAATGCAGACAGGTATGAACTACATTCAAATCAATATATAATAGTGCCCATCTCCATATCTTATATGTTATAACGATAATAGACTAATCCGGGCTAAACAATAATAACCTACATATATTTGTCCATATATATGCAGTCTATGTAACTCACAATATCCCCCAATACGCAGACATATATGCACTATATATAGGATTATAAGTATCTCAATGAAGCATGTATATCAATAAAGTAACTTCCCCAGCACAGATGCTAATATAATGATGTTAGCATGCAAGTGCAGGGCTCACAATACATACTGTGCGTGCATATGAAGTCAATTAGCACATCCATATGAGGAGCTATATTAAAAAAGCAGTTGTGTATAGTTGGCCAATCAAATATTAGTTATGCGTTCGCTACCACTGTCAACATAGCAGCTCTCATGATGCTAGCTAATCAGATGCTATATATTCATGCTGACCACTACATATGTCATAGAGCAATTAGCTCTATTGAGGACATATTAAAAAGCATATAGTTGGCCAATCAAATATTAGTTATGCTGCTAATTCAACATGATCTATGGCTCTATTCATCATTATCATACATGAAGCCTCTTTTAACCCCTTCACAATAATGTACAGAGGAGTTTTTATGTTTTAATACTGATAGACATATCGTGAACTGACATATAGGGTCCATGTGAGACACCATATTTTTCAAATATTAGTTAAGCGTATATTTCAACATTTTTGCTCCTTCACAGATTTATTTTACATTATTTTTTTATTTTGCTTAAGGATCGTGTACAGAGGAGTTTTTATGTTTTAATACTGATAGACATATCGTGAACTGACATATAGGGTCCATGTGAGACACCATATTTTTCAAATATTAGTTAAGCGTATATTTCAACATTTTGCTCCTTCACAGATTTATTTTACATTATTTTTTTATTTTGCTTAAGGATCGTGTACAGAGGAGTTTTTATGTTTTAATACTGATAGACATATTGTGAACGGACATATAGGGTCCATGTGAGACATGCCTGGACAAGTCCGGGCATGTCTGGGCATGCCTGGACAAGTCCTGGTCACGGGACAGCCGTGGAAAAAACAATACTGAAATTCAAAAACTATGTGCTGGCCGTTAACACGCGCACAGTCATCTAGAAAATATTGAGCGAGTTGCTTCACAAACCCTCTCAAGGCATGTTGAATGTTAACGTTCCCGCTATGAGCTACACACATGACCAACTGTATAGCCTGGGATGCGTAGCGTTCTTGCAGCGCAGGCCTATTTTTAAAGACGCTAAGCCCCATCAGATATAAAAGACAGGCATGTTGAGACGTGTCCCGGCCTATTTTGGCACAGAACCACAACTATGCAACGATTTTGACCAGCATTCAACAAAAAATCGGGTACAAATTTTTTAACATACCCGTGTTTCGGACCCTCAGACCATGCCAGAAGCACTCTGTGCCATGTACTCTAACTCATAATATTCGATTTTGATCAGCATTCAACAAAAAATTGGGTGCTAACTTTTTAGCATACCTGTGTTTCTATAGCGAATACACGGACCCCTACAGCGCATCCCTATAGTGTAGTTTAATGTAGGGGGCAAACAGATTATCGCTGGTGCTTGGAAAATACCACATTTCATAGATGGTGGTGATCCGCTGAATCATTTTTAAACATTTCACGCCACTCATGCACCCACAGCACACTTATGCTGTACCAGCACCGCTGCAGCTAGTGCTTTTTAGCTAAAAAAAAAGACCCTTATTTGCATCATTTTCATTATAGTACGACTGGTACATACCCACTCCTATGCAGCGATATTGAGTACCGTTCAACAAAAATCAGGTACAAACTTTTTAACATACCTGTGTTTCGGGCGCTCATGCCATACCAGAAGCACTCTGTGCCATGTACCATAGCCCATAATAATCGATCTTGATCAGTATTCAACAAAAAATTGGGTGCAAACTTTTTTAGCATAGCTGTGTTTCTGACTCCCATGTCGTACCAGAAAGACCTATTTTGGCACAGGCCTACACCTATGCAACGGTTTTGACCACTACTCAACAAAAATGGCTACAAACTTTTTAACATATCTGTGTTTCGGACTATCATGTCATAGCAGAAGCACCCTGTGCCATGTACTCTAGACCATAATATTCGTTTTTGATCACCATTCAACAAAAAATTGAGGCATGTTGAGACGTGTCCCGGCCTATTTTGGCACATGACAAATGTTTCTGACTCTCATGTCATACCAGAAGCACCCTGTGCCATGTACTCTAGACCATAATATTTCACATCGGGTATGGGAACTACATAGCTTTGTTTTCTCAGGTATTTAAAAAAGTGTGGAAAACTGAAAATCCCGCGGCCTGTGGTAATTTAGTGAGAACCATATAGACAAATCGGGTATCGTCACACACGAGACCACGACACCTCGGCTATCACATTTACCACTAGTTTTCAAAAATCAGCTCCTTAACAATAAAGTAAGAATCGTAGCGTCCTGCATTGTGGTCTATAAATGTATAGTTTGAAAATTTACCGTTGCTAAAGAACAGTAAAAAGTCGTGCGTACAACTATCAGCCCCAAAACTCTCACCACTATCACAAACACTATTGCCTACAGAGGCGCCCCGCGAGAATTTCTGTATGTGTGTATCAAGATGCTCCCTGCTATGACCGAATGTTTGCTCGTGGATGCTGGCATTTCCAGTGACATCATAGTTGTGTAAATGCGCTGGGGCACGTGTATCGATCCCCTAGGTTGTAATGCGTGATCATTTTAATTATTTTTCAATTCATAACCATACGTTCTCAGGCAGACAGGTTTATTTCACAGAAGTTGACTGTACAGTTGCATAATCTTTGTTTAAAATCATACATTTGCATAATTTTGTTTAAAATCGCACAGTTCTGCGATAATGTCGGGTGTTGGACACGCACTTATCAGTCTTTCATACGTGTCGCAGAAAGATTTTAGTCTGTTCTGCGAGAGTTTATTATGCACGTACTGTGCAGACATGTCAAGAAACATTTTGGTGTGTTCACCAGTCCATACGGGTGTTGGTGTGTAAGGCGATCGACCATCATCCTTCTGCTTCTTACTTACACGCCGGCGCGATACCGCGCGTTTCTTTGACGGTAATGCATCGGCTGAATTGGCAGCTGCTGCTTCCGCGTTGCTATTTGCAGATTCTGTAGCTTGACACAGACGTATATTCTTAAGCCGACTACTCTCAGTATTCCCGGGGTGCTCGGTTGGCGCGTCGTTTTCTTCACGATCTGCGACACACCCGTGTGAAAGAGGCTCCGTTCTCACTTCCGTTCTGTTCTCAAATCCATAATTGCGCTGCTGCAAAACTCGCGAATGACGATCCTCCGTAACTAAAGAAAAGATACGTGGTGTAGTTAACCGCTAAGTGGGGAGATATAGGAAGAGCTACATGAGCCACTTGGCTCTGATTCAACGCGATATTTGTAAAGCTACTAGCACCGATTATCTGTGAAACCGATGCATGATTGTTTGTATAAGTACACTATAGAGCGGCCTAGACATATATACTTACAAGTATGCCCCGGGTGCTGATCTACAGAGAATGCTGAATTAACAGACATCTCGCTGATCGGGCGCCGCCGTATGGGGCTGTTTTCTCCCTCAAACTGCAACCTCACGGGCGATACTTTAGCAGCTGTAAATAAAATATAACATACATGAATGCGCACAACACATTCACAAAGCTAACTTGACACAGGTAAATAAAACTAGTTACCGCAGAAATTTTTATCTGCGTGTATAAGTACACTATAGAACTGCGTAGACATATATGCTTACAAGTATGAGACGTGTAGTGTAGTTCAGAGATTGGTGAATTAAACGGTGTGGAGGTGCTCGGGCGTTTTCGTATGGGTGTGTTTTCTTTTTCAAGCTGCAGCCTCCTGCTCGTTAGTTTAACATCTGTAAATAAAATATAACTATTACTCGCCACAGAAATGATATCTACGCGGGCCACACGCACAAAGCTAAATTCGCAAAGCTATCGTAACGCGCGTAAATAAAATATATCCACTAGTTATTGGTGGCGTCACAGGGTACAGAGGGTACAAACACATATCACCCTGGTTTCATGGACCCGCTACCTTTTCTATTCCAGAGCCGTGTGCTTAGCGAATCACCCCATCTTTTAGGAGCGTTGGGAGGATTATAGTCCGGTTCTACGAACTCGACATCTGAATCCTGGGGATCCTCCACGATCTCAACATCGGAATCGCGATGCTCGAGCGGCTCAGTCGCCACAGGGTTTCCAACCGTCCAGTCCGCTACAGCTGTATCTGTATGAGAAAATGTTTATATTATTAAAACATGTCTAGCTAACGACCCAGTCAGCTAAAATAAAATTAACTGTATGGATTTTAGCGGCAGTCTATATTAATTATTAATATTAATAGTAGACGTTATAAATTTACAGCTACCACGTTTACCCGTCTAGATACATAGGTTTAAAACATATGATATAGCTATAGGTTTCTTGCCTGTGACAGACTGGTGAGAGCTTGAGGCTCGTCGCCCGCTAGCAGAGTTGCCTTCCTCTAACAGGTTCTGCGTAATGAACCGGTTCTCGTAGGAGTAGTCTGAATGGACTCCCTCTTCTTAAATAAGAAAGAATGAAATATATCGTTTATATATACAAAGCGCAGACTCAGACAGCCCGACACAATACGACGTACACTATATACGGTGTAAAATTTACCCGATTGTTCTGGTGAAAGCAAAGCAGAATATTGAACGCGAGAATATCTGGACTCCATCTTGAATAAAAAGGGTCCGCTATTAAATTAAAGCAAATAAAGATCAAGTATGAAAACACGACTAAGCTGTTCATGCAAATACTACACAAACTTAAATATAATTGAAACAAACGTGGATATTCACGAGACATAAAAATACGCACTTTAGCTCTAAAGATCAACTATGAAAACACGCTTAACCTATTCATGCAAATACTACACAAACTTAAATATAATTGAAACAAAAGACATAAAAATACGCACTTTAGCTCTAAAGATCAACTATGAAAACACTGGTAACCTATTCATGCAAACACTACACAAACTTAAATATAGCTGAAACAAAAGACATAAAAATACGCACTTTAGCTCTAAAGACCAACTATGAAAACAAGGGTAACCTATTCATGCAAATAAACACTTAAACTATACTAACTTAAATATAACTGAAACGAAATCCGTAAAAATACTCACTATAGTTCTGTTCAGATCGGAGTTGCGGTCTGTGAGGTGCGAAGCCTTACAGGTGAGCTGTGTATCGCTTGGGAGCTGGGCTGTATTTATTAGTGGTAACAGAGAGAACACGCCCTCTGTCAATACCATGAACTGCTAGATAGAAAAAATCTATTAATGTTTTACAGGGCCATCATGCCGGTTAAGCACCTTGAAACAATATTTCACACCCGAAGCGTCACCATCATTACCCTCTAGCTGTAAATTTATAACGTCTACTATTAATATTAATAATTAATATAGACTGCCGCTAAAATCCATACAGTTAATTTTATTTTAGCTGACTGGGTCGTTAGCTAGACATGTTTTAATAATATAAACATTTTCTCATACAGATACAGCTGTAGCGGACTGGACGGTTGGAAACCCTGTGGCGACTGAGCCGCTCGAGCATCGCGATTCCGATGTTGAGATCGTGGAGGATCCCCAGGATTCAGATGTCGAGTTCGTAGAACCGGACTATAATCCTCCCAACGCTCCTAAAAGATGGGGTGATTCGCTAAGCACACGGCTCTGGAATAGAAAAGGTAGCGGGTCCATGAAACCAGGGTGATATGTGTTTGTACCCTCTGTACCCTGTGACGCCACCAATAACTAGTGGAATATTTTATTTACGCGCGTTACGATAGCTTTGCGAATTTAGCTTTGTGCGTGTGGCCCGCGTAGATATCATTTCTGTGGCGAGTAATAGTTATATTTTATTTACAGATGTTAAACTAACGAGCAGGAGGCTGCAGCTTGAAAAAGAAAACACACCCATACGAAAACGCCCGAGCACCTCCACACCGTTTAATTCACCAATCTCTGAACTACACTACACGTCTCATACTTGTAAGCATATATGTCTACGCAGTTCTATAGTGTACTTATACACGCAGATAAAAATTTCTGCGGTAACTAGTTTTATTTACCTGTGTCAAGTTAGCTTTGTGAATGTGTTGTGCGCATTCATGTATGCTATATTTTATTTACAGCGCTAAAGTATCGCCCGTGAGGTTGCAGTTTGAGGGAGAAAACAGCCCCATACGGCGGCGCCCGATCAGCGAGATGTCTGTTAATTCAGCATTCTCTGTAGATCAGCACCCGGGGCATACTTGTAAGTATATATGTCTAGGCCGCTCTATAGTGTACTTATACAAACAATCATGCATCGGTTTCACAGATAATCGGTGCTAGTAGCTTTACAAATATCGCGTTGAATCAGAGCCAAGTGGCTCATGTAGCTCTTCCTATATCTCCCCCACTTAGCGGTTAACTACACCACGTATCTTTTCTTTAGTTACGGAGGATCGTCATTCGCGAGTTTTGCAGCAGCGCAATTATGGATTTGAGAACAGAACGGAAGTGAGAACGGAGCCTCTTTCACACGGGTGTGTCGCAGATCGTGAAGAAAACGACGCGCCAACCGAGCACCCCGGGAATACTGAGAGTAGTCGGCTTAAGAATATACGTCTGTGTCAAGCTACAGAATCTGCAAATAGCAACGCGGAAGCAGCAGCTGCCAATTCAGCCGATGCATTACCGTCAAAGAAACGCGCGGTATCGCGCCGTCGTGTAAGTAAGAAGCAGAAGGATGATGGTCGATCACCTTACACACCAACACCCGTATGGACTGGTGAACACACCAAAATGTTTCTTGACATGTCTGCACAGTACGTGCATAATAAACTCTCGCAGAACAGACTAAAATCTTTCTGCGACACGTATGAAAGACTGATAAGTGCGTGTCCAACACCCGACATTATCGCAGAACTGTGCGATTTTAAACAAAATTATGCAAATGTATGATTTTAAACAAAGAATTATGCAACTGTACAGTCAACTTCTGTGAAATAAACCTGTCTGCCTGAGAACGTATGGTTATGAATTGAAAAATAATTAAAATGATCACGCATTACAACCTAGGGGATCGATACACGTGCCCCAGCGCATTTACACAACTATGATGTCACTGGAAATGCCAGCATCCACGAGCAAACATTCGGTCATAGCAGGGAGCATCTTGATACACACATACAGAAATTCTCGCGGGGCGCCTCTGTAGGCAATAGTGTTTGTGATAGTGGTGAGAGTTTTGGGGCTGATAGTTGTACGCACGACTTTTTACTGTTCTTTAGCAACGGTAAATTTTCAAACTATACATTTATAGACCACAATGCAGGACGCTACGATTCTTACTTTATTGTTAAGGAGCTGATTTTTGAAAACTAGTGGTAAATGTGATAGCCGAGGTGTCGTGGTCTCGTGTGTGACGATACCCGATTTGTCTATATGGTTCTCACTAAATTACCACAGGCCGCGGGATTTTCAGTTTTCCACACTTTTTTAAATACCTGAGAAAACAAAGCTATGTAGTTCCCATACCCGATGTGAAATATTATGGTCTAGAGTACATGGCACAGGGTGCTTCTGGTATGACATGAGAGTCAGAAACATTTGTCATGTGCCAAAATAGGCCGGGACACGTCTCAACATGCCTCAATTTTTTGTTGAATGGTGATCAAAAACGAATATTATGGTCTAGAGTACATGGCACAGGGTGCTTCTGCTATGACATGATAGTCCGAAACACAGATATGTTAAAAAGTTTGTAGCCATTTTTGTTGAGTAGTGGTCAAAACCGTTGCATAGGTGTAGGCCTGTGCCAAAATAGGTCTTTCTGGTACGACATGGGAGTCAGAAACACAGCTATGCTAAAAAAGTTTGCACCCAATTTTTTGTTGATACTGATCAAGATCGATTATTATGGGCTATGGTACATGGCACAGAGTGCTTCTGGTATGGCATGAGCGCCCGAAACACAGGTATGTTAAAAAGTTTGTACCTGATTTTTGTTGAACGGTACTCAATATCGCTGCATAGGAGTGGGTATGTACCAGTCGTACTATAATGAAAATGATGCAAATAAGGGTCTTTTTTTTTAGCTAAAAAGCACTAGCTGCAGCGGTGCTGGTACAGCATAAGTGTGCTGTGGGTGCATGAGTGGCGTGAAATGTTTAAAAATGATTCAGCGGATCACCACCATCTATGAAATGTGGTATTTTCCAAGCACCAGCGATAATCTGTTTGCCCCCTACATTAAACTACACTATAGGGATGCGCTGTAGGGGTCCGTGTATTCGCTATAGAAACACAGGTATGCTAAAAAGTTAGCACCCAATTTTTTGTTGAATGCTGATCAAAATCGAATATTATGAGTTAGAGTACATGGCACAGAGTGCTTCTGGCATGGTCTGAGGGTCCGAAACACGGGTATGTTAAAAAATTTGTACCCGATTTTTTGTTGAATGCTGGTCAAAATCGTTGCATAGTTGTGGTTCTGTGCCAAAATAGGCCGGGACACGTCCAACATGCCTGTCTTTTATATCTGATGGGGCTTAGCGTCTTTAAAAATAGGCCTGCGCTGCAAGAACGCTACGCATCCCAGGCTATACAGTTGGTCATGTGTGTAGCTCATAGCGGGAACGTTAACATTCAACATGCCTTGAGAGGGTTTGTGAAGCAACTCGCTCAATATTTTCTAGTTGACTGTGCGCGTGTTAACGGCCAGCACATAGTTTTTGAATTTCAGTATTGTTTTTTCCACGGCTGTCCCGTGACCAGGACTTGTCCAGGCATGCCCAGACATGCCCGGACTTGTCCAGGCATGTCTCACATGGACCCTATATGTCCGTTCACAATATGTCTATCAGTATTAAAACATAAAAACTCCTCTGTACACGATCCTTAAGCAAAATAAAAAAATAATGTAAAATAAATCTGTGAAGGAGCAAAATGTTGAAATATACGCTTAACTAATATTTGAAAAATATGGTGTCTCACATGGACCCTATATGTCAGTTCACGATATGGCTATCAGTATTAAAACATAAAAACTCCTCTGTACACGATCCTTAAGCAAAATAAAAAAATAATGTAAAATAAATCTGTGAATGAGCAAAAATGTTGAAATATACGCTTAACTAATATTTGAAAAATATGGTGTCTCACATGGACCCTATATGTCAGTTCACGATATGTCTATCAGTATTAAAACATAAAAACTCCTCTGTACATTATTGTGAAGGGGTTAAAAGAGGCTTCATGGTTGATATGATAAGCTGATCAGAATAGCTAGCATCATGAGAGCTGCTATGGTTGACAGTGGTAGCGAACGCATAACTAATATTTGATTGGCCAACTATACACAAATGCTTTTTTAATATAGCTCCTCATATGGATGTGCTAATTGACTTCATATGCACGCACAGTATGTATTGTGAGCCCTGCACTTGCATGCTAACATCATTATATTAGCATCTGTGATTAGCTAGCATCATGAGAGCTGCTATGGTTGACAGTGGTAGCGAACGCATAACTAATATTTGATTGGCCAACTATACACAACTGCTTTTTAATATAGCTCCTCATATGGATGTGCTAATTGACTTCATATGCACGCACAGTATGTATTGTGAGCCCTGCACTTGCATGCTAACATCATTATATTAGCATCTGTGCTGGGGAAGTTACTTTATTGATATACATGCTTCATTGAGATACTTATAATCCTATATATAGTGCATATATGTCTGCGTATTGGGGGATATTGTGAGTTACATAGACTGCATATATATGGACAAATATATGTAGGTTATTATTGTTTAGCCCCGGATTAGTCTATTATCGTTATAACATATAAGATATGGAGATGGGCACTATTATATATTGATTTGAATGTAGTTCATACCTGTCTGCATTTGGCTATTTTTCTGCATGCTGTATATCCCACTCTTTTGGATTTTTATTCATGATAATGTATATGTCTTTGAGCTGTAACTTCATGTCAACACTTTGGCTATTTTTCTGCATGCTGTATATCCCCAATGACATGTATATATATATATTTATATTTATAGTTCATACACTTCTACATAGTATAATAGCCGCTAATTCAATTGCAGGCTTTTGTGCAAATCAGATAGCAAAGGACATGAAAAGACATTGGAGCATTCAACAGCGTTGTTCCTGTCTAGAGAGAATCCCATGACCTGTATTGCCATTTGTGTCGACATTTTGGTGTCACAATTAATTCAATGCTTGAAATGTCTTTGAGATGTATTTATTTATTACAGTAAAATCATGATTAGTCTGGCAATAAACGTTTTTAAGATGAATGATCTCTTATGCCTATGTAATTTCCACACAGCTTCCCACAGAGTGGTAGTGTGGGAAGACCCTTCAGAAACCCATTGTTTTAAAATCACATTAGTGCAGGTTATGTTTGCTAGAAACCTTCGGTTTTATGGGCACTGCTATCAGAATACACATAAATGTGTTGGTTTTAAAAGATCCCACTGACTATACACAATGCAATACTATTTACTGTTTGCCTGAATTACCGTAGCATCGACCTTCACTCATTCTGACAATTCATGTCAACACTGTTGTACTACATTTCTATGTGCCAGTAAAGATGTATATCTATGTACCATTGTTAGTAAATAGAAAAATATGCTCCTCTCAAAACAACACAAGCCTTAGATACACAGCTTGGTAATAGCTTACCGATCTGTAACAGAGAGTGCTAGAAATCACCTTTACATACAGGCATAGCAGTTCCAAACTTTTACACATTTACTGGGGGGCATTTATACAAACCTGCTAGAAATGAGCTTTACATACATTTACTGACGGATTCTAATACAGACATTTACTGGGTGCTTCTAATACAAACCCTTTACAGTTCATGTCAGGGCATTCTCTGCTAGAAAATAGCTTTACATCTACGGAAACAGCGTTGTTCCTGTCTAGAGAGAATCCCATGACCTGTATTGCCATTTGTATCGACATTTTGGTGTCACAATTAATTCAATGCTTGAAATGTCTTTGAGATGTATTTATTTATTACAGTAAAATCATGATTAGTTCTGGCAATAAACGTTTTTAAGATGAATGATCTCTTATGCCTATGTCATTTCCACACAGCTTCCCACAGAGTTACACTGCCAAGCTAAAAATATATATACTGAATAAAACTATAAGATGAGCGTCATAATTCCAAATTCCACCACAATAGTGTTTTACATGCATTTACTGGGTCCTTAAAAGTTTCTCACCACAAAAAAGATCAAGATTCACTCTTTAATTCACTAAAAATCCTTATTATTTAACTAGAACTCCTTATACATTTACTGGGTCCTTAAAAGTTACACTAAAACAACACAGACTAATCTAATCCAGTGGATAAAATATCAATAGAGACGAATAAATCACTTTGATTGAAATTCACAAATCCAGCAGCTCAGATTTCTCAGCCTGAGCAAAGTTCAGATCTCCCAGCCTGAGCAAAGTTCACACAGAAGATGGATTAAATGATAGGGGGCGTGTCGACCTGTCAGATTTGAGTTTGATGAGTAATACAGTTCCTATACTACTTACGATGAACCTAATGTCACTGATCAAGCTGAAAAAACCTTGTTGGCATTAAATCAGGGGCTTTAGGACGCTGAGTTGTACTGTCAGAAATTCCGATAGTGGGCAGTACTGACCAAATGGAATGATGATGCTTTGGCAGCCCTTTTTCGGAAGGGTCTGTCAGAGAATGTAAAAGATGTTATGGTGGGTTTCCCTGCTCCCTCTGGTCTCAATGATTCTATGTCATTAGCGATTCAAATTGACAGACGTTTGAGTGAGCGTAGAGGTATGCGTGGAATAGTGTTGCCTTGTGAACCAGCTTCTGAACCCATGCAGTGTGATAGAGTGGCTTCTGGGGCACAGCGTCATGAGTTTCGAAAATGCAATGGGTTTTGTTTCTACTGTGGTGATGCCTCTCATGCTATTTCAGTCTGCCCTAAGTGGGGAAGACGTTTTGCACGCTCAGTTGTCTTGGGTAGTGTTCAGACTAAATTTCTGTTGACTGTTACCCTGATTTGCTCCCTGTCCACATTTTCTGCTCAGGCTTTTGTTGATTCGGGAGCAGGTATTAACCTGATGGATTTTGATTTTGCTAAACGTTGTGGGTTTCCCTTGATGCCCCTACGGAAGTCTATTCCCCTACTGGGGATTGATTCTACCCCTCTGGCTGAGAATAAACCCCAGTTCTCTACTCAGGTGATAATGAGGGTTGAACTTGATCATCAGGAGAGTTGCAAATTTTTGGTGTTGTATAATCTGCATGACATTATTGTACTAGGTTTCCCTTGGTTACAGTCTCATAATCCTGTTTTGGATTGGAAATCTGTGTCTGTAACCAGTTGGGGCTGCCAATGTGTTAATGCCAACACTCCTGTTTTTTCTGCCTCTCCCCAGGCTCAAGATGTTCCTGACTTTTTGACTGATTTTTCTGATGTGTTTAGCGAAAGTAAATCTGCATCCTTGCCCCCCCACAGGAGCTATGACTGCGCTATTGAATTAGTGCCTGGTAGTAAATTCCCTAAAGGTCGCCTTTTTAACTTGTCTGTACCTGAACATGACGCTATGCGGTCTTATATTAAGGAGTCATTGGAGAAGGGTCATATCAGACCATCCTCTTCACCCTTGGGTGCCGGTTTTTTCTTTGTGGCCAAAAAGGATGGTTCATTAAGGCCGTGTATTGATTATCGTCTCTTGAACAATATCACTGTGAAATATCAATATCCGTTACCTTGATTTCTGACCTGTTTTCCAGGGTGAAAAATGCTGCTTGGTTTACCAAGCTTGACCTCAGGGGGGCGTATAACCTTATTCGCATTAAGCACGAGGATGAATGGAAGATGGCGTTTAATACCCCAGAGGGGCATTTTGAGTACCTAGTGATGCCCTTTGGGCTCACTAATGCTCCTTTCGTTATAAAGTCCTTCATGAATGACATTTTCAGGGATTTTGTGGATAAATTTCTGATTGTTTATTTGGATGATATCTTGATTTTTTTCAATGACTGGGACTCTCATGTGAAACATGTTCGGACTGTGTTCCAGATTTTGAGAGAGAATGCTCTTTATGTGAAGGGATCAAAGTGTCTTTTTGGCGTACAGAAGGTCTCATTTCTGGGATTCATTTTGTCTCCATCTGTTATTGAAATGGACCCGGTCAAGGTTCAGGCCATCTGTGATTGGGTCCAACCTACTTCATTAAAGGCTCTTCAGAGATTCTTGGGTTTTGGGTTTTGTCAATTTTTATCGTAAATTTATTGGTAATTTCTCTTCTATTGTTAAACCATTGACTGATTTGACCAAAAAGGGTTCTGATGTGGTGAATTGGCCTCCTGAGGCAGTCTCTGTGTTTCAGGAACTTAAGCAGAGATTCACTTCTGCTCCTGTTCTACGGCAGCCTGATGTTTCTCTGCCATTTCAGGTGGAGGTTATGCCTCTGAAATTGGGGCAGGTGCCGTTTTGTCCCAAAGAGATCCTGAGACCTCTAAAAGTAACCCTTGTGCTTTTTTCTCTCAAAAATTTTCTCCAACTTAATGTAATTATGACGTGGATAATCGGGAGTTATTAGCCATGAAGTGGGCTTTTGAAGAGTGGAGACATTGGCTGGAGGGAGCCAAACATCAGGTGGTGGTCCTCACGGACCATAAGAATCTGGTTTATCTGGAATCAGCCAATCGACTTAATCCTAGACAGGCCAGGTGGGCCTTGTTTTTCACACGTTTTAATTTTGTGGTTTCCTTTCTTCCTGGCACTAAGAATGTTAAGGCGGATGCCCTCTCGAGGAGTTTCCTTGCGGACTCTCCTGAGTTATCTGATCCTGCTGTTATTTTGAAAGAGGGTGTAGTTCTTTCCATCTCGCCCAATTTGAGACTGGCTCTGCAAGGGTGTCAGGAGGATAAACCCGAGCGCTGCCCTGTTGGGAAATTGTTTGTCCCAGACCAATGGAAGAAGAGTGTGATGTCTCAGATTCATTGTTCCGCGTTGGCCGGTCATCCCGGAATTTTTGGTACCAGAGACTTGGTGAGTCAGTCCTTTTGATGGCCTACTTTGTCTCGTGACGTCAGGGAGTTTGTGCAGTCCTGTGGGACTCGCTCTCGCTCCAAGCCTTGCTCTCGCTCTAGTGGTTTGTTGATGCCATTGCCTGTACCCAAGAGACATCCCTGTTTCTCAGATAATGACCGTTATCTGGGTGATTTGTGATAGGTTTTCCAAGATGATACATCTTGTGCCATTACCTAAGTTGCCTTCCTCCTCCGAATTGGTGCCTTTGTTCCTTCAGCACGTGGTTCGGTTACACGGCATTCCTGAGAACATTGTGTCTGACAGAGGAGTCCAGTTTGTTTCCAGATTTTGGAGGACTTTTTGTTCTAAACTTGGTATTCAATTGTCCTTCTCCTCTGCTCTTCATCCTCAGACCAATGGACAAACTGAGAGAACAAACCAGACATTGGAGACTTATCTGAGATGCTTTGTGTCTGCTGATCAAGATGACTGGGTCTCTTTTTTGCCTTTGGCTGAGTTTGCTCTTAATAATAGGGCAAGCTCTGCCACTTTGATGTCTCCATTTTTCTGCAATTTTGGGTTTCACCCTCAATTTTCTTCGGGACAGACGGAGGCTTCTGTCTGTCCGGGTGTTGACTCTGTTGTGGAGCGTATGCAGCAGATTTGGGACCAGGTAGTGGAGAGGTTGTCCCTCTCTCAGGAGAAGGCCCAGCGGTTTGCCAACCGGCGTAGGACTGATGGTCCTCGGTTTAAAGTGGGGGACTTGGTCTGGTTGTCCTCAAGAAATATCCCTATTAGAGTTGCATCTCCTAAGTTTAAGCCTAGGTTCATTGGACCTTATAAGATCATGGAGATTCTTAATCCTGTTTCCTTTCGTTTACTTCTTCCAGGGACATTTAAGATCCATAACGTGTCCCACAAGTCCTTATTGAAGAGGCTTGTCGAGCCAGTGGTTCCTATGGCTGCGCCTCCTGACCCTGTTTTGGTTGAGGGCAATCTGGAGTATGTGGTTGAGAAAATATTGAATTCTCGTTTTTCTAGACGGAAACTCCAGTATTTGGTTAAGTGGAGATGTTATGGTCAGGAGGACAATTCTTGGGTGTTTGCTTCGGACATCCATGCTAGGAGACTGATCCTTGCATATCACAGAGTTCATACTGACCGACCTGGTTGCACAAATGAGGGTTCGGTGACCCCTCCTCAAGGGGGGGTACTGTTATGAATGTTTTAGAAATGAATTCTGAGCAGAAGCTCCCTCTGGTGGTTACAAACAGTACTGAACCATTCAATGAGGATTGGCAATCAGGAATCACAGACTGGCTGGATATAAGGGAGGTTTCCCCCCATCATGGTTGTGTCACGCTGTATAGCAGATATATATATGTGATGACAGTAATCTATATCAAAAGGGCAACATACTATATAACATGCGCATAGATATATGATAACATAGAATTACCTGACAGAATGTCCAGTGGGTCAATACGGAATTCGTTATACGCTGTCTCCGGCTAGAGGGTGACCGGGGTCTATGCTGACCCTAAACTGGGGTCCTAACTAATCCCTCTACCTGGAGGTACTGTTAAAGGTACAGAGGTCCAGGCCACCAGCGTAAACCCTGTCTCCTATCAATCCCTGCCAACTGTAATCTAGTCCTAAGAAGGACCCTGATTACCACCAAAGGGAATGAACAGGTAACGGTTAATGAACAGAAAGACATACAAGAAAGACAAGAAATAAAGAAAATAAAGTCTTACATACAACACTCACACACAGTAGGAACACCTAAGGTCTCAGAGATAAACTATAAGCTATAAGAGTAAAAAACATAAGGAACTCTTAGCTTAAGTATTCTCAGAACCGATCCAGTCTGCTAGACTACATGAATGCTTTCACCGGCATCTAACAAGCAGACTGGCAGGTATATGAAGGAATCTAATTAGAACATAATCAAAAGCAGCCGGGCGAGGCTGGACCTAGTCTTAGCAAAGAGCTAGGTAAAATTAACTCCCTCATTACCAAACACAAAGAAACAGCAACTCAGCTGTGAGAAGTCAGAGTGTGTAATCGCGACGATCCTCGTGGCGATACACCCATGACAGTACCCCCCCCTCTACGAGGGGCCTCCGGACCCTCAGGGCCAGGTCTGCCCGGGTGAGTTGTGTGAAAGGTCCGAACCAATCGATCTGCGTTAACATCAGACGCAGGGACCCACGTCCTCTCCACAGGACCATACCCCCTCCAATGAACCAAGTACTGAAGGGATCGGCGACTGAGACGTGAGTCAATGATTTTTGACCCCTGAAATTCCACGTTATCATTGACCACCACTGAAGGAGGAGGTAGAGGTGACGGTATGACTGGTGCCACATACTTTTTAAGCAATGATTTGTGAAACACATTATGAAATTTAAACGTAGGAGGGAGGTCCAGACGAAATGCCACAGGATTAATTATGGAACTGATCCTGTACGGCCCGATGAATCTGGGACCCAACCTCCAGGAGGAAACTTTAAGTTTTATATTCCTGGTAGACAACCAAACCAGATCGTTCACCTTCAGATCTAGACCAGAAACTCTCCCCCTATCAGCCATCCGTTTGTAACGGTTCCCCGTAACCTTCAGTCTTAACCGATCTGGAACTATCAGTCTCCCTGGAAGTCCCACAGGGGCGTCCCCCTGAGCCCCGAATACCTCCCCTCAAGCTCAGAGCATACAGCTGACACTACAACTCCCTCCTGAGGAATAGGAACCGGATCATCCGTCCTCCCGGCCCCTGGGAAAGTACGAGATAAGGCATCAGGAAGCAACTTTATTGAGCAGTCATATGCGCGATGAGGAGGTAACTCTTTACATCCCTCCTCTGAGAACATCTCCCCAAAGTCCTCCAGAAAAGGAGACAAAGTCCTAGGCACAACCGCACCGATGACCGTGCTCATGCAGTTATTCCTGCAAAATTCACCCCACTGGCTTACCTTTCTGGATTGCCAATCAATCACTGGGTTATGTTTAGCCAACCAAGGAAGTCCCAACACAATAGGAGTAGGTAGACCCTCCAACACATAACAAGACAATTGCTCTTTATGTATTGCCCCTACTCGAAGATCTATGTTATGAACAGCTGGTACCAAGCTACCTTGACCGAGAGGTCTAGAATCAATAGAGACTATAGGGACCGGTTTGGCCAATACACTCAGTTGCATACCATGCACCTGGGCAAACTGAGCGTCCACCAGATTAGCCCCGGACCCACTATCAAGAAAAACAGAAATCCTCTCAGTTCTAGTACCAATCACCACCTCCGCAGGCACGAGAAGCTGAGAGGGATTTGGGGACGAAATACACACTCCCAGGTTAACTCCTTTGCTCAAAGAGGCCCGGGATGGACACCCCCCAACAAAATGTCCCTCTCTCCCGCAAAAGAAACACCTTCTAGTCTTGCGGCGCACCGCCGATTCCCTCCTACAAAAAGATGTCCCTCCCAACTGCATGGGTTCCTCAGAACAGACCAGGGGAACCTCAGTATAAGGGACCTTAGTAGTAGGTGGAGTCATCACGGGAGGCGGAGTTACCTCGCATCTTCCCCGAATTCGTCTATCAATGCGAATAGCGAGGGCCATAGCAGCCTCCAGTGATGGAGGAGAATCATACTGAGCCAACACATCTTTTAATTTGTCAGACAACCCTTGACAAAACTGGCTCCTAAGAGCCGGGTCATTCCACTGAGTATCTGTTGCCCATCTACGGAACTCAGAAGAATATTCCTCCGCTGGACGATTTCCTTGCCGTATTTTACGTAACTTTGTTTCAGCAAGGGAAACTCGATCCGGATCATCATATACCAGACCCAGGGCAGTAAAAAATCGATCCACTGACTGGAGATCTGGGGAGCCTGGAGGAATAGAGAACGCCCAAGATTGAGGGTCCCCTTGTAAGAGCGAGATAACAATTCCCACCCTCTGCTCTTCACTCCCAGATGACCGAGGCCGCAGCCGAAAGTACAATTTACATGCCTCCCGGAAAGTAAAAAATTTGTCCCGCCCACCAGTGAACCTGTCCGGGAGAGCAACCTTAGGTTCAGATCTGGTTTGCTCCGGGGGGGACAAAACCTTGGACTTAATGTCTGCAAACTCCATGGACAACCCCTGCAACTGCCGGGCCAGCTGGGCTACTGGATCCATGACAGCTGGGGAGAATCCTTAGTATGGGCCGGTGAAAATGTCACGCTGTATAGCAGATATATATATGTGATGACAGTAATCTATATCAAAAGGGCAACATACTATATAACATGCGCATAGATATATGATAACATAGAATTACCTGACAGAATGTCCAGTGGGTCAATACGGAATTCGTTATACGCTGTCTCCGGCTAGAGGGTGACCGGGGTCTATGCTGACCCTAAACTGGGGTCCTAACTAATCCCTCTACCTGGAGGTACTGTTAAAGGTACAGAGGTCCAGGCCACCAGCGTAAACCCTGTCTCCTATCAATCCCTGCCAACTGTAATCTAGTCCTAAGAAGGACCCTGATTACCACCAAAGGGAATGAACAGGTAACGGTTAATGAACAGAAAGACATACAAGAAAGACAAGAAATAAAGAAAATAAAGTCTTACATACAACACTCACACACAGTAGGAACACCTAAGGTCTCAGAGATAAACTATAAGCTATAAGAGTAAAAACAACTAAGGAACTCTTAGCTTAAGTATTCTCAGAACCGATCCAGTCTGCTAGACTACATGAATGCTTTCACCGGCATCTAACAAGCAGACTGGCAGGTATATGAAGGAATCTAATTAGAACATAATCAAAAGCAGCCGGGCGAGGCTGGACCTAGTCTTAGCAAAGAGCTAGGTAAAATTAACTCCCTCATTACCAAACACAAAGAAACAGCAACTCAGCTGTGAGAAGTCAGAGTGTGTAATCGCGACGATCCTCGTGGCGATACACCCATGACAGGTTGCCGGTGATCAATTGTTCTTGTCTCAACGTTGTTTCCTGGAAGCTTGCTGTTAGGGTTCGAGTTCACGCTGCTGCACAAGGGGAGTCTCGAACCAGTCCCGCTGTGGTTTCCCATTCATCTCCGGCCGCAGTGGAGCCTGCTCAGCAGAGACGTCGGTCCAAGCGTCTTGCCCACTCCAGTACTGTGCAGTGACTTGCTGCTGCCTTTCTTGGATCTGGTATTATAGCCAGTGCTGGAGCAGACGTCTTTGGGACAAAGTCCTGTTTTTTCCCTTCTGAGCATGCCCAGAGTGAGATCTCTCATTGGAGATCAGGGGTCACATGCTCAGGTACTGCAGCAGCTCCTATTGGTCCGCCAGGAAGGCCCTGCGATTACTGGTGTTCTGGAACAGGTTTCATTGGTCCTTGTTTCTGGCAGGTCCTGTAGCTGTTGCTATAAAAGGGTAGCATGGCTGGGCCGCCATGCGCTAATATCAACCATTGTATGCTATGCGCCAGTGTGGTCATGCGTGTGTGTGGTTAGGGACCCGGCTGAAATAAGCCACTAGAATACCGACTTAATCGGTGAGGAGTTTGGTGTGCTAGCTGGTCAGGGTCGGCGTCCTAGATGCCCTAGATTACCGGCATAACCGGTGAGGAGTTTTGATTGCCGTATTCAGGGTCTGGCGTTCAGACGCCATAGATTGCGGGTGACTCCCGCGAGGACATTAGCACATGATCACGCTTTATGTACGCTTAGCACTTAACTGTGTACCTGAGAGCCTGACAGGACACAGCACTTTTCCTCAGCGGCCCTGTGACGTAACAGGGTTCGCTTTCAACGCTAGACAGCGCCCTAGCGTGTTTTCTTTGCGACTCAGTTGTGTTTAGTGAGTTCGCACACATCGCCATACATCGCTGTGGCTCTCCTTCTAGCGGCTCTGTGGAGTAACAGAGTTCGCACTTATTGCCACAGCACGTTACGGCATTTATGTTGGCGACTCTGCGGGATAACAGAGTTTGCTTCTTACGCCATTTTTACTAGCAGCAGGCACCGCTTGCACGGTGGACCCCGGGCTGCGAACGCACCTCTCTACATCATATATTTGGTGCGTTCCGCAGACCCTTAACATAATATTAACGCCAGGGTCTGGCTAGTAAAATGGCGGATGACCAGCGTCTATCACAGTACATCCAGCAGCTGGAGGGTAGGTTGGCGGCTTTTGAGCGCACAACCTCAGCTGTGGATGTTACCGCAGTCGCTGTTCAGGCTGCTAGCACGGCTGCAGCCAGTTTGTCTTCTGCCACCTCTGCCCCTACATTATCCCACCTCCCGCTTCCTGACAAGTTTGCCGGTGACAGCAAGCAATGTCGGGGATTCGTGAGTCAGTGCTCTATACAGCTCGAGCTTCTGGCTCCACGTTTCCCACGGATCGGGCACAAGTGGGTTTTGTACTCTCTCTACTCTCGGGCAGAGCGTTGGAGTGGGCAACGCCGCTGTGGGAGCGCGACGATCGTGTGGTGCGGAGTGCTCCTCGTTTCTTGGAGGCTCTTAAAAAGGTCTTTTTAGGACCTCAGGTCACCCACGATACGGCACTTCAACTACTGGCATTGGCACAGGGTTCGTCTTTGGTCAGTCAGTTTTCCGTCCAGTTTCGGACTCTGGCCTCAGAGCTAGACTGGTCAGATAAAGTTCTTATTCCAGTCTACTGGCGAGGTCTGGCTGACCATGTTAAAGACGCTTTGGCTACCAGGGAGATTCCCGCCACACTGGAGAAGCTTATCTCCATATCTACCCGCATTGACCTCCGTTTTCACGAGCGGAGGTTGGAGCGGGCCCAGTGTAGGCAGAGAATTCGGTTGGCTCCCACCTTTGCCAAACCTCTCGAATCTCCCGATCTGGCGTCCTAACCCCAAAAGGCCACAGAGGTTCCTCATGCAGGACCTAAGTCTCGGACCGTCCGAGTATCCGTGGTCTGTAACCTTTGTCAGCAGACAGGACACTATGCCAACAAATGTCCACAGCGATCGGGGAAGCGATCGCGTCTAGTGGCCCTGGGAGGAGGTTCACTAGAGACAGCGGCATTTTCCTCCAAGATGACATTTAAAGGGACAATCACTGTAGGCACTTCCACTTTCACCGCCGACCTTTGCGTGGACTCAGGAGCAGAGGGGAACTTCATGTCCTCTAACTTTGCTCGCCGTCATGCAATACCTCTGGTGGCGCTTGACAAATCAGTGACTGTCCGGGTAGTGAATGGGTCGACAATGCCCTCACAAATTACACACCAGACTGTTCCACTTGCATTGTTAGTATCTCCTTCCCATCAGGAACTTATTTCCCTACTCGTCCTTCCCGAGGGAATAGACGAGATCCTACTAGGTATACCTTGGCTCCGTTTCCACTCCCCACATATAGAGTGGACTTCGGGTAGGATACTGGGTTGGAGTGATGCATGTAGAGGCAGATGTGTCAGGAGTTGCGTTCAGGTTACCACTACTGAGTTACCCGCAGATCTTACTCCACTTCCCAAGTGCTACTGGTCATATGCAGGCGTGTTCTCCAAGAAGGCTGCAGAGACTCTTCCGCCTCATCGCCCCTATGACTGTCCTATCGACCTCTTGCCTGGCGCAGAACCTCCTCGGGAAGGGTCTATCCCCTCTCTCTTCCTGAGACAGAGGCCATGTCGCAATATATTCAGGAGAACCTGGCAAGAGGGTTTATTAGGAAGTCGGTGTCACCGGCAGGGGCGGGATTCTTCTTCGTGCAGAAGAAAAACGGAGAGTTACGTCCGTGTATTGATTACAGGGGTCTTAACGCCATCACCGTTAAAAACAAGTACCCGTTGCCCCTGATTTATGAGCTCTTCGATAGGCTTCGGGGAGCAAGGGTATTCACTAAATTAGATCTGCGCGGTGCTTATAACCTGATTCGCATCCGTGAGGGGGACGAATGGAAGACGGCTTTTAATACCAGGGATGGGCATTATGAATATCTGGTGATGCCCTTTGGGCTCTGTAATGCCCCAGCCGTTTTCCAAGACTTTGTCAATGACATCTTCCGGGATATGCTCTCCACCTCGGTCGTAGTCTATCTGGATGATATACTCATCTTCTCTCCAGATATTGACTCCCACCGGAGAGATGTCTGCAGAGTTTTTGACCTCTTACGGGCTAATTCCCTTTATGCTAAGTTAGAGAAATGTATGTTTGAGCTGGAGTCTTTACCTTTCCTTGGTTATATCATCTCAACCCAGGGATTGGCTATGGATCCGGCCAAACTACAGGCTGTGATGGACTGGCAGGAACCCCACTCTCTTAAAGCGGTGCAGCGCTTTATGGGGTTCATTAATTACTATCGCCAGTTCATTCCGCATTTCTCTACCTTGGTAGCTCCCTTGGTAGCCCTCACCAAGAAGGGAGCAAATCCCAAATTGTGGTCGGAAGAGGTCTCCAAGGCTTTCACTTCTATTAAGTCTCATTTTGCTAGCGCTCCCATCCTACATCGCCCCGATGTTGATAAGCCATTTTTATTGGAGGTGGATGCCTCATCCGTTGGTGCTGGAGCAGTCCTCTTCCAAAAGGATGCTCAAGGTCGGAAGCATCCTTGCTTCTTCTTCTCTAAGACCTTCACATCAGCGGAGAGGAATTATTCCATCGGGGATAGGGAGTTGCTAGCCATGAAGTTGGCCTTCTCTGAATGGAGACATCTGTTGGAGGGGGCCCGCTTTCCCTTCCAAGTCTTCACCGACCACAAAAATTTGGTGTATCTGCAGACAGCCCAGCGGCTTAACTCTCGCCAGGCCAGATGGTCCTTTTTCTTCTCCCGGTTTAATTTCACACTCCATTTCCTCTCGGGAGAGAAGAACATTCGTGCCGACGCTCTCTCTCGCTCTGTGGTGTCCTCTGAGGAGGAGGTGGAGGAGCCTCGGCTTATTGTCCCCACAGAGAGCCTGAGAACAGTGGCCCCGGTTTCGCTAGAGTCTGTGCCCCCGGGCAAGACTTTTGTACCTACCAACTTGCGACCGGAGGTACTCTCTTGGGCACATTCGTCCAGGGTGGGTGGACACTTTGGGGCAAAGAGGACATCTGAATTGCTGGCGAGAACATACTGGTGGCCGCATATGGTCCGTGACGTTGGGGACTATGTTCGGGCGTGTGTCTCCTGCGCCAAGAATAAGTCTCCATGACAACGGCCAGCTGGGTTACTTTACCCTTTGCCGGTGGCAGACAGGCCCTGGGAGATGGTTGGAATGGACTTTGTGGTGGGCTTGCCCAAGTCTCGGGGTTGCACCATCATTTGGGTAGTCACCGACCATTTTTCCAAAATGGTGCATTTGGTGCCGCTACCACGGTTACCTTCTGCACGGGCTCTGGCAGCGTTGTTCGTTAGGCACATCTTCCGTCTACACGGCATGCCGGACAAAATTGTTAGTGACCGAGGTCCCCAGTTTGCGTCTCGGTTCTGGAGAGAACTTTGTCGTCTACTCAGTATTGAGTTAAATCTCTCTTCAGCGTACCATCCTGAGACGAATGGGTTGGTAGAGAGGGCCAACCAGACCTTGGTCACCTATCTACGACATTTTGTCTCGGCCAGGCAGGATGACTGGGCATCCTTGCTACCATGGGCTGAGTTTGCACTAAACAATGCTGTGGCTGATTCCACCGGACAGACTCCATTCCTCCTAAACTACGGTCAGCATCCGCGGGTTCCGGTGCCCATGCCTGTGTCTTCCGCCGACTCCAGGGTGGCAGACTGGGCTGTGGAGGCACGGGACATTTGGGACCGTACCCAGGATGCCATTCAGGCATCCAAGGAGAGGATGAGGTCCTCCGCCGACGCACATCGGCGCCCCGCTCCAATATTTGCTCCTGGGGACTTGGTGTGGCTCTCCGCCCGTAACATCAGGCTGCGAGTTGAGTCCACTAAGTTGGCACCCCGCTACCTGGTCCTTTCAAGGTCCTCGAGCAGGTTAACCCTGTGGTATACCGTTTGGCTCTTCCACCACGCCTGGGTATCTCCGACACCTTTCACGTATCCCTCCTGAAACCCGTGCTCATGTCCCGGTTTTCTGAGTCATCTGCCGAGACATCGGGTTCATCTACGGATGACCATGAGGTGAACGCCATCGTAGGGTGTAAGGTGGTACGGGGCAAGAAGTTTTATTTGGTGGACTGGAGGGGCTATGGGCCTGAGGATAGGTCTTGGGAGCCTGCTGAGCATGTTCACGCTCCGCAGCTCATCGCTGCCTTTGAACGCAGCGAGGCCCAGAGAAGGGGGGGCCCTAGGAAGGGGGGTAATGTTAGGGTTCGAGTTCCCGCTGCTGCACAAGGGGAGTCTCGAACCAGTCCCGCTGCGGTCTCCCATTCATCTCCGGCCGCAGTAGAGCCTGCTCAGCAGAGACGTCGGTCCAAGCGTCTTGCCCACTCCAGTACTGTGCAGTGACTTGCTGCTGCCTTTCTTGGATCTGCTATTATAGCCAGTGCTGGAGCAGACGTCTTTGGGACAAAGTCCTGTTTTTTCCCTTCTGAGCATGCCCAGAGTGAGATCTCTCATTAGAGATCAGGGGTCACATGCTCAGGTACTGCAGCAGCTCCTATTGGTCCGCCAGGAAGGCCCTGCGATTACTGGTGTTCTGGAACAGGTTTCATTGGTCCTTGTTTCTGGCAGGTCCTGTAGCTGTTGCTATAAAAGGGTAGCATGGTTGGGCCGCCATGCGCTAATATCAACCATTGTATGCTATGCGCCAGTGTGGTCATGCGTGTGTGTGGTTAGGGACCCGGCTGAAATAAGCCACTAGAATACCGACTTAATCGGTGAGGAGTTTGGTGTGCTAGCTGGTCAGGGTCGGCGTCCTAGATGCCCTAGATTACCGGCATAACCGGTGAGGAGTTTTGATTGCTGTATTCAGGGTCTGGCGTTCAGACGCCATAGATTGCGGGTGACTCCCGCGAGGACATTAGCACATGATCACGCTTTATGTACGCTTAGCACTTAACTGTGTACCTGAGAGCCTGACAGGACACAGCACTTTTCCTCAGCGGCCCTGTGACGTAACAGGGTTCGCTTTCAACGCTAGACAGCGCCCTAGCGTGTTTTCTTTGCGACTCAGTTGTGTTTAGTGAGTTCGCACACATCGCCATATAGCGCTGCGGCTCTCCTTCTAGCGGTTCTGTGGAGTAACAGAGTTCGCACTTATTGCCACAGTGCGTTACGGCGTTTATGTTGGCAACTCTGCGGGATAACAGAGTTTGCTTCTTACGCCATTTTTACTAGCAGCAGGCACCGCTTGCATGGTGGACCCCGGGCTGCGAGCGCACCTCTCTACATCATATATTTGGTGCGTTCCGCAGACCCTTAACACTTGCTGAGTCTTGCCTCTTCTCCTGCTCTCAGATAAGATATTTTCTGTTTTTTGTTTTTGTGCTTGCCATTTGCATATTTCTCTGCATTTCTGTGAGGTTGGCCAGGTTCCCCTCCCCGGGGGGCTTGGGCTCCTCTCGGTTCCTCTGGAGCCACTGTTGTTTGTTCATTTGCCTTTTCCAGTTTTTTCAGTGGCTGCGGCTGAGTTTTGTTACACCAGAGAACTAATTTAGGTGGTAGAGGTCGTGTAATCTCAGCTGTTTTTGCAATTAGTAGCTTTGGCTTTTTTTAGGTTTTTTTTTGGATTGCAGTAAGTATCCTTCCTATCCTTTTCTGTCTAGGCAGATTGGGCCCCAGCGTTTGCTCATACTATTTTCTGTCTGTGTCTGTATTCCCTCTTGTCTAACCGCCATTACATGTTTGAGGGCTTCCTATGTTCTTTGGGGATCTGCTCCGGGGCAGATAGCTTTCCTCTTTCTATCTTTAGGTGTAGTTAACCTCTCAGGCTGTGACGAGGCGTCTAGGACCAACGTAGGAACGCTCCACGGCTGCCTTTAGTTGTGGTGGTTAGTCAGGGTACTGCAATCCAGTAGATTCCAACCTCTCTGGTGTATTTCCATTTTTACCTGCTCTCCTCAGCTACCAAAACATAACAGTTTGCCATGAGAGCCCAATAAAAGGAAAACTGGATGTTCCACACTATTAAGCAGGCCAGAGTTTTCAAGTAACATGGGAAAGAAAAAGGATCTCTCTGCTGTGGAAAAGCATCAAATAGTGCAATGCCTTGGTCAAGGGATGAAAGCCTAGATATTTCCCGAAAATGTAAGCGTGATCATCGTACTTTTAAGTGATTTGTGGCTGATTCTGAGCACAGACGTGTTCGTGCTGATAAAGGCAGAATGAGGAAGGTTTCTGCCAGTCAACTTCATTGGATTAAGAGAGCAGCTGCTAAAAAGCCATTACAAACCAGCAAAGAGATATTTGAAGCTGCTGGTACCTCTGGAGTCCCTCGAACCTCAAGGTGTAGGATCCTTCAAAGGCTTGCTGTGGTGCATAAACCTACTATTTGGCCACACCTAAACAGTGTTGGCATATGCAATAGATTAGGACTTATTATAAGTAAAAGGAGGACTTTATGCTGACCTGACAGTAGATGGCGATGTTGTGTAACGTTTCCTTCTGTTGAATGTATTGTATAAGAAATAGTCTCACTTGTACTTTCACTTTCGTTTTGTTCCTGTTTTCCTGATGCAATGCTGAAATAACTGTGCATTCTTCCTTTACCTCATGTTGTTACAAGTAAAAGTTTGTTATCCCTCGCAGCCTGCTCTGTGAAGTTTTCTACTGCAAAGGTGTGGATTCAGAAGCTGTGCAACAAACAGTGCTCACAAGCAGAAACGGTTGCAGTGGGCCCAGACATACATGAAGACGAATTTTCATACAGTCTTGTTTACTGATGAGTTTCAAGCAACCCTGGATGGTCCAGATGGATGGAGTAGTGGATGGTTGGTGGATAGCCACCATGTCCCAACAAGGCTGCGACATCAGCAAGGAGGTGGAGGAGTCATGTTTTGGGCTGGAATCATGGGGAAACAGCTGGTAGGGCCCTTTAAGGTTCCTGAAGGTGTGAAAATGACCTTTGTAAAGTATATAGAGTTTCTGACTGACAACTTTCTTCCATGGTATAAAAAGCAGAAACGTGCCTTCAGGCGCAAAATCATCTTCATGCATGACAATCCACCATCTCATGCTGCAAAGAATACCTCTGAGTCACTGGCTGCTATGGGCATAAAAGGAGATAAACTCATGGTGTGGCCACCATCTTCCCCTGACCTCAACCCTATAGAGAACCTTTGGAGCATCACAGGGCCGCCATCGGGGCATTACTGCCCTGACTGGCGTATGGGGCCCGATAAGCAAAGGGGACCCACATTGGGCCCTGTCACCTCTACACATCGGACCCCACTGCCCCGCCCCCAGCGGCAGGATGCTGCCATTCAAGTAACTGAACCTGCGTCCAGGACGCAGGTTCAGTCACTCTATTACCGTGCAGGCCCGCACGGCAATAGTTAAAGCTGCCAGCCAATCGGAGGCTGGCAGCTGACGTCAGTGTTCACGGTGCCGGCGTCTGATGTCATTGTCAGTCGCCGACGAGTGCGCGCTTTCTCGTTGGGCTACACATTGCTTGCCGCTGGAGTGCGGCAAGGTAAGAGGAAAGTTTTTTTTTTAATTAATATTGAAAGCGGCAAGCCGGGCCCGGCAGAATGGAGACGGGGCAGGATAGAGACGGGGCAGGATGGAGACGGGGCAGGATTGTAGACACTGGGGGCAGGATGGAGACGGGGAAGGATTGGAGACACTGGAGGCAGGATGGAGACAGGGCAGGAAAGAGATGGAGCAGGATTGGAGACACCGGGCAGGATTGGAGATACTGGGGCAGAATGAAACACATGGGGGCATGATTGGAGGCACTGGGGGCAGAATGGAGACAAGGTGGCTGGATTGCAGACACTGGGGGCAGAATGGAGACACTGGAGGCAGGATGGAGACTGGGCAGGATGGAGACGGGGCAGGATTGGATTTACTGGGGCAGAATGAAAGACATGGGGGCATGATTGGAGGCACTGGGGACAGAATGCAGACAAGGTGGCTGGGTTGCAGACACTGGGAGCATGATTGGAGACACTGGGGGCATGATTGGAGCAACTGGGGGGCATGATTGGAGACACTGGGGGGTATGATTGGAGACACTAGGGGCATGATTGTAGATGGAGCAGGATGGAGATAGGGCAGGATTGGAGACACTGGGGGCATGATTGGAGACGGGCAGGATGGAGACGGGGCAGGATTAGAGTTACTGGGGGCAGAATGAAAGACATGGGGGCATGATTGGAGGCACTGGGGGCAAAATGGAGACAAGGTGGCTGGATTGAAGACACTGGGGGCAGAATGGAGACAAGGTGGCTAGATTGGAGACACTGGGGGCAGGATTGGAGACACTGGGGCAGAATGGAGACACTGGGGGCAGGATGAGACGGGGCAAGATTGGAGATACTGGGGGCAGAATGAAAGACATGGGGGCATGATTGGAGGCACTGGGGCAGAATGCACATAAGGTGGCTGGATTGCAGACACTGGGGGCAGAATGGAGACACTGGGGGCATGATTGGAGACACTGGGGGCAAAATGGAGACACTGGGGGCAGGATGGAGATGGGACAGGATGGAGATGGGTCAGGATTGGAGACGGGGCAGGATGGAGATGGGGCAGGATGGAGACGGGGCAGGATTGGAGATACTGGGGTGTAGAATGAAAGACATGGGGGCATGATTGGAGGCACTGGGGGCAGAAAGGAGACAAGGTGGCTGGATTGGAGACACTGTGGGCAGGATTGGAGACACTGGGGGTATGATTGGAGACACTAGGGGAAGAATGGAGACACACAGTGCAGATTGGAGACACAGGGGGCAGAATGGAGACACAGGGGGCAGGATTGGAGACACATGGGGCAGGATTGGAGACACGAGGCAAGATTGGAGACACGGGGGCATGATTGGAGACACAGGGGGCATGAATGGAGATACGGGGGCAGAATGGAGACACGGGGCAGAATGGAGACACTGGGGGCAGAATGGAGACATGGGAGGCAGAATGGAGACACAGGGGGCAGGATTGGAGACACGGGGGCATGATTGGAGACACTATGGGGCATGATTGGAGACACAGGGGGCAGAATGGAGACATGGGGCTTGATTGGAGACACAGGGGGCAGGAATGGAGAAAGATCGTGCAGGACCATGGGGCAGGATGGATACGATGGAGACAGATGGGGCAGGATGGGGAGATGATATGGGGCAGAATGGATATTCATGAGGATGGGATGGGATAACATATGGCTGAAGCCAGGAATGAGAAACACGTGGGCCAGGATGTGGGATATTGTTACCATAGGGGCTAATTAAGGGATATTATTACTGCAGTGCTGTATTTATTTTATTTTTTGAGGATACTGTTTTAAATGGGGGCGGTCCTGTTACTGTGCAGAGTGACACTATGTCGCCTTTTTTTTCTTCATGTGGTGTAATGTAGAAGTTGGAAAAAGAATAAGTAATGTGTTCTGCAAGCGGTGCTCTAGATAACTGTTATTTCCTGCAGAGGCGAGCCCTGGCTGCAAGAAGTGATGGCGGTCTGTGCTGGATGAAAGATGAAAAGCAAAATGAAGGACTTAACCTAGAGACATCACCGGTGAGTCAATGTGTTACCTGTACACTGACACTATACACTGTGTAATATATACAGAGCTCCTGTGTATAATGTCATTGATCACTGTATTACCTGTACACAGACACTGCATACTAAGTACAGATCTGTGTATATTGGCACTTATGGTGATAGTATTGTGCTTTTTTTATTACTGATCAGTATTGTAGTATTCAGTCACTATGTGGTGGTAATATGTGGTCTGCACATGGTGTTGCGTTACTTGTCCCTTGCATGTGCCAATATTTGGTCACTTTGTGGTGGTAATATGTGGTCTGGTCATGGTGTGGTGGTATTTGTTCCATGTATGTGATATTATTGGTCATTTTAAAAATTGAAAAATAAATAAAAATGCCTAAATTGCATTGGATAGTTTAACAAATATTTAATAGGTTACAGTAGAGTGACGTGAAGCAGAATTATCATTATGCTTCACGTCACTTGCCTTATCTATTGCATTGTTTCTGTGCTGTGTTGTGTATAAATATGTGATTCTTCAGATTTTATATTAGTCTTTGCCTGATAAAGAGACCTGAATAGTCTCGAAAGCTGCAATTTGTTACTATCTTTTCAGTTAGCCATTAAAAGGTATCAACTAGAGATGAGCGAAACAGGTCGGTCAGATTCAAAAATCACCGACTTTCGCTAAAGTCAAGTTTCGCCGAGCGAAACCCGACCATAGCGTGAGGTCAGCCATGCGGTCGCCGACCAGAGCGCCAAAGTCGGTTTTTACATAATGCTTGCAAAGCGCCTTTTCTCAGCCAATGAGCAAGGACGTACACTGTGGGCAACGAGATGAAATGGGCAGCGGCCACCACCATCTTAGAGAAGGGCATTGCAGTGATTGGCTTGCTTTGTGTGGCGTCATAGTGGCTATAAAAGCCCTGACCGCCGACCGCCATTTTACTTCTGCCGATCTTAGCGTTGGGAGAGGTTGCTGACGCTGGTTCTCAGTAAGGAGAGAGTTAGGCAGGAAAAAAAAGTTATTCTGTGCTTGTGCTGATAGCGATTAGCTGTACAGTTAGTGTGCAGTGACAGGGGAGGATTTTGTTGTGTGCAGCAGCGCTGATTATTAGGCTGCCTGCCAGTGACAGGGGAGGAATTTCTTGTGTGCAGCAGCAGAGCTGATTATTAGGCTGCCTGCCAGTGACAGGGGAGGAATTTCTTGTGTGCAGCAGCAGAGCTGATTATTAGGCTGCCTGCTAGCTGTATTGCTGTATGTACACTGCTATGCTGACTGCTTTTTACACAGCACCTACACAGCACTAATACTTTGATTCTTTTTTTCTGCACAGTTACTGAGCGTTCATTTTTTCCCACACCGTATAGAGCTCCTCACACACTACCGTGTACCGGCTGGTATCACGGACAAATACATGCTGACTATCTGTCTGTGACTCCAGAAATATATACGGAGATTTCAATTTTCCCCAAAACCGTATACAGCTGGTATCTTCTGATACAGTACCGTTTTTCTGCCTTCTTTATTACAGTCCAATCCATACTGAGAGAGCGTCTGTGTGTGACTACAGAAATATATACAGAGATTTAAATTTTAAAGTTTGAGGGCAGACATGGAGTTGTCGGGTGTGCAGTGGTCAAAGTTGAAAGACCTCTGTAAAGTCCTTCAGTGTTTTGAGGAATGCACACGGCTAGTAAGCGCAGACGATGCCATCATAAGCATGAGCATCCCACTTATGCGTCTGCTCATGCAAACTTTGACGCACATTAAGGATCAGGCGTCTGCAGCGGAAGAGGAGGAGGAGGAGAAGGAGGGAAGCCTTGATGACAGTCAGGCATTGTCTGCTCAGGGAACTGTCCTGGACGAGGTGGAGGAAGAAGAGGAAGAGGTGGAGGATGAGGGGGATGATTATTTTGGGGAGGAGGATGCTTCTCAGGGGGCAAGAGAAAATGTTCGCTTGCCAAGGTCAGGTACAGGGTTTGTGCGTGACTGGAGGGATATGGATTTGGCAGAAAGTGCTCCTCCACCCACCACTGGCAGTGCATCATTGACACCTGGAACATTAGCACACATGTGTGATTATGTCTTGCAGATCCTAAAAAGGGACCCCCGCATTGCCAAAATTATGAAGGATGACTACTGGTTGGCCAGCATTCTCGATCCACGGTATAAAGGCAAATTACAGAACATCATGCCACAAGAGAACCTAGAGCTAATATTGACGAACAAACAAGCAACGCTGGTAAACCGTTTGTTAGAGGCATTCCCACCACACAGCAGCGGTGCAGGTTCTACCACGAGCCGTACTGGGCCAAATGGAAGAGGTGTTCGTGGTGCACACAGCCGAAGTGGCGTTGGAGACAGGGGTTTCATGACCATGTTGTGGACTGATTTCTCGAGTACCGCTCACACGACTGGTAATACTGAATCAATTGCAACAGACAGGAGACAGCAGTTGTCAACTATGGTTCAAAATTACCTCTCCTCCCCTATCGATGTTCTCCCTCACAGGTCATTCCCCTTTGACTACTGGGCCTGTAAATTGGACACCTGGCCTGAATTGGCACAATATGCCTTACAGGAGCTCGCTTGCCCTGCTGTTAGTGGGCTATCAGAAAGAGTCTTCAGTGCTGCTGGATCAATCCTGACAGAAAGAAGAACCCGGCGGTCGGCACAAAATGTAGGTGATCTCACCTTCATTAAAATTAACCATGCCTGGGTTTCAAAGAATTTTGTGCCACCTTCCCCTGATGACACATAGGTTGCCAGCAAAATGGCTCGCTTTGTCCTCCTCTTCCTCCGACTTCTCCAATTCCTTCATTTGCAGCTGCTGAACCTACACCTCAACCTATGTCAGTTTTTCCACCTCCCTAACTGGACTGTACCCCCCGCAGGGCCGGGGTCAGTGCCTGGCGCACCCGGGCAAGTGCCGGTGCCCTGAGCAGGAGGGGAGCCGACTCGTGAGCGACGGCACTGGCACAGGGTCCCTCATAGTACAAAAAAGTGTCTCTGACGGTGGGGGAGGGCCCAGTTGCCGTCAGACACACCAGTGTACTATGAGGGGCCCTGTTCCAGTGCCGTCGCCCACGAGTGGGCCCCCCCTACTTGCTCAGGGCCCCAGCACTTGCAATACTTACCTCTCCCTGCTCCACCGCTGTGACGTCTTCCGCGTTTCCTGACAGTGACATTCAGGTCAGAGAGAGCGATGACGTTACGTCGGTATGCCCTCTGCCTAAACAGTCCAATTGCAGAGAGCTGGAAGATGGCGACGCTGAGGAGTCCAGAGTAGAGCAGTGCACAGCGAGGAGAGGTGTTTCATTTTTTTAATGTTTGGAGCAATATATGGGGAGCATTATACACTGGAGAATGATATATGGGGCCCATCATACACTGGAGCATCATCCATGGGGCCCATCATATACTGGAGCATTCTAAATGGGGGACATCATACACTGGAGCAGCACATACAGGGCCCATTATACACTGGAGCATTATTAATGGGGCCCATTATATATGGAGCATTATATTGGCCCATAAGACACTGGAGCATCATCCATGGGGCCCATCATACTCTGGAGCATTATAAATGGGACCCATTATATATGGAGCATTATATTGGCCCATAAGACACTGGAGCATCATCTATGGGGCCCATCATATACAGTCATGGACAAAAGTTTTGAGAATGACACAAATATTATATTTTCACATGATCTTCTGCCCTCTGGTTTTTATGTGTGTTTGACAGATGTTTTTATCACAGACAGAAATATAATTGCAAACATATGAGTAACAAAAGCTTATATTGACAGTTAGAATGAGTTAATGCAGCAAGTCAATATTTGCAGTGTTGACCCTTCTTCTTCAGGACCTCTGCAATTCTCCCTGGCATGCTCTCAATCAACTTCTGGACCAAATCCTGACTGATAGCAGTCCATTCTTGCACAATCAATGCTTTCATTTTGTCAGAATTTTTAGGTTTTTGTTTGTCCACCCGTCTCTTGATGATTGACCACAAGTTCTCAATGGGATTAAGATCTGGGGAGTTTCCAGGCCATGGACCCAAAATCTCTATGTTTTGTTCCCTGAGCCATTTAGTTATCACCTTTGCTTTATGGCAAGGTGCTCCATCATGCTGGAAAAGGCATTGTTGATCGCCAAACTGCTCTTGGAGGATTGGGAGAAGTTGCTCTTGGAGGACATTCTGGTACCATTCTTTATTCATGGCTGTGTTTTTAGGCAAGACTGTGAGAGAGCTGATTCCCTTGGCTGAGAAGCAATCCCACACATGAATGGTTTCAGGATGCTTAACAGTTGGCATGAGACAAGACTGGTGGTAGCGCTCACCTTGTCTTCTCCGAATGAGGCGTTTTCCTGATGACCCAAACAATTGAAAAGGGGATTCATCAGAGAAAATAACTTTACCCCAGTCCTCAGCAGTCCACTGCCTGTACCTTTTGCAGAATATCAGTCTGTCCATGATGTTTTTTCTGGAGAGAAGTGGCTTCTTTGCTGCCCTCCTTGAGACCAGGCCTTGCTCCAAGAGTCTCCGCCTCACAGTGCGTGCAGATGCACTCACACCTGCCTGCTGCCATTCCTGAGCAAGCTCTGCACTGCTGGTAGCCCGATCCCGCAGCTGAAACACTTTTAAGAGACGGTCCTGGCGCTTGCTGGTCTTTCTTGGGCCCCCTGGAGCCTTTTTGGCAACAATGGAACCTCTCTCCTTGAAGTTCTTGATGATGCGATAGATTGTTGACTGAGGTGCAATCTTTCTAGCTGCGATACTCTTCCCTGTTAGGCCATTTTTGTGCATTGCAATGATGACTGCACGTGTTTCTTTAGAGATAACCATGGTTAACAGAAGAGAAACAATGATGCCAAGCACCAGCCTCCTTTTAAAGTGTCCAGTGGTGTCATTCTTACTTAATCATGACAGATTGATCTCCAGCCATGTCCTCATCAACACCTACACCTGTGTTAATGGAGCAATCACTGAAAAGAGGTTAGCTGGTCCTTTTAAGGCAGGGCTGCAATGATGTTGAAATGTGTTTTGGGGGATAAAGTTCATTTTCTAGCCAAATATTGACTTTGCAAGTAATTGCTGTTAAGCTGATCACTCTTTATAACATTCTGGAGTATATGCAAATTGCCATTAGAAAAAGTGAAGCAGTAGACTTTGTAAAAATTAATATTTGTCTCATTCTCAAAACTTTTGTCCATGACTGTACTGGAGCATTCTAAATGGGAGACATCAGACACTGGAGAAACATCTATGGGGCCCATTATACACTGGAGCATTATAAATGGGGCCCATTATATATGGAGCATTATATTGGCCCATAAGACACTGGAGCATCATCCATGGGGACCATCATATACTCGAGCATTATATGGAGCCCATTCTGTATGGAGCAATATATGGGGCCCATCATATACTGTATGGAGTTTTATATGCAACTCATTATACTGTATGGAGCAATATGTGGGGCTCATTATACTCTATGGGGACCGTCCTATTCGGTATGACATATTATACGGGGACCATCATATACTGGAGCATTATGTGGAGCTCATCATATACTGTATGGAACATTATATGGGACCTATTATTCTGTATGGAGCAATATATGGGGCTCATTATTCTGTATGGCGCACTATGTGGTGGCCATAATACTGAATGGACGAATATACTGTCCGGTTTTTGAGCTATTGTAGATTTTAAAATAGATATCAGTCAGGTAATGTAAGAAGTGAAGAATTTGGCATTGTACTATACCTATATTTCTGTGCCGTATCGGAGCATCATGAATTGTGGTATGTGTTAAAGGGACCCACTGAGACTCTTTCACCCGGGGCCCACGAAAACCTGGAGCCAGCCCTACCCCCCCACAACTTTAGCCAAATAACCCCCAGTTTTCAATGCGTAACTATTATTATAAAGTAAATGAAGGTTGCCAAGCTTAAGTAATAAGAATTGATGTCGTTGGCATTGAAATGGGCACTATAGGTGTGTGTTTACTGTCCTCCACTCCCTGCCGACTTTGCTTCCCCATTGACTTGCTTTGGGTTTCGTGTTTCAGTCGGACCACCGACTTTTCCCGATAGTCGGCCGATTTCGTTCGACTCGACTTTTGAGAAAGTCGGGTTTCATGAAACCCGACTCGACCCTAAAAAAGGCAAAGTCGCTCATCTCTATCAACCACTCAGGAATCTGAGATTTTTCTATCTACTGGCTAACACGGTACAAAGATACACATCTTTCCTATTCCACTATGGTAATTGAGATGGTGTCCTGATCTTACATACCATGTGTAGCATGACAGCACACTCATAGTTCATTGCACTTGCTTGTATATTATTGTCTCTTACAGATTGCGCTGCCAATGATACACATGATCATTTTTTATCAGGATTAGCTCTGACTACCTTATTGGTGTTGCTCACTGTGACTATATACAGATCGCTATACAGTATATACCCAGGGCCTATGTTTCTTTCTAGGTTTTTGTCCTTGTCATTATTGTTGTTAATTATTATTGTCCTAATGATGTTCTTACTAATTGTACTTAAGAAATTTAATAAAGTTTTTGATATTTGTTGCATTGTATAGTACTCCATTCTTTTGTTTTTTAACATAGTGCAGGAGTTCACAATTATTATTATCCGTTGTGACTATATGGGGGATCATAAACACTTATTATTTACAATATACTCCCAACCTCATGGCGTAAATAAAATTTCTGTGAGTTTCTTCTTATTGCTTAAACATCGATTAGGGTTTCCTCCACCTCCTACACCAGTTCCTGCAGTCCCTCCTGCTCCTCCTCATCCTCCATCACCGATGTGCTATCTCAGATCACGTCATCCACATGAGCCGGAAGCTCTGCAGCAGAGCCGCCATCAGGGCATTACAGCCGTTACAGCTGTATGGGGCCTGGTGATTAGGGGGGCCCGAGCACGCTTGCAGCCCGGTCCGCTCTCGGAAGCCAGTGCTTCATAACCCAGCCTGCCGGGCCCTACCCTCCCCTCCCCCTGATGCACCATGGTTCAGCCAGCGCCGCCCTCACATGATGTCACACGCTGCTCTGCTCCACTTCCTCATTCCGCCGGAGCAGAGCAGCATGTGGTGTGTGTGCATGCTACGTGCTCAGGCGGGGGGGCCCCTGTGAGGTGGGGGGGTCCCCCTGCCACCAGCGCCGACTCCCCCGCCGCTGCTTTGAACTATACCGGATTCGGCCGGTACAGTTCAAAGCAATGATGGAGGAGAGAGCGTCAGCTGACGCTCCCTCTCCCATCATTCCCTGCTCTGCGTCTGACACAGCGGGTGCGCAATGACGTCATCGCGCACTCACTGTGTGCCGGGCAGAGCAGGAGACAGAAGCTGGGAGCAGCGCGAGCACAAGGAGAAGGTGAGGAGTGTGGATTGGTTTTTTTAAATGTCTGAGTACTGCACTGTGGCTGTGGGGCCATTACTGGGGGGGATGAGGGCTGTGTTATATGGGCCCTGCTATATACTATATGGGCCGTGCAATATACTATGTGGGCCATGCAATATACTATGTGGGCCGTGCAATATACTATGTGGGCCCTGCTATATACTATGTGGGCCGTGCAATATACTATGTGTGCCATGCAATATACTATGTGGGCCCTGCTGTATACTATGTGGGTTGTGCAATATACTATATGGGCCACGCTATATACTATGTGGGCCGCTCTATATACTATGTGGGCCGCAGTATATACTATGTGGGCCGTGCAATATACTATGTGGCCCTGATATATACTATGTGGGCCCTGCTATATACTATGTGAGCCATGCTATATACTATGTGGGCCGTGCAATATACTATGTGGGCCCTGCTATTTACTATGTGGGCCGTGCAATATACTATGTGTGCCATGCAATATACTATGTGGGCCCTGCTGTATACTATGTGGGCCGTGCAATATACTATATGGGCAACGCTATATACTATGTGGGCCGTGCGATATACTATGTGGGCCCTGCTATATACTATGTGGGCCCTGCTATATACTATGTGGGCCGTGCGATATACTATGTTGGCAGTGCAATATACTATATGGGCCGTGCGATATACTATGTGAGCCGTGCTATATACTATGTGAGCCGTGCTATATACTATGTGGGCCGCACTATATACTATGTGGGCCGCGCTATATACTATGTGGGCCGTGCTATATACTATGTGGGCCCTGCTATATACTATATGGGCCGTGCAATATACTATGTGGGCCATGCAATATACTATGTGGGCCGTGCAATATACTATGTGGGCCCTGCTATATACTATGTGGGCCGTGCAATATACTATGTGTGCCATGCAATATACTATGTGGGCCCTGCTGTATACTATGTGGGCCGTGCAATATACTATATGGGCCGCGCTATATACTATGTGGGCCGCTCTATATACTATGTGGGCCACGGTATATACTATGTGGGCCGTGCGATATACTATGTGGGCCCTGCTATATACTACAGTTAGGTCCATAAATATTTGGACAGAGACAACATTTATCTAATTTTGGTTCTAGACATTACCACAATGAATTTGAAACAAAACAAATCAGATGCAGTTGAAGTTCAGACTTTCAGCTTTCATTTGAGGGTATCCACATTAAAATTGGATGAAGGGTTTAGGAGTTTCAGCTCCTTAACATGTGCCACCCTGTTTTTAAAGGGACCAAAAGTAATTGGACAATTGACTCCAAGGCTATTTCATGGACAGGTGTGGGCAATCCCTTCATTATATCATTCTCAATTAAGCAGATAAAAGGGCTGGTGTTGATTTGAGGTGTGGTGTTTGCATTTGGAAGGTTTAGCTGTGAAGGAAACATGCGGTCAAAGGAGCTCTCCATGCAGGTGAAACAAGCTATCCTTAAGCTGCAAAAAAACAGAAAAAACCCATCCGAGAAATTGCTACAACTTTAGGAGTGGCAAAATCTACAGTTTGGTACATTCTGAGAAAGAAAGAAAGCACTGGTGAACTCATCAATGCAAAAAGACCTGGGCGCCCACGGAAGACAACAGTGGTGGATGATCGCAGAATACTCTCCATGGTGAAGAGAAACCCCTTCACAACAGCCAACCAAGTGAACAACACTCTCCAGGAGGTAGGCATATCAATATCCAAATCTACCATAAAGAGAAGACTGCATGAAATTAAATACAGAGGGTTCACTGCACGGTGCAAGCCACTCATAAAAATCAAGAATAAAAAGGCTAGGCTGGACTTTGCTAAAAAACATCTAAAAAAGCCAGCACAGTTCTGGAAGAACATTCTTTGGACAGATGAAACCAAGATCAACCTCTACTAGAATGATGGAAAGAGAAAAGTATGGCGAAGGCGTGGTACAGCTCATGATCCAAAGCATACCACATCATCTGTAAAACATGGCGGAAGCAGTGTGATGGCTTGGGCATGCATGGCTGCCAGTGGCACTGGGTCACTAGTGTTTATTGATGATGTGACACAGGACAGAAACAGCCGAATGAATTCTGAGGTATTCAGAGCCATACTGTGTGCTCAGATCCAGCCAAATGCAGCCAAACTGATTGGTCGTCGTTTCATACTACAGATGGACAATGACCCAAAACATAAAGCCAAAGCAACCCAGGAGTTTATTAAAGCAAAGAAGTGGAATATTCTTGAATGGCCAAGTCAGTCACCTGATCTCAACCCAATTGAACATGCATTTCACTTGTTAAAGACTAAACTTCAGACAGAAAGGCCCACAAACAAAAACAACTGAAAACCACCGCGGTGAAGGCCTGGCAGAGCATCAAAAAGAAGGAAACACAGTGTCTGGTGATGTCCATGAGTTCAAGACTTCAGGCAGTCATTGCTAACAAAGGGTTTTCAACCAAGTACTAGAAATGAACATTTTATTTACAATTATTTAATCTGTCCAATTACTTTTGGTCCCTTTAAAAACAGGGTGGCACATGTTAAGGAGCTGAAACTCCTAAACCCTTCATCCAATTTTAATGTGGATACCCTCAAATGAAAGCTGAAAGTCTGAACTTCAACTGCATCTGATTTGTTTTGTTTCAAATTCATTGTGGTAATGTCTAGAACCAAAATTAGATAAATGTTGTCTCTGTCCAAATATTTATGGACCTAACTGTATGTGGGCCCTGCTATATACTATGTGGGCCATGCGATATACTATGTTGGCAGTGCAATATACTATGGGCCGTGCGATATACTATGTGAGCTGGCTATATACTATGTGAGCCGTGCTATATACTACGTGGGCCGCACTATATACTATGTGGGCCGCGCTATATACTATGTGGGCCGCGCTATATACTATGTGGGCCGTGCAATATATTATGTGTGCCGCGCTATATATATACTGTATACTGTATGTGCCATGCAATATACTATGTGGGCCGTGCAATATACTATGTGGGCCGTGCAATATACTGTGTGGGCCGTGCAGTATATTATGTGGGTCGTGCAATATACTTTGTGTGCCGCGCTATATATATCTACTGTGTGTGCCGCGCAATATAGAATCATAGAATCATAGAATGGTAGAGTTGGAAGGGACCTCCTGGGCCATCTGGTCCAACCCCTTGCTCAAAGCAGGATTCTTTAAATCATCACAGACAGATGTCTGTCCAGCCTGTGTTTGAAAACTTACATTGAAGGAGAACTCACCACCTCTCGTGGCAGCCTGTTCCACTCATTGATCACCCTAACTGTCAAAAAGTTTTTCTAATATCTAATCTGTGTCTCCTCCCATTCAGTTTCATCCCATTGCTTCTAGTCTTTCCTTGTGCAAATGAGAATAAAGATGATCCTTCTACAATGTGACAGCCCCTGAGATATTTTTAGACAGCTATTAAGTCTCCCCTCTGTCTTCTTTTTTGCAAGCTAAACATTCCCAAATCCTGCAACCGTTACTCATAGGACATAGTTTGCAGACCGTCACCATTCTGGTGGCTCTTCTCTGAACTTGCTCCAGTTTGTTGATGTCTTTTTTAAAATGTGGTGCACAAAACTGGACACAGTATTCCAGATGAAGTCTGACCAAAGAGGAGTAGAGGGCAATAATGACCTCACGTGATCTAGACTGTATGCTTCTGTTGATACATCCTAGAATTGTATTTGCCTTTTTTGCTGCTGCATCACACTGTTGACTCATGTTCAGTCTGTGATCAATTAGTATACCCAAGTATTTTTCACATGTGTTACTTAGCCCTATTCCTCCCATTTTGTATATGCTTTTTTCATTTTTATTGACCAGATGTAGTACTTTGCATTTTTCCCTGTTAAAAACCATTCTGTTAGTTGCTGCCCACTGCTCCAGTTTATTTATATCTTTTTGAATCCTCTCTCTCTCTTCTCTAGTATTAGCTACCCCTCCTAGCTTTGTGTCATCAGCAAATTTGATCAGTTTACCCTCAATTTCTTCATCTAAATCATTGATAAAGATGTTGAACAGTACAGGGCCCAAAACAGAGCCTTGTAGTACCCCACTTGAGACATTCTTCCAACTGGATGTGCAGCCATTTACGACCACTCTTTGGGTCCGATCACTAAACCAGTTATGAATCCACCTAACAGTTGCCTTGTGCATTCCATACTTAGTCATTTTTTCAATAAGGATTGTGTGAGATACTTTGTCAAATGCTTTGCTGAAGTCAAGATATACTATATCTACAGCATTTCCCTGATCCACCCAGTCAGTGATTCTGTCATAGAAGGAAATTAAGTTAGTCTGACATGACTTTTTAGTTACAAACCCATGCTGACTCTGTTTAATCACTTCATTCTTATCCAGGTACTTGCATACATGTTCTTTAATAATTTGTTCAAAGATCTTTCCTGGTATAGAAGTCAGACTCACCAGCCTGTATTTCCCTGGGTCCACCTTCTTCCCCTTTTTGAAGATAGGAACATAAAACATAACCCAAAACATAAAGCCAAAGCAACCCAGGAGTTTATTAAAGCAAAGAAGTGGAATATTCTTGAATGGCCAAGTCAGTCACCTGATCTCAACCCAATTGAACATGCATTTCACTTGTTAAAGACTAAACTTCAGACAGAAAGGCCCACAAACAAACAACAACTGAAAACCACCGCGGTGAAGGCCTGGCAGAGCATCAAAAAGAAGGAAACACAGTGTCTGGTGATGTCCATGAGTTCAAGACTTCAGGCAGTCATTGCTAACAAAGGGTTCTCAACCAAGTACTAGAAATGAACATTTTATTTACAATTATTTAATCTGTCCAATTACTTTTGGTCCCTTTAAAAACAGGGTGGCACATGTTAAGGAGCTGAAACTCCTAAACCCTTCATCCAATTTTAATGTGGATACCCTCAAATGAAAGCTGAAAGTCTGAACTTCAACTGCATCTGATTTGTTTTGTTTCAAATTCATTGTGGTAATGTCTAGAACCAAAATTAGATAAATGTTGTCTCTGTCCAAATATTTATGGACCTAACTGTACATTGACGTAATAAGTGACCAACCAAATATAAGGGACTGCCTTTGCCACCTTGCTGGAGTAGGTTAGAGTTAGACGGGCACTGACACAGTATCATCTGGTCATTGTCTGAAGATGGATGCACAATAATGGTTAAAAAAAGTTACCAAATGTTTAATAGGTTAGAATAGAGTATGGCCCTGCTATAGTCTACCTTGTCGTGGTGGCAGGCTTAAAAAATCTTTTGGTCAAAACAAAAGCTGATGACTTTGTATGTGATATGGTGTTAATGTGTGATTGGTGAAAGCGTGGTGAAGTTTTTCCAAGAAAGAGCGGAGGGATTTTGGAGGGTTTGCGTCGTGAAGGAGGAGCTAGGGTGGAGGCGAAACTGGGGGTGGAGCCTGGGCGGAGTCTCAAGGGGGGCCCCATAAATTTTGCCAGTATGGGGCCCCGAAATTCCTAGTGGCAGCCCTGCTCTGCAGCACTGCCTCAGCGAAGCGCCAACAGGCTCTGCTGAAGCTAATTAGTCTAGGAGACAAACCACATGTTGCACAGCTTCTGAATCCACACCTTTGCAGTAGAAAACTTCACAGAGCAGGCTTCATGGAATAACAAGCTTTTACTTCTTACAACATGAGGTAAAAGAATAATGCACAGTCATTTTTGCATTGCATCAGGAAACAGGAACAAAACGAAAATGAAACTACAAGTGAGACTTTCTTATACAATACATTAAACAGAAGGAAAAGTTACACAACATCGCCATCTACTGTCAAGTCAGCATAAAGTCCTCCTTTTACTTATAATAAGTCCTAATCTGTTGCATATGCAAACACCCTTTCTCAACAGTAAGGACTTATTCAATCAAACCCAACTTTTTTATTAGTCTCTGATGTTTATCAGCATTCAACGCCTTCGTGAAAATGTCTGCTGTCATTTCTTCAGTAGGGCAATATTCCAACTTCAAGACTCCTTGATCTTGATGATCTCTCAAGAAATGATATTTCACATCAATATGCTTGGTTCTTGGATTGACTCTTTCCATCTGAGCAAGAACAAGACATCCTTGTGTAATGTATGTAGTACAGTTCATATAGCGTCTTGTGCTTGGGTGCGATGAAAACACAGGAGTCACAGGTTTGATATAGAAAAGTCCTGTATTACTTCATACAAGTTGGCAGAAATAGTCACACAGTTTGCAGACACAGAAACAGGAGACACAGCAGGCCAGAGTAATCCAAGCTCAGCAATCACTCTCCAATACAGATTCAGGATCTTCTTCTCTGTTACCGTAAGTCCATGCAAACGTGGGTCTTTCAAAGAGCAGGGTTCAGAGTCCACAAGTGCTTCAGAGTTCCTCAGTAGGAATAGCTGGAGTACAAGGTCCAAGGCTTACAGGAGTCAAGTCACAGGTTCACTGCAGGCTAGATTCTGAAGCACTGATTGCTCAGCTGTGGCTGCTTAAGAAGCAAAGGAGAGAATCAGGGCGGGAACATGCAAGCTGGAAACTCCATTTTGACTGAGGGCAAGATAGCTGCAGCAAGACAGAAAGTAAAATGGCTGACGAACAAACTGAGTTTCAGGAATATATACATAGAACCTTACATTACTCCCCCCTTAAGGACAACCTCCGGATGACCTCAGACCAGGCTTGTGTGGGTACCTCTGATGAAACTGACAGAGCAAGCGAGGAGCATTAACGTTATTGACCGGTTCCCATGAGTTGTCCTCCACTGGGTAGCCCTGCCATTTAATCAGATATTGTAACTGATTTCTATACAACCTGGAATTTAAAATCCTTTCCACCACAAATTCTTCCTGACCATCGACTAGCACTGGGTCAGGGCAAGGAGAGGAACGTCCAGGAAACGTATTGGGTGTCGCAGCCTTTAGTAGGGATACATGAAAGACAGGGTGGATTCTCATAGTTCTGGGCAGTTGAAGACGACAAGCAACGGCACTTATAATTTTACTGATTTTATAGGGTCCAATGTACTTATGTCCCAACTTAGACGATGGAATCCTTAACTTAAGATTTCTGGTTGACAGCCAGACCAAGTCTCCTACCTTGAAAGCTGGTGCAGGTTTACGAAATTTATCTGCTGCTTTCTTGTACCTTTCTTGAGCCGATTCCAGATTTTCCTTTAGAAGATCCATATTCTTCTGTAAAGACGTGATTCTTTCAGCCACTGCTGGTAAAGGCGTTTCTATGGGAAATCGTGGTAGAATGTTAGGATGATAACCTAGATTAGAGTAAAAAGGAGACTGTTTAGTGGAGGCACTCTGAGAGTTGTTATACGAGAACTCAGCTAATGGAAGTAGATCCACCCAATCATCCTGTAGGTGGCAGATAAAGCAGCGGAGATACTGCTCCAGGGTTTGATTGGTTCGTTCGGTCTGTCCATTAGTCTGGGATGAAAAGCAGAAGAAAGGTTTACTTTAATGTCCAATGCTGCACAGAAATTTTGCCAAAACCTAGAAGTGAATTGCACCCCTCGATCCGAAATAACCTCATCCGGTACTCCATGTAAGCGAAACACATCTTTAATCATCAAATCTGATGTCTGTTTTGCAGTGGGTAAGCCGACACAAGGGATAAAATGAGCTGCCTTTGTTAGACGGTCAACCACCACTAGAATGGTGTTCTTCCCCTGAGAGGTTGGTAACTCCACAATGAAGTCCATAGAAATGGATCCCCACGGGCGGGACGGGGTGGGAAGAGGCTGTAACAGACCAGTTGGTGAGGAGCGAGGTGTTTTGCATCTTGCACAGACCTCACATGAAGTGACATAATTCAAAACATCCTTCCTGCAAGTGGGCCACCAAAAGAAACGAGAAAGAAATTCCTGTGTCTTTAGAATTCCTCTATGCCCAGCTATCTTGGAATCGTGAATGAGTTGCAATACTCTTAATCTGACTGTTTCAGGAATATACAGACGTTGTCCCTGAATCCACACACCATTCTTAAAGACAAGACTTACGTCCCTTGGGGGTTGTGCCAAAAAGGAATCCGCATGGTATGCTTCCTTGATGTCCTTAAGTAGGTCTTGATTATGAATTACTCCTAGGAATCTAGAGTCAGGAAGAATAGTCTTAGGAGGAGTAATTGGACGTGTCTCTGCTGAGTAAATCCTAGAGAGTGCATCAGCCTTTCCATTGCGCGATCCTGGTCTATAAGAGATGATAAAATTAAATTGGTTTAAGAAAAGATTCCAGCGAGCCTGGCGAGGAGTCAGGCACTTAGCCGACCTGATAACTCAAGGTTACGATGGTCTGTCAGGACGACTATTTGCTGTGCAGCTCCCTGAAGAAGGTGTCTCCATTCTTTGAAGGCGGCAATAATGGCCAACAACTCTCTATTGCCCACATCGTAGTTCCTCTCAGCCGAAGACAACTGCTGGGAAAAGAAGGCACAGGGATGCAAGACATTCTTCTCACCTGTTCTCTGAGAGAGTATAGCTCCAACGGCACAGTCTGAAGCATCCACCTCTATTATGAAGGCAAGCTCGGGGTTGGGATGTACTAGGATAGGTGCAGTGGTAAATTTATCTTTTAGACGGGAAAATGCTTCCTGGGCTTGGGGAGTCCAGGAAAACCTAGACTCTTTCCGGGTAAGTTGAGTGATAGGTGACACTACCTCAGAGAAATTTCTAATGAAACGTCTATAGAAGTTGGCAAACCCGATGAAGCGCTGTACCTCCTTCACATTTCTAGGACTTGGCCAATCCTTGATGGCTTGGGTTTTGCTTCCATCCATACTAATTCCTTGTGTAGACAGTACATACCCCAGAAATTGAATTTCGGTCCTATGGAATTCACACTTTTCAAGTTTGATGTAAAGATGATTTTGTCTTAGATGTTCCAAGACCATTCTCACATGTCCATGATGTTCCTCTGTGGAGTTAGAAAAAATTAGAATATCATCCAAATAAATTACCACGAATGTATCTAGGAGATCCCTGAAGATGTCATTCACCAAGTGTTGGAAAGTGGCTGGGGCGGTACTCAGACCAAAAGGCATAACTAGATATTCAAAGTGTCCATAGCGTGACCTGAATGCAGTCTTCCATTCATCCCCAGGTCTAATACGGACTAAGTTATAGGCCCCACGAAGATCTAGTTTAGAAAAAATTTTGGCATGTCGCACTCTCTCCAATAACTCAGGGATTAAAGGCAATGGATAACGGTTTCTAATAGTAACCTTATTGAGTTCCCTATAGTCTACGCATGGTCTCAGAGATCCATCTTTATTCTTTACAAAGAAGATGGGTGCACCTGCAGGAGATGAAGAGGGGCGTATGAAGCCCTTGGCTAGATTTTCATCTATGTAATCCTTTAAAGCCTTTAGCTCGGGCCCCGCCAGGGGTAGATCTTACCAAAAGGTATCTCTGCTCCAGGCAATAATTCAATTGGACAATCATATGGACGGTGAGGAGGAAGCTGGTCAGCGTTCTTCTTGTCACATAAATCCACATAGTCCTGGTATACAGCTGGTAGTTCAGGGACTGACATGATTCCTTTAGGAACAGAGCAAGCTGAAACTTTTGGACTCATCTGTTTCTCTGGAAAGTGTAATTCCTTGGTCTCCCAGTTAATGGTAGGATTCTGAGCCTGCAGCCATGGTAGCCCTAGAATAATGGGAAAGTGGGAGAAGAGATAAGCATAAAGGACAGTTTCTCTTGATGATCTTTACCCATAAGAACCCTCAAAGGCTCTGTTTCCTGATCCACTGGTCCAGAGGTCAGCAGGGAGCCATCCACAGTTTCCATCTGTACTGGAGTAGCCTTCTTCACTGAACGTATCCCTGTTTCAGAGCAAAGGAGACATCCATAAAATTTCCACTTGCCCCTGAGTCGATCATAGCAGAGCTAGACACCCAAGCTGAGTCAACCCAGAGTTTGATGGAAAGAAAGCAATGAGAATTGTTTTTCTTACAACTCAGCTGGGACACCGCTGAGGAAAAATGGCAGCGTTTACACAGTCAACGTCCTCAGAGGTAACGGAGTTTAAGTCCGAGAAATCAAGATCTGTTGCTGCAGATCTCTCTGGAGCCTGAGGCTCGGACCTGACAGATCCCCTCTCGCAACACTCACAATGAATGAGTGCTGCAGTAGTCTTACGAGAACGGCTGGGGCAGTTTATAATGAAGTGCCCTGACTTACCACAATAGAAACATAGATTCTCCTTAAAACGATGTTCCTTGCGTGCATCACTAACCCGTCGTTGTAAAGAGTCTACCTGCATGGTTCA
>JARQOD010000001.1:511023176-511152685 GCA_033576555.1 Oophaga sylvatica
GAGGTTGTCCCTAAGGGGGGAGTAATGTAAGGTTCTTTGTCTCTGTTGACATGTTCCTTGAAACTCAGTTTTCCGTCGGCCATTTTGCTTTCTGTCTTTCTGCAGCTCTTGCCCTCAGTTAATATGGAGTTCCAGTTTTCATGTTCCCGCCCTGATTCTTCCCTCTTGCTTCTTAAGCAGCATCAGCTGAACAATCAGTGCTCCTGAATCAAGCCTCAGTCAGTCTGTGACCTGACTCCTGGAAACCTTGAACTTGTACTCCAGCTATTCCCTACTGAGGAACCTTTGAACACTTTTGGACTCTGGAAACCTGCTGTTTGGTGAATCCATGTTTGCAGAGGAATTATGGTACAGAGAAGAGATCCTGAACCTGCTTTGGAGATTTATTGTAGTGCTTGAAATTACTCTGGCCTGCTGTGTCTCCTGACTCTGTTCCTGCAAACTGTGTGAACTTTTCAGCATGCTTGTATGAAGTAATACAAGTCATTTCATTTCAACCTATGTCTCCTGTGTTTTCCTCGCACCCAAGCACAAGACGCTATAGGAACTGTACACTATACATGACAATAATGGGCCCAATATAATGCTTCATACAGTATTATGAGCACCACTTAGTGCGCCATACAGAATAATGAGCCCCATATATTGCCCCATACAGAATGGGCTCCATATAATGCTCCTTACAGATTAGGCCCCATATGTGCTCCATATGATGCTCCATATATAAAGGGCCCTATATGATGCCCCATAAATAATGAACCCCATATGATGCTCTAGTATATGATGGGCCCCATATATGATGTTCCAGTGTATGATGAGCCCCATATAATGCTCCAAATATAATTGTTCTGTCCTCACTGAATGAGGCAGACGTCATTGCAGTTATACAGACAGCTAAACCTTTATATACCGGGGTCCAATAAGGAGATTGTGATTGAATCTGTGCTTTTATTGAACGTGATATATTGATACGTGCGGTGAAACTATAATACAAACATAATATACATACAATCAGTACACGGGCATAGTGGAAATACATATACATAGTACACTGTGAATAAACATTTGCAGACTAATACCTAACCAGAGGCAGAACTGATTAGACAGGGCTAATATGGACAGAAATTAACTAGAGAGAACGTAAGTACATACCAGCGATGCTATCGCAGGAGGAGAGGAAAAGATGAGCTGCTTCCTGGATGCAGGCTGAAGGAAAATGGAAGAAGATGGAGGGAAAGCTCTCAGAATACATTGCTAAGCTACCATCATGCATTGCTTAAGCTACCATCATGCATTGCAAAGGGAGGGAAAAGGATTTTGCTGAAAGTGAAAGAAAACATTATAACTGCGAATATGACACTGGTCACTAGAGGGAGCCAAACACTAGATTGTTAAACTCCTACATAAACAGTAGTAAAAACAACAATTAGATGTCGGAGACAGAACAATAATGGTCCCCATGTATAATGCTCCATATATAATGGGCCCCATATGATGCTTCAGTGTATAATGGGCCCCATATATGATGCTCCAGTGTATGATGGGCCTCATTTATAATGCTCCAGTGTATGATGTGCCCCATATATAATGCTCCAGTGTATAATGGGCCCCATTTATAATGCTCCAGTGTATGATGTGCCCCATATATAATGCTCCAGTGTATAATGCTCCCCATATATTGCTCCAAACATTAAAAAAAATGAAATACCTCTCCTCGCTGGGCACTGCTCTACTCTGGACTCCTCAGCGTCGCCATCTTCCAGCGCTCTGCACTGTGAATGTTCAGGCAGAGGGTGCACAGACGTGACGTCATTGCGCTCTCTGACCTGAATGTCACTGTCAGGAAACGCGGAAGACGTCACAGCGGTGGAGCAGGGAGAGGTAAGTATTGCAAGTTCTGGGGTCCTGCCTTTATAGCGTGGATTGAGGATGCTGGCCAACCAGTAGTCGTCATCCTTCATAATTTTGGCAATGCGGGGGTCCCTTTTTAGGATCCGCAAGACATAAACACACATGTGGGCCAATGTTCCAGGTGTCAATGATGCACTGACAGTGGTGGGTGGAGGAGCACTTTCTGCCAAATCCACATCCCTCCAGTCATGCACAAACCCTGTACCTGACCTTGGCAAGCCAACATTTTCTCTTGCCTCCTCCTCCCCAAAATAATCATCCCCCTCATCCTCCTCCTCCTCCTCTTCTTCCTCCACCTCGTCCAGGACAGTTCCCTGAGCAGACAATGCCTGACTGTCATCAAGGCTTCCCTCCTCCTCTGCAGACGCCTGATCCTTAATCTGCATCAAAGTTTGCATGAGCAGACACATAAGTGGGATGCTCATGCTTATGATGGCGTCGTCTGCGCTTACCAGCTGTGTGCATTCCTCAAAACACTGAAGGACTTTACAGAGGTCTTTCAGCTTTGACCACTGCACACCCGCCAACTCCATGTCTGCCCTCAAACTGCCTGCCCTTGTATCCTCCCTCTCAACCATGGCATGATGGAGTTCCACCTTGTTGCAACGTCTATGATTAGGAGGTGCTTGGGGAGGTTGAGCGATCACTGCAGCCTCTGCATACGACTGGAGTCTACAGGAGAGCAACGGATGTGCGAGCACAGTCTTCGCACCTTATGGAGCAGGGCTGGTAACTCCGGATAATTATTTATGAAGCACTGCACCACCAGGTTCAAGGTGTGAGCCAGGCAAGGTATGTGTCTGAGTTTTGCCAGGGCTATGGCCGCCACAAAATTACGGCCGTTATCACTGACTACCTTGCCTGGCTCAAGATGTAGACTACCCAGCCATGACTCATAGAATCATAGAATCATAGAATGGTAGAGTTGGAAGGGACCTCCTGGGCCTTCTGGTCCAACCCCCTGCTCAAAGCAGGATTCTCTAAATCATCCCAGACAGATGTCTATCCAGCCTCTGTTTAAAGACTTCCATTGAAGGAGAACTAACCACCTCTTGTGGCAGCCTGTTCCACTCATTGATCACCCTAACTGTCAAAAAGTTTTTTCTAATATCTAATCTGTGTCTCCTCCCATTCAGTTTCATCCCATTGCTTCTAGTCTTTCCTTGTGCAAATGAGAATAAAGATGATCCTTCTACAATGTGACAGCCCTTGAGATATTTGTAGACAGCTATTAAGTCTCCTCTCAGTCTTCTTTTTTGCAAGCTAAACATTCCCAAATCCTGCAACCGTTCCTCATAGGACATGGTTTGCAGACCGGTCACCATTCTGGTGGCTCTTCTCTGAACTTGCTCCAGTTTGTTGATGTCTTTTTTAAAATGTGGTGCCCAAAACTGGACACAGTATTCCAGATGAGGTCTGACCAAAGAGGAGTAGAGGGCAATAATGACCTCACGTGATCTAGACTGTATGCTTCTGTTGATACATCCTAGAATTGCATTTGCCTTTTTTGCTGCTGCATCACACTGTTGACTCATGTTAAGTCTGTGATCAATTAGTATACCCAAGTCTTTTTCACATGTGCTGTTACTTAGCCCTATTCCTCCCATTTTGTATATGCTTTTTTCATTTTTATTGCCCAGATGTAGTACTTTGCATTTTTCCCTGTTAAAATCCATTCTGTTAGTTGCTGCCCACTGCTCCAGTTTATGTATATCTTTTTGAATCCTCTCTCTCTCTTCTCTAGTATTAGCTACCCCTCCTAGCTTTGTGTCATCAGCAAATTTGATCAGTTTACCCTCAATTCCTTCATCTAAATCATTGATAAAGATGTTGAACAATACAGGGCCCAAAACAGAGCCTTGTGGTACCCCACTTGAGACATTCTTCCAACTGGATGTGCAGCCATTTACAACCACTCTTTGGGTCCGATCACTAAGCCAGTTATGAATCCACCTAACAGTTGCCTTGTCCATTCCATACTTAGTCATTTTTTCAATAAGGATTGTGTGAGATACTTTGTCAAATGCTTTGCTGAAGTCAAGATATACTATATCTACAGCATTTCCCTGATCCACCCAGTCAGTGATTCTGTCATAGAAGGAAATTAAGTTAGTCTGACATGACTTATTAGTTACAAACCCATGCTGACTCTGTTTAATCACTTCATTCTTATCCAGGTACTTGCATACATGTTCTTTAATAATTTGTTCAAAGATCTTTCCTGGTATAGAAGTCAGACTCACCGGCCTGTAGTTCCCTGGGTCCACCTTCTTCCCCTTTTTGAAGATAGGAACAACATTTGCTCTTCTCCAGTCTTTTGGGACTTCTCCTGTTCTCCAAGAATGGATAGTGGTTCAAGAATTTCTTCTGCTATCTCCTTCAGTACCCTGGGGTGTAATTCATCTGGACCTGGAGACTTGAATTCATTTATGTTAGCTAAATTTCTCAATTTCTCGCTGCAAGTAGTCAGCCAGTACCTTCGCAGTGTGTCTGTTGTCGCCCAAAGACATCATCTTTAAAACAGTCTGCTGACGCTTACCACTTGCTGTTCGATAATGGGACACCTCGTGTGCAACACTGGCAGCTGAAGATGGAGTGCTCGTGCGACTGCGCTCTGTCGACGAGCTTTTGCTTCTGGAGGGGAAGGAGGGTCGAACACCTACAGCCAACTGTTGCCTATACCGTGGGCTAGGCAGCACTGTCCCACCGCCGCTGTCCCCTGTGGACCCTGCATCCACCACATTCACCCAGTGCGCAGTGATGGACACGTAACGGCCCTGGCCATGCCTACTGGCCCATGCATCTGTTGTGAGGTGCACCTTTCCACTCACTGATTGTTTGAGTGCATGGACAATGCGGTCTTTCACATGCAGGTGAATGGCAGGGATGGCTTTTCTAGAAAAGAAGTGCCGACTGGGTAGTTCATAGCGTGGGACAGCGTAGGCCATGAGTTCTCGGAACGCTGTGCTTTCAACCAAATGGAAGGGCACCATCTCTAATGTGATCAGTTTGGCAAAGTAGGCGTTCAAAGCCAGGGAGGTTTTGTAGTCTGTCCACGCTTGCAAGTGCATGGTGTTTACATGTCTAAGCATGCAACTGGTATTCAAATGTCCGAGATTTCTCCCTCGGCTAAAGGTCCTTCCGCACTTCTTACAGATAACTTTTCCTTATCAATAGGATTTTGGTCAAAAAAGTGCCACACTGCACTCTTCCTACTATGGGAAAACTTTTCACGGCTTGCACGCTGTGCTAATTTGACCGTCTGGCCAAGCTGTCCTGCAACTCTTTTTGTTTTTTTTAACACGTTTTTGGACTGCTACGGGCCTGCAAGATAACCGCAGCTGCGATGTCGATGCCTGCTGTGGATCCTCCTCCTCTTCTGAGCTATTGCCAGCGGCACCCTCTTCCCCCAATGGATGCCAATCCAGGTCAACATCTGGGTCATCCATCACCTCCTCTTCAATTTCATCTGCACCTTCCTCTGTGTCACCGTGTAAGGTGGTATAGTATGCGGGAAGGGGCACCTGAGTTTCATCAGGGTCAGATTCTGGCTCAGTAGACTGCGAGGACAATGTAGTGATCTGGGTGAATGTACCAGCAGAATCATCTAGCACTGGCTGTGCATCAGTGCACTCCATGTCAGATTCATCTTGGACTGGGGAATTCAGGATTTCACTTGATAAATTAGGCATGGTATGTGAAAGGAGCTCCAGGGAGTAATCTGAAGTGTGGCCTGCCGCATCCTTCACTTTTGTTGGGGGTGAAGGACACAAGGAAAGGTGTTGTTCCTGACCAGGAGCCTGCACTGACGACTCAGTGCTTGCATTTTTTGAAACTTCAGAAGAGGAGGCGATAGAGCTGGAGGCTGTTTCGGCAATGTAAGCCAAAACCTGTTCCTGATGCTCCGGCTTTAAAAGCGGTTTACCTACTCCCAGAAAAGGGAGCCTTCCAGGCCTTCTGGAGCCAGATGATGACACAGGCTCAACACCTCCTGCCTTAGGTGCTTAGGTGCAAAGCAGTCATCAAAGCAAAAGGTGGCTACTTTGAAGAACCTAGAATATAAGACATATTTTCAGTTGTTTCACACTTTTTTGTTAAGTATATAATTCCACATGTGTTAATTCATAGTTTTAATGCCTTCAGTGTGAATTTGCAATCTTCATAGTCATGAAAATACAGAAAAATCTTTAAATGAGAAGGTGTGTCCAAAGTTTTGGTCTGTACTGTATATATATATATATATATATATATATATATACAGCTCTGGCAAAAATTAAGAGACCACTTAAATGTTCAGTTTGTCCGATGTTTCTCTTTATAGGTATATTTTTGAGTAAAATGTAAATTGTTCTTTTAGTCTATAAACTACTGACAACATGTCTCCGAATTTCCAAGGAATAAATTTTGTTTTGTTTTTTTCTGAATAGACCGAAATGGTTAAAATTTTAAAAAAAAACAGTGCTTTCAGACCCCAAATAATGCAAAGAAAACAAGTTCATAATCATTTAGAAACAACAATACTAATGTTTTAACTCAGGAAGAGTTCAGAAATCAATTTTTTGTGGAATAACAATGATATTTAACCCCTTAACGACCGCCGATACGCCTTTTAACGGCGGTCATTAAGGGTACTTAAACCACAGCGCCGTTAATTAACGGCGCTGTGGAAAAAGTGAATAGCGCCCCCCAGAGGCGCATTTTCTCCGGGGTCTCGGCTGCCGGGGGTAGCCGAGACCCCAGAGAACATGAATCGGGTCGGTTTTTACCGACACCGATGTTGCGATCGCCGTTATTAACCCTATAACGGCGACCGCAACAAAAAAAAAAAAAAAGTTGTGCCATTTAATTTCTCTGTCCTCTGATGTCATCGGACATCAGAGGACAGAGAAAAAGGGTCCCCAGGACCCCCATGTGGCCCCCAATAAGATCCATGTGGCCCCCGGACCCTCCGGTGTCCCCCGGTGCCGGCGCCGATAAGACAATGGCGGGCGCATGCCCAGTGCGCCCGCCGCTATGTGCCGCTGTGCTGGTGGGGGGATGGGCAAATATTCTCTGGGGTCTCGGCTACCGGGGGTAGCCGAGACCCCAGAGAACATGATCCGGGTCGGTATTCACCGATCCCGGTGTTGCGATCGCGGCTATGCAAGCATAGCCGCGATCGCAAAAAAAAAAAAAAAAAAAAAAAATGATTTCTCTCCCCTCTGATGTGATCGCACATCAGAGGGGAAAATGAGGGTCCCCCGATCGCCCCCCCATATACTTACCGGTGTCCTCCGTCCTCCCGCAGGCCCCAGGATCCCGGCTTCTTCTCCCTGCAAAAAAAAAATGGCGGGCGCATGCGCAGTGCGCCCGCCCATCTGCTTTGGCGGCAGATTCAAATTTTTTTTCATTCATTCTCATAAAAGTACATTTTGATCACTGTGATAAACTATCACAGTGATCAAAATAAAAAAAACAGTACATAACCCCCCATTTATCACCCCCTTAGTTAGGGACATATAATAAAAAGTAGAAATTATATTTATTTTCATTTTTCTGTTAGGGTTAGGGTTATAATTAGGGTTAGGGTTATAATTAGGGTTAAGGTTATAATTAGTGTTAGGGTTAGCATTAGGCTGGTTTCACACATCCGGTGTGCGCCTGACGGCGCCCCCGGCATTTAGCCGCAGCGCCGCATCAGAAAATCTGATGCGCCGCATGCGTTTTTTTTGCATTGACTTGCATTAGCGCCGGATGGCGCCGCATGTCAATGCGTTGCATGCGGTTTTGTCCGGATGCGGTGCAAATGTACATTGCGGCGGCCGGACAAAACGCTTCATGTAACGTTTTTTGTTTTTGCCGGATGGTTTCTGATGTCTCCGGGCATCAGAAACCATCCGGCAAAAAACCGCATGCGGCCGCCGGCGGCGCATCAGGTTTTCTGATGCGGCGCTGCGGCAAAATGCCGGGGGCGCCGACAGGCGCCCGCCGGAAGTGTGAAAGCACCCTTAGGGTAAGGGTTATAATTAGCGTTAGGGTTAGGCTGGGTTCATACTGCGTTATGGCAGTCCGTTAGACGGACTGCGTTACACCGCGGTATAACAGTCCGTTAACGCTACCATTCACCCCCATTTGAGGGCACATCGCGACGCATGCCGTAAAGCGGCATGCGTTTGCGACGTGTCATCATTCAGTGACGGAGCCTCGGACGCGGGCTGCAGCGTTTGGGCTCCGTCACCGCTAGCGCAGATGAATCATCTGCTGATTCCTCTGCGCTAGCGGGTATAGCATAATGCGATCGCGTTATGCTATACCATTACCAGCCCGTCAACGCTATGTGTTGAACGGGCTGGTAAAACGCAAAATGAACCTAGCCTTAGGGTTAGGGTTATAATTAGGGTTAGAATTAGGGTTAGGGTTACAATTAGGGTTAGGGTTATAATTAAGGTTATAATTAAGGTTAGGGTTACAATTAGGGTTGGAATTAGGGTTGGGATTTAGGTTAGGATTAGGGTTGGGATTAGGGTTAGGGGTGTGTTGGGATTAGGGTTGGAGCTAGAATTGAGGGATTTCCACTATTTAGGCACATCAGGGGTCTCCAAACACGATGTGGCGTTCAAAAAGTCAAATGGCGCTCCCTCCCTTCCGAGCCCTGCCGTGCGCCCAAACAGTGGTTTACCCCAACATATGGGGTATCAGCGTACTCAGGACAAATTGCACACCAATTTTGGGGTTCTAATTTCTCCGATTACCCTTGGGAAAATAAAAAATAGCTGGCTAAAAAAATCATTTTTGAGAAAAAAAATGATTTTTCATTTTCACGGCTCTGCGTTTATAAATTTCTGTGAAGCACTAGGGGTTCAAAGTGCTCACCACACATCTAGATAAGCTCCTTAAGGGGTCTAGTTTCCAAAATGGGGTCACTTGTGGGGGGTTTCCACTGTTTAGGCTCATCTGGGGCACTGCAAACGGAACATGACCCCCACCAACGTCTGCATTCCAAAACGTTATTACTTCCTTTCCAAGCCCTGCTGTGCGCCAAAACAGTTCCCCCCCCCACATATTTGGTATCAGCGTACTCAGGACAAAATGGACAACAACTTTTGGGGTCCAATTTCCTTGTGAAAAATCAAAAATTTGGGACTAAAAAATCATTTTTGTGGAAAATTTATTTTTTTTTTCACACCCAGGCATTATAAAGTTTTGTGAAACACTTGGAGGTTCAAAGTGCTCACCACAGATCTAGATAAGTTCCTTATGGGGTCTAGTTTCCAAAATGGGGTCACTTGTGGGGTTTTCCACTGTTTAGGCTCATCTGGGGCACTGCAAACGGAACATGACCCCCACCAACGTCTGCATTCCAAAACGTTATTACTTCCTTTCCAAGCCCTGCTGTGCGCCAAAACAGTTTCCCCCCCCCACATATTTGGTATCAGCGTACTCAGGACAAATTGGACAACAACTTTTGGGGTCCAATTTCCTTGTGAAAAATCAAAAATTTGGGACTAAAAAATCATTTTTGTGGAAAATTGTTTTTTTTTTTTTTTTCACACCCAGGCATTATAAACTTTTGTGAAACACTTGGGGGTTCAAAGTGCTCACAGTGGATCTAGATAAGTTCCATAGGTGGTCTAGTTTCCAAAATGGTGTTACTTGTGGGGGGTTTCCACTGTTTAGGCGCATCAGGGCTCTCCAAACGCGACATGGTGTCCAATCTCAATTCCAGCCAATTTTGGTTTGAAAAAGTCAAACGGTGCTGCTTTCATTCCAAGCTCTGCAGTGCACCCAAACAGTGGTCCCCCCCCATATATGGGGTATCAGCATACTCAGGACAAATTGTACAACAACTTTTGTTGTCCAATTTCTCCTGTTACCCTTGTGAAAATAAAAAATTGGGGACTAAACGATCAGGTTTGTGGAAAAAATATGATTTTTTATTTTCACGCCCGGGCGTTATAAACTTCTGTGAAGCACTTGGGGCTTCAAAGTGCTCACCACACATCTAGATAAGTTCCTTAGGGGGTCTAGTTTCCAAAATGGGGTCACTTGTGGGGGGTTTCCACTGTTTAGACACATCAGGGCCTCTACAAATGCGACATGGCGTCCAGCCAATTCCGCGTTGAAAAAGTCAAACGGAGCTCCTTCCCTTGCGACCTCTGCCGTGCGCCCAAAAAGTGGTTTACCCCAACATATGGGGTATCGGCATGCTCAGGACAAATTGCACAAAAACTTTTGGGGTCTTGTTACCCTTGGGAAAATAAAAATTGGGGTGAAAAGATCATTTTTGTGGAAAAAATATGATTTTTTATTTTCACGCCCGGGCGTTATAAACTTCTGTGAAGCACTTGGGGCTTCAAAGTGCTCACCACACATCTAGATAAGTTCCTTAGGGGGTCTAGTTTCCAAAATGGGGTCACTTGTGGGGGTTTTCCACTGTTTAGACACATCAGGGCCTCTACAAATGCGACATGGCGTCCAGCCAATTCCGCGTTGAAAAAGTCAAACGGAGCTCCTTCCCTTGCGACCTCTGCCGTGCGCCCAAAAAGTGGTTTACCCCAACATATGGGGTATCGGCATGCTCAGGACAAATTGCACAAAAACTTTTGGGGTCTTGTTACCCTTGGGAAAATAAAAATTGGGGTGAAAAGATCATTTTTGTGGAAAAAATATGATTTTTTATTTTCACGGCTCTACGTTATAAACTTGTGTGAATCACTTGGAGGTTCAAAGTGCTCACCACACATCTAGATAAGTTCCTTAGGGGGTCTAGTTTCCAAAATGGGGTCACTTGTTGGGGGTTTCCACTGTTTAGGCACATCAGGGGCTCTCTAAACGCGACATGGCATCCAGCCAATTCTGCGTTGAAAAAGTCAAACAGCGCTCCTTCCCTTGCGACCTCTGCCGTGCGCCCAAAAAATGGTTTACCCCCACATATGGGGTATCAGCATGCTCAGGACAAATTGCACAAAAACTTTTGCGGTCTTATTACCCTTGGGAAATTAAAAATTGGGGTGAAAAGATCATTTTTGTGAAAAAAATTTTTTTTTTTTTTTTCACGACTCTAGGTTATAAACTTGTGTGAAGCACTTGGAGGTTCAAAGTTCTCACCACACATCTAGATAAGTTCCTTAAGGGGTCTTGTATCCAAAATGGGGTCACTTGTGGGGTGTTTCCACTGTTTAGGCACATCAGGGGCTATCTAAACGCGACATGGCATTCAGCCAATTCTGCGTTGAAAAAGTCAAACGGCGCTCCTTCCCTTGCGACCTCTGCCACGCGCCCAAAAAGTGGTTTACCCCCACATATGGGGTATCGAAGTATTCAGAAGAAATTGCACAACAAATTTTGTGGTTCATTTTTTCTTTTAACACTTGTGAAAATAAAAAAACTTGGTTCCGAAGTAAAGCTTTTGCAAAAAAAGTTAAATGTCAATTTTTCCTTCCACATTGCTTCAGCTCCTGTGAAGCACTTGAAGGGTTAATAAACTTCTTGAATGTGGTTTTGAGCACCTTGAGGGGTGCAGTTTTTAGAATGGTGTCACTTTTGGGTATTTTCTATCATATAGACCCCTCAAAGTGACTTCAAATGTGATGTGGTCCCTAAAAAAAAATGGTGTTGTAAAAATGAGAAATCGCTGGTCAACTTTTAACCCTTATAACTTCGTAATAAAAAAAAATTTTGGTCCCAAAATTGTGCTGATGTAAAGTAGACATGTGGGAAATGTTATTTATTAAGAAATTTGTGTGACATATCTCTCTGATTTAAGGGCATAAAAATTTAAAGTTTGAAAATTGTTAAATTTTCAAAATTTTCGCCATATTTCCGTTTTTTTCATAAATAAACACAAGTCATATCAAAGAAATTTTACCACTAACGTGAAGTACAATATGTCACGAAAAAACAATCTCAGAATCAGCGGGATTCGTTAAAGCGTTCCAGAGTTATAACCTCATAAAGTGACAGTGGTCAGAATTGTAAAAATTGGCCCGGTCATTAAGCTGCAAAATGGCTCTGTCCTTAAGGGTTAAAACCAGGTTTCATGCGTGTTGGCATGCTTGCCACTAGTCTTTCACACTGCTTCTGACGCAAAAATGTAAGCAGTTCTTCTTTGTTTGATGGCTTGTGACTATCCATTGGCCCTTGATTACATTCCAGAGGTTTTCAATGGAGTTTAAGTCTGGAGATTGTGCTGCCCATGAGAGGGATTTTATGTGGTGGTCTTTTAATTTTTGCCAAAGCTGTATATGAGTCGCCCTCCAGGGCCTGTGGTGTACTCGGCACCGAGCCCGTTCACTTCTACGGGGGATGTCACGGGTAGCACAGCTCGGTCCGTGGCCCTGGGGCTCACCTTAAAATGTGGGATATTTACAGGGGAATAAAGTATTTACAGTTTGTTCCTGACGCCACCTGTGGTACCTGGTCAGGGTGACCAGCGCTGCAGGGTAGATCCAGTGAGGGGTTGTTACTGGGCAGCAAGGTGTTAAGTCTTCCACAGGCAAGACTGGGTCCCTCAGGGTAGATGGCGGTGTAGGGGTGCAGGATGGAGAAGGGGCTTTTCAGCCGCAGGAGCAATAATGCAGACACACACAAAAGTCTCTTTCTGTACCTTTACTGATGGTAGTTGCAGGCACGTCCCGGGAAGCTGGCAGGGTGGAGGATGCACGTCCAGTATTCCCACTGAGTAGGTGTAGGGCCTCCTTACTCCTGTAGTGTGAGTTTCTGACCTGTATGAAACAAAGTCTAACTCTTCTCTTATACGCCCGGCTGACTTTGTGGTGGAGCCTTCTCTTGGATAGAACAGTGTCTCTGTATGCAGCGTCCTGCTAGACCCCCATCTTCCTGACCCCGGTTAAGTATCAGCGCTCCTGGGCCCCTGGCTCCTGGGCCCCTGCGACCTGTAGTCCAGCAGGGTCTCCGGTATCTCCTACTAGTCGTGTAGATGCTAGCAAGCTCGGACCCGGCGTCCGGTAGTGCAGAGTAGAGGTAAGTTATCAATGCTGTTTCAACCTCCGTTACTCTCTTCTTCACTTCCACTCGCCTTTCGTCCTACTCCGACCCTTAACATAAGCACACTAGCAGTAGATAGCTGATTCTTCTCTCTCTTCACCGCTCTCAAAGCGTCGGCACGCTTGCTCACTGAAACTACACTCAGTTGACTCAGTTCTGACTAGGCTAAAGTGGCTATCTTTCTACACTTGTACTAGCCTCCACACATTGAACTAAGCTCAAGGCTGCAGTCTTTCAGGTTCTCTCAATCACTGCTGTTCCCTTTCCTTCTTTCCTTCCATTGCTCTGTCTGAAGCAGCTATCAGGACCTTCCGTCTACTGATCTGTGCACACTTCTAGGAGCTGACTCTCCACACTCCAAGGGAACTAACAGCTTCACACACTTTCCCAGCTAGTCAGCTCTGTCTGAGGTGACTAGACTGTCTGTCTCTCTGAGGTAATCTGCTCTCCTCTCATCTCATCTGAGGTAACTGACGTGTTCTGATGTTCTGAGGTAACTGCTGTGTCTTCACTACCCTATATATACTGCAAAAGGGCTCCTCTGGTGGCTCTAGGAAATAGTGAAGGTGTGAATGAATATCAGGTGCGTGTGGGGGTTTAACTTTGGTGCATCCTCCTGGTAATGTGGCTCCAAGCGCAGCTCGGCTACACATCTATATATACAGGTCCTTCTCAAAAAATTAGCATATAGTGCTAAATTTCATTATTTACCATAATGTAATGATTACAATTAAACTTTCATATATTTTAGATTCATTACACACCAACTGAAATTTGTCAGGTCTTTTATTGTTTTAATACTGATGATTTTGGCATACAACTCCTGATAACCCAAAAAACCTGTCTCAAAAATTAACATATTTCAACCGTCCAATAAAATAAAAGTGTTTTTTCAAAACAAACAAAAAAACCATCAAATAATAATGTTCAGTTATGCACTCAATACTTGGTCGGGAATCCTTTGGCAAAAATGACTGCTTCAATGCGGCGTGGCATGGAGGCAATCAGCCTGTGACACTGCTGAGGTGTTATGGAGGCCCAGGATGCTTTGATAGCAGCCTTAAGCTCATCCAGAGTGTTGGGTCTTGCGTCTCTCAACTTTCTCTTCACAATATCCCACAGATTCTCTATGGGGTTCAGGTCAGGAGAGTTGGCAGGCCAATTGAGCACAGTAATACCATGGTCAGTAAACCATTTACCAGTGGTTTTGGCACTGTGAGCAGGTGCCAGTCGTGCTGAAAAATGAAATCTTCATCTCCATAAAGCATTTCAGCCGATGGAAGCATGAAGTGCTCCAAAATCTCCAGATAGCTAGCTGCATTGACCCTGCCCTTGATGAAACACAGTGGACCAACACCAGCAGCTGACATGGCACCCCACACCATCACTGACTGTGGGTACTTGACACTGGACTTCAGGCATTTTGGCATTTCCTTCTCCCCAGTCTTCTCCAGACTCTGGCACCTTGATTTCCGAATGACATGCAAAATTTGCTTTCATCAGAAAAAAGTATTTGGGGACCACTTAGCAACAGTCCAGTGCTGCTTCTCTGTAGCCCAGGTCAGGCGCTTCTGCGCTGTTTATGGTTCAAAAGTGGCTTTACCTGGGGAATGCGGCACCTGTAGCCCATTTCCTGCACACGCCTGTGCACGGTGGCTCTGGATGTTTCTACACCAGACTCAGTCCACTGCTTCCTCAGGTCCCCCAAGGTCTGGAATCGGTCCTTCTCCACAATCTTCCTCAGGGTCCGGTCACCTCTTCTCGTTGTACAGCGTTTTCTGCCACATTGTTTCCTTCCAACAGACTTCCCATTGAGGTGCCTTGATACAGCACTCTGGGAACAGCCTATTTGTTGAGAAATTTCTTTCTGGGTCTTACCCTCTTGCTTGAGGGTGTCAATGATGGCCTTCTTGACATCAGTCAGGTCGCTAGTCTTACCCATGATGGGGGTTTTGAGTAATGAAGCAGGCAGGGAGTTTTTAAAAGCCTCAGGAATCTTTTGCATGTGTTTAGAGTTAATTAGTTGATTCAGAAGATTAGGGTAATAGGTCGTTTAGAGAACCTTTTCTTGATATGCTAATTTTTTGAGACAGGTTTTTTGGGTTATCAGGAGTTGTATGCCAAAATCATCAGTATTAAAACAATAAAAGACCTGACAAATTTCAGTTGGTGTGTAATGAATCTAAAATATATGAAAGTTTAATTGTAATCATTACATTATGGTAAATAATGAAATTTAGCACTATATGCTAATTTTTTGAGAAGGACTGTTATAAATATATATATATATATATATATATAGCCCCTTTGAGTAGTCCCCAACCTGTTTTAAATATAAGAGACTTCTGATTTTTATACAGTATGTATATGTTTGTTTGTGTGTGTTGTGAGACAGTGAGAGTATGTGTATTGAATGTGGTGTATATTTCACCTAGCTACTTTACTGACTGGTATAAAGGAGGTGTATGGCTTTGTAGACCTAGGTAGAGAAAGGTCACTACACCTTACATTCATTACACACTTGCAGCTCAGGCCTGAAACCATTCAGCTGTTAATTAGGAGACCAGAAGTAGGTGTCTGCGAACACAGTCAGAGAGCTCGCTTAGTCTGGACAAGGAGTCTAGGCACAAGAAGCAGTCTCCAGGAGTTTGAGCTATCTCAGTCTGGGTGCTCGATGTACCCCGGGCACAGGAGTAGTCTCAGTGAGAATCCGTGCGAATAGCGGCTGAATAGAAGTGGAGCTCTCTCAAGTCTGGACGTTGGATGTGCCTTCAGACACAAGGAGGAGACTCTGTGAACCTCCATGCTGGTAAATGCTGAACATATGTGTTGTTTTGGCCCAGGCTGGTAGAGCCGGACCCGGATAGAAAGGGAAATCTATCTAAGTGTAATTAGTGGCTAGACAAGCCTAGGTCTTCTGTTTATGATTTGTTTTTATCTGTTTGCTGTGGACTTTAATAAAACTGGTTGCGGCCAGTTTTCACCAGAACTGCTGTCTGAATGAACTGTTTTCGTGCCACTCTGTCTACCCAGACAGCGATCCTAGAGCTATATCCCCTGAAAAGCTTACAATTGGTGGAGAATGCGGGCAGCACAGTGGCTGATACAAATGGTGCTGGAATGTGCGTGCGGCACAGTGGCTTAGAGACAGCAATAAAGGTGAAGTCTGTTGAAATAGCAGCAGAGAAAAAAAAAAAGTGTGTCAAGAGAAACGTCTATTGGAGCAGTCTTAAAGAGACAGTAGCCCTAATAGAGTTTGCAAAGAGAAAAAAAAAAAAAGTGTGTCTGCACAGCAAAGCTGAACTTGTTGTGGAAAAGACTGTGGAGTGTGCAGCAGCAAAAGAGAAACGTCTATTGGAGCAGTCTTAAAGAGACAGTGGCCCTAATAGAGTTTGCAGAGAAAAAAAAAAAAGTGTCTGCACAGCAAAGCTGAATTTTCTGTGGAAAAGACTGTGGAGTGTGTATGTCTTGAGTGAAGACTGCCGTTGTTGAGACAGAGAAGTCTGACAGCATGGATGACAGCATGGAGGCCTGTTTGAACAAATGGCGCAAGTTAATGTGCAACATAAGACTGCCGTGGTTGAGACAGATAAGTCCGGCAGTATGGAGGAGCTCATTGAGTACCTGGTACAGGCCCAGCGAAGCATGCAGCAGAGCAAAGGAGCAGCAGCGCCTGCAGCACCAGCAGCGCATGCAGCAGGCCCAGCAGCAATTCCTGCAGCAGCAGCAGGAGAATGACCGGTTGTTTTTTGAGCAGGTTGCAGCACTGCAGGGGACTTGCGGCGCATCGTCCCAAAGTGGTGTTGCAAAGTCACCTGCATTGTCCGCTGTAAAGAAGGCGGTAAGACGGTCCCTGAAAAAGATGACACCTCGTGATGATGTGGAGGTATATCTCACTAGGTTTGAGGACTGGCAGAGAAGGAGAATCTGCCCCTATCTGAATGGGCCATGATAGTCGCACCCTATCTGATTGGAGAGCCCCAAAGGGCCTATGCTGACGTGAGCGAGCAGGACAGTCAAGACTATGCCAAGCTGAAAGCGGAGATTCTTACCCGGCTGGGTGTTACGGTGACAGCCCGTGCCAGGGGAGTTCATGACTGGAGATGCAGTTGGGAGTCTGCAGTAAGCAAACCTGATTATGGAGTTGAGGGGATGGTGGTGAGCCGCTACACCCGAGCATGTCCTCCTGAGGACGCCAATCGTCTGGTCAGCCTGATGGAGAAGGCCTTCGCCAGCAAAGACTGTCTCCGTGACCAGCCGTCTGAGAGGTCGTCACTTCAGAGTTCCCGGACGCTGAACTCTCGCGGTAAGAGCGTTCCAGCTGTTGGGGACATGGGTATGCTGATAAGCGGGTTCGGGCCCGAGGGGACATATGGGTGGGAGAGTGTGATGGACAGTGTTGGAGATGTCGTGAAATTGCAGCCAACTGTCCAATAGAGGGGGAGCCTATGTATTGTGATGTTGGCGGATCCCTCTCTCCCTGCGCGGAGCCTGTGTGTGTGTCCGCCTCAGCCGAAGAGACTGGACCACGGGTGTCCCCGGTGGTTGTAGATGACTGCCCAGCACAGGCCCTTTTGGACTCGGAGAGTCCAGTGACTTCCGTGTGTGACGGCCTGGTTGGTGGGGACTTCATCCCTGATAAGCACCTGAGTATGGTGTGCATCCATGGAGACACCAAAGTCTACCCAGAGACTGCCGTGGACTTGGTCCCCAAACTTGGGGAGGTTTCATATGAAGTGGGGGTAGTGAAGAACCTGGTGCACCCCGTCATATTGGGTAATGACTTTCCCCGATCTAAGGGTCTCTGGGGGAGAAATGTTTCTGATGGACAGTGTGATGAAGCTCCTACTGAGGGTGCGCAGTCCCGAGGGGCGGAACACAATGCTAGTGGGCCGTTAAACTTATGTGATGATGATGATAATGATAATGATGATGACCATGATAATGATGATGATGATAATGATAATGATGATGATGATGGTGATCATGATAATGATGATGACCATGATAATGATGCTGATGCTGATAATGATAATGATGATGATCATGATAGTGATGATGATACTGATCATAATCATGATAATGATATTGATAATAATTATGACTGTGATAGTGATGAAATTCCTTTGCAGGTGATGTTGGGAGACGAGGATGGTGGTTCTCGGGAACCGAGTGTCCCTGACTTGCCTGTGTCCTGTGACAATTTTGAGAGTGAGCAGTGGCGAGACCCCACTCTTAGGACGACACAGGAAAATATGATTGTTCTAAATGAGGTTTCCCAGGAGCCTGGCTCTGAGGAGAGGTTTCCTCATGCTGCCATGGACAATAGCCTATTGTATAGGGAAACTGAAGTCCAGGGAGAGGTCGTGAGTCAGCTCCTAGTACCTGAGCTATATAGAAGTATAGTGCTGGGGTTGTCACATAGTCACATACTTGAGGGACCAGATGGTGAAGTTAATGTTGTGGATGACATGTTAACTAAGGTTCCAGATCAGGATGTGAATGAGAATGCTTGCTACATGTTCATAGACTTACCAGTGGAAAAGTCAAATTTCACATGCCACAAATGCAAGCTTGTGTCCCTGTTGGAGGAAAAGTTGCAAAATCTGGAAGAGAGGTTATCTACATTGAAGACCATTAAGGAAGGTGAAGAGTTCTTAGACAGAGCAGAATTATCTCTTCATGGTACAGAAAGAGAAGAAATTCGAAGTGCAACTGAAGAAACAGAGGAATGGAAGCATGTGACCCAAAGAAGCAGGAGGATCAGGAGGCAGTCAGCACCAATTCTGCTCAGAAACCAGTACCAGGCTCTTACACAGGAGAACGATGAAGAAATACATCAGGATAAGACTTTGCCCACAAAGAGTAACCTTGTACGCCCTCAGAGTCCTCCTGAATGGAGAAAGAAAAATGTTGTGAAGAAGAAACGGAGAGTTGTTGTCATGGGGGATTCCCTGTTGAGAGGAACAGAGGCTGCTATCTGCAGACCAGATATAACCTCAAGAGAAATGTGCTGTCTTCCAGGTGCAAAAAATTAAAGATGTGTCTGACAGGATATCAGGACTCTTCAGACCTAAAGATGACTACCCATTCCTGCTAATACATGTGGGGACAAATGACACCACAAGAAGTGACCTGGAAACCATCTGCAGTGACTTTGAAAACTTAGGTAAGAAAGTGAAAGAACTGGGAGCGCAGGTGGTCTTCTCCTCCATCCTTCCAGTGGATGGCCATGGAACAAGGAGGTGGAATAAGATTCTGCAGGTGAACAACTGGCTACGTCGATGGTGCCGTCAGCAAGGATTTGGATTTCTGGATCACGGAGTGAATTACCTGTACGATGGACTACTTGCTAGAGATGGGGTGCACCTTACGAAGACTGGAAAACATGTATTTGGAAGTCGCCTTGCTACACTCATCAGGAGAGCTTTAAACTAGAACAATGTGGGAAGGGAAGCAAAACGCCAGCAAAAGCCATACACCTGACAAATGCTATTGAGAACTCTGCTATTAGAAGTGAAGGGGAAGAACAAAGACAAAAAAATCTACATAATAAAAATATTGAAGAAAGAGAAACCAATCACAAACTAAAGTGTTTCTATACGAATGCACAAAGCATGGGCAACAAACAAGGAGAACTGGAGCTACTAACGCAGGAGAAGAAATATGATGTCATTGGAATCACTGAGACTTGGTGGGACGATACACATGATTGGAATACAAGGCTAGAAGGTTACAACTTATTTGCAAGAAACAGACTTGATAAACGAGGAGGAGGTGTTGCATTGTATGTTAGAAAAGCGTATATCTGCACAGAGATTGAAGCTTCAGAGATTGGGAGTTCTGTGGAAACTGTTTGGGTAAGAATACAAGGACAGAACAATGGAAAGGACACCATTGTAGGCATTTACTACAGGCCGCCTGTGCAAGCTGAAGATATGGATGAACTCTTTATGCATCAAATGGCCAAGTTCTCCAAAAATATGACATAGTGGTCATGGGAGATTTCAACTATCCAGACATTTGTTGGGAATCTCTCTCAGGCAAAACTAACAGGTCCAGGAAATTCTTATCCTCTCTTGCTGACAACTTTATCTTCCAAAAGGTAATGGAGAAAACAAGGGGATCTGCTACCTTGGATCTAATCCTCATAAACAGGGAGAAATGGTGGAGGAGGTAAGAGTGGCTGGGACCCTAGGAGGTAGTGACCATGCTATTTTAGAATTTTGGATAACAAGAGGAGGAAGACCTGTGAAGACTCAGACGTCAAGGTTAGATTTCAGAAAGGCAGATTTTAAGGAACTCAGAAAGAGAATTGGAGGGATCCAATGGCTGGATATCCTTAAGGACAAAAATGTCCAGGAAGGATGGAAAATCTTGAAAAATGAGATTCTCAAAGCACAATCGTTAACAATTCCGAAAAGAGGGAAGAATGGGAAGCATTTAAGGAAACCAGGATGGATGAACATAGAACTTAAACACATGCTAAAAAGGAAGAAAGAAATGTTTATCAAATGGAAAGAGGGAGGCATATCTAAAGAAGAATATAATGCCGTCTGCAGAACCTGCAGGGCACAAATCAGATTATCTAAAGCTGACAATGAATTAAGGCTTGCAAGTGACGTCAAAAGCAACAAAAAAGGATTTTGGGGATACGTCAAAAGTAAAAGAAAAGTCAAAGATGCTATAGGATTTTTACAGGATGAAAATGATGAAATGGTAAGTCAGGATGTTGAGAAGGCTGAACTTTTAAATTCCTATTTTGCATCTGTTTTCTCTCAGAAAGGAAATGTAACATCAACTGATCTTCACTGTCCTATTAAAGGAATAGAAGAATCCAGGATATCTATAAACAGAAAGACAGTGAGGAAACACTTAGCTAACCTAAATGAATTCAAGTCTCCAGGTCCAGATGAATTACACCCCAGGGTACTGAAGGAGATAGCAGAAGAAATTCTTGAACCACTGTCCATAATCTTTGAAAATTCTTGGAGAACAGGAGAAGTCCCAGAAGACTGGAGAAGAGCAAATGTTGTTCCTATCTTCAAAAAGGGGAAGAAGGTGGACCCAGGGAACTACAGGCCGGTGAGTCTGACTTCTATACCAGGAAAGATCTTTGAACAAATTATTAAAGAACATGTATGCAAGTACCTGGATAAGAATGAAGTGATTAAACAGAGTCAGCATGGGTTTGTAACTAATAAGTCATGTCAGACTAACTTAATTTTCCTTCTATGACAGAATCACTGACTGGGTGGATCAGGGAAATGCTGTAGATATAGTATATCTTGACTTCAGCAAAGCATTTGACAAAGTATCTCACACAATCCTTATTGAGAAAATGACTAAGTATGGAATGGACAAGGCAACTGTTAGGTGGATTCATAACTGGCTTAGTGATCGGACCCAAAGAGTGGTTGTAAATGGCTACACATCCAGTTGGAAGAATGTCTCAAGTGGGGTACCACAAGGCTCTGTTTTAGGCCCTGTATTGTTCAACATCTTTATCAATGATTTAGATGAAGGAATTGAGGGTAAACTGATCAAATTTGCTGATGACACAAAGCTAGGAGGGGTAGCTAATACTAGAGAAGAGAGAGAGAGGATTCAAAAAGATATACATAAACTGGAGCAGTGGGCAGCAACTAACAGAATGGATTTTAACAGGGAAAAATGCAAAGTACTACATCTGGGCAATAAAAATGAAAAAAGCATATACAAAATGGGAGGAATAGGGCTAAGTAACAGCACATGTGAAAAAGACTTGGGTATACTAATTGATCACAGACTTAACATGAGTCAACAGTGTGATGCAGCAGCAAAAAAGGCAAATGCAATTCTAGGATGTATCAACAAAGCATACAGTCTAGATCACGTGAGGTCATTATTGCCCTCTACTCCTCTTTGGTCAGACCTCATCTGGAATACTGTGTCCAGTTTTGGGCACCACATTTTAAAAAAGACATCAACAAACTGGAGCAAGTTCAGAGAAGAGCCACCAGAATGGTGACCGGTCTGCAAACCATGTCCTATGAGGAACGGTTTGCAGGATTTGGGAATGTTTAGCTTGCAAAAAAGAAGACTGAGAGGAGACTTAATAGCTGTCTACAAATATCTCAAGGGCTGTCACATTGTAGAAGGATCATCTTTATTCTCATTTGCGCAAGGAAAGACTAGAAGCAATGGGATGAAACTGAATGGGAGGAGACACAGATTAGATATTAGAAAAAACTTTTTGACAGTTAGGGTGATCAATGAGTGGAACAGGCTGCCACAAGAGGTGGTGAGTTCTCCTTCAATGGAAGTCTTCAAACAGAGGCTGGATAGACATCTGTCTGGGATGATTTAGAGAATCCTGCTTTGAGCAGGGGGTTGGACCAGATGACCCAGGAGGTCCCTTCCAACTCTACCATTCTATGATTCTATGATTCTATGATTCTATGAATTGTATACTCCTGAAAGTGAGCGGGATGAGAATGAGAATGAATTGTATAACCCTGAAAGTGACCCGGATGTGGCTGAGAAAAAGGGGTCAGGCAGGATATTGGGAGTGATAGTGAGTCATCTGATGACAATAAAGCAACCAGTGCAAATGAGGAAGGCATGGTAGCAGAGGAGGTTGAGAGTCCTGAGAAGAAAGCTGATACTGACCTTACAGCCAGACAGAAGATGGCATCTGAAGATGTTTTACAGTTGGCCGGTTCCCTGGCGAAGACTAAGGTGAAAGGAGGAGAGCTGAGCTTTAAAGGCAGGACTCTGAAACTGAACACAGCACAAGTGGATGCTGTTGAAGATGAGAAGTTGTCGGTGTGCGGTGTGGATCTGCATCATGCCAAGGACTCTGAAGGTGATGCTGCAGAGGTGGAAAAAGCCATAGAAGTGGTAGACACCAAACCAGATGCCTCATCAGAAGCTGAGGTCTCAAGTGAAGCTGTGAGGAACAAGACTGAAGATATGGGGACTGACTCTGTCCAGAAATCTGTTTCTGCCGAAGACAGCGGCGTGGACGGGTTGCGGTTCGGATCAGTAGCTGCAACTCGTGAAGCTCAGGCTGGAAGTTCGGCGCCCGGAGCCCCAGCGGTGTTCCCGAGTGACACCAAGGATCTGGATAAGTCACAAGATGAGATTTTGAGACATCAGGCTGGCGTTGGTGAGCTCAAGCGCACTTTCATGGAGTCTACATCGGAGCCACGTCCCAACAAATGGGAAAAGCGATGTGTCACTCCGTTGCCGCTGCAGACACACGGAGCTCAGATGGGATGCAGAACGTGGTGGAAGAGAAGAATCCGGCGGGTTCTGAGTATACAGATGCCGCTATCAAGGAGAACTTGAAAGCCGGAATAAATGGATATATTGGAGACCATAATGATGTGACTGAAGAGGCAGAATGTAAGACTGACGGTAGGGCTTCTGAGCATGTTCTACCAGAAGAGCCTGTACAAGAAGAGGATGAATTATGTGTACCAAAAAAGAAAAAACGATCAGCTTCCTCTACAGTGGGAACAGTGTGGCTCAAAATGGTCAGAGACCATGGCAGAGGTGCTTAAGTTCTGTGAAATAGAATTTATGAACCAACTGATATTTAAGAAAGTAGATGTGCTAAAAAAGGTTCAGGGGGAATTAGAGAAAGATGAAAAAAACCCCTATACCTCCTGTGACAGTTGTTTCGACACGCACCACAATTGTGGATACCAGGGCTATGGGGTACTCGGAGCCGAGCCCATGGAAATCTATGGGAGTTGTCACTGGTAGCGGTGGCTCGGTCCGTGTCCCTGGCGGTCGTGCGATAGGGGATATTTACAGGGGATTTGTAATAGTTCGTGACGCCACCTGCGGTTTCTGGTCAATTGTACCAGCGCTGCTGTAAGGGTCTTCACAGGGGATGTTATGGGGCAGCTAGATGGTGGGTCTCCCACAGGTGAGACTGGTCCCTGGAAGTCTATAGGGATGATGCAGGGTGTAAATAAGAATTCAGTCACACACAATGCAGCTTCTTTTCATACCTTTACTGGTAGATGGTTCAAGAAGATCCCGGGGAGCTGGTCGGGGTGGATAGTGCACATTCGGGTAACCGCTGAGCAGGTTAGAGGCCTCCTTTACTTCCAATGTATCTGAGTCCAAACTTGCGTGAAGCGAAGTTAACTCTGCAATCTCCAGCTTTCTCAATAGCTGCAAAGCCCGGCCAACATTGTGGTGGAGCCTTCTGAGTGGTGAGAACAGAGTCCTTCTATGCAGGGCCCTGCTAAAAGTCCCTGTCCCTCCTGACTCCGATTACGTATCGACACTTAGGGCTGCTCTCTGCGACCTGTAGTCCAGATGCCTCCGGTTATCTTGTTACTATGCTTGAAACACTAGCAACGCTTCGGACCCCGATGTCCGGTGAATAAGTGCAGGCAGTCCAATACCTGAAGCACTTCTCTCTGTCTTCTCCTCTATGCCCTTCGCCCTGCTCTCGCTCTTAGCATAAGCACTTGTAGATTTCGATGGTAATGTCAGCTTTCTTCTAGAGCTCACTGAATAGCTCTCAGTATCCTCCAAGTCCAGACTGGACTGAGACTGAACTGCACTGTCCTCAGACAGGAAACTATCTGCACTGAGCTCTTCTCAGACAGGAAACAGACTGAGCTCTGCTACATGTCACTCCCTCCTATACCCCTGGTGGGTGTGTCTGAAAGGGTGAGTGAAGTGAATAGATAACAAGCTTTTGCGGTTACCTTCCTGTGCATTCTCCTGGATTTTATGTGTGTGCCTTACATAGCTGGGCCACACATCCCCCCTTGGTTAAACACAGCACTCCCGGGCTGTAAAAGAGAAAAAAGAAAACATTTTTGTTTTGCATTGAACATACATTTTAACTCTTCCCATCCGGGAGGTACGGATTCTTGAACGTTACTATTTGTACATTAGGAAAATACAAAAGTATCAAAATATTAAAACATTCTCATTATACAAGACGAATTCTTGTGGAGGACCCGCACCAAAAACCTCCCACGTGGGTCCTGGGTGGGCTGCAGGACTTCTGACTGCAGACCTCACTCTAGGCCCACCATACGGGTTTTTCTTCAGAGGTAGATAGTAATGGTTTCGTGTAAAACCAAGATAATGCACCGTAATGCAACTATTTACATTAAGAAAGTTTTTGGGCTGGCATAGTCCACAGCCACGCAGTCCTTTGGCATGGTTAAACACATAGATATATATAAATAGAAATCACATTAATACTTTATACAATTCTTCAGATGCAATAAACCCTATCTGGGTCTTGCTAACTAGTTTACTAGGATTACTCCTGATAGCGAATAGGTAGTTTTCCTTTAGTGATACGTTCTGACCTACGTGGGGTAGCGTCAGGTATAGTAGTGTCTAGCCTCTCTGTTCTGCGTAACGGCAAACTATAAATACGACTCCACCTCTCTAGGGACCTGGCAAGCATGCTAGTGACTGGACGAGGCGGTACTACTTCACCAGCTTCACCAGGGGACTCCACTTCTTGTGGTACTGCTTCTTGCGGGTCCGCTTCTTGGGATCCCAATGGTTGAGGTCTGCCGGAACAGGTTCTTCTGGAACTGGCTCAACTGGCACAATTGGTATGACTGGTTGTAGAGACTCCTCTTGCGGTTGATAAAACTGCAGTACAGGAATGATTACGGCATCTCCCAATCTGGGCCAATCTGCAGGTAAATCTCCCAAATCCGTATGTATGACCGCTTCATCATTTTCTTCTTGATGGACAACAGGGTTTTCTTCACGGAGCTTTAATGGGCCAGGACACAACTTTAAATGATCTCTAGACACAGTTGCCGTCGTTTTTCCTCCATCCTTGCTAATGGTACAGACCTTTCTGTTATCAAAATTGGAATTTTGCACGACATATGGCTCCTGTTCCCACTGATCATCCAATTTGTGCGTTCTTCTTTTCCTTTTGAGCACCATTTCTCCAGGCATAAAAGGCGTAGCGGGAGCATTTTTGTTATAGTTCATCTCTTGCTTTTCTCTTACTTTGTTGAGACTGTTTTCCACGCAGGCTTGTACTCTCCTGTACTGTTCTTGTCGAGTGGTGTCCCAATCTTCAGCACTGTCATCAGCCTCTGGTTCTACCACACCGAGTTCTAAGTCCATTGGCAGTCTTCCCGGTCTTGCTCTCATAAGGTAGGCTGGAGTGCAGTTGGTGGAACTTACTGGGATGTGGTTGTACAAGTCGACCAGGTCAGGTAACAAGTCTGGCCACCGATTTCTTTCTTCCAGGGGTACAGTTTTCAGTAAATCCATGACAATGTGATTCATCTTTTCACAAAGGCCGTTGGTCTGAGGGTGGTATGGTGTTGTTCTGATCTTCTTACATCCATACAATTGACAGAATTCCTGAAACAGTTCAGCTTCGAATGCAGGACCTCGATCAGTCAACACCTGCTCCGGATATCCGTGTGGTCTGCAGAAACTTGCTTGGAAGGTTCTTGCTGCTGTCTCTGCTGTCATATCTTTGACAGGGGCGACCACCAGAAACCTGGAATAGTGATCCACCATGGTCAGGGCATATGAGTATCCTGACCTGCTTGGGGACAACTTGACGTGATCCAATGCCACAATCTCCAAGGGACGAGTCGTCCGGATAGGCTGCAGGGGTGCTCTCTGACTATTATAGTCTTTTCGCCTGAGGCCACAGGGCCCACAGTTCCGGCACCACTTCTCGATGGAGCTGCGCATCCCTACCCAGTAGAACCGACACCTCAACAGGGTCTCCAGCTTTTTCCAGCCGAAGTGTCCTGCTTGATCGTGGTATGCTTCCAACACCATTTGGACGTCTGCTCTGGGAACCACTATCTGCCAAACCATCTCATGGGTCCTTGGGTCGACGTATCTCCTGCACAACTTCTCACGGTATATGAACAACCGGCTTCTCTCGTTCCACAGGAGCTTTGCTGGTATGGGTGCGTCTTTCTCCAAGGAGGAACCTTCCTGTTTTATCAGCTCCTTGACACGGCTGACCACGGGATCACTGTCCTGAGTTTCCTTCCAGCTGTGATGAGGTAAAGGATTCAACATCTCACCACACCGCTTCCTGTAGACTCGTTGCTCTTGGACCATCCCATTTCGGTGGAACGCAGGTAACTCGATTTCTTCCAGATCGTCTGATTCTTCCTCCGTGTCGGATTCATGCGGCATTCTGGACAAGGCGTCCGCGTTAGCATTTTTACGGCCTGCTCTGTACTTGATGGTAAACTGATAATTTGACAACCGAGCCATCCAACGTTGCTCCATGGCTCCCAGCTTGGCTGTTTCAAGGTGCGTCAAGGGGTTGTTGTCTGTGTTCGCAGTGAACTTGTTGGAGGCAAGATAATGTTTAAATCTTTCGGTAATGGCCCAGACCACCGCTAGGAACTCCAGTTTGAAGCTGCTATAGTTTTCCGGATTCCTCTCAGTTGGCCTGAGTTTTCTGCTGGCATATGCGATGACTTTTTCTTGGCCATTCTGCTTCTGACTGAGGACTGCTCCCAATCCCTCGTTACTGGCATCTGTGTATAGCAGGAACGGTTGGCTGTAATCTGGGTAGGCTAAGATTTCATCGCCTGTCAGTATCTCTTTCATCTCTTTGAATGCCTCAGCTTGTTCTTTACCCCAATTGAATGGAGGGTTTCTGCTCTTGAGAGGTTGTCCGACCAGGAGGTCCTGTAAAGGCGCCACTTTCTTAGTGTAATCTTTTACAAACCTCCTGTAGTAACCTGTTAGTCCCAGGAACTGACGCACCTCCTTTAGATTCTTCGGCTCCGGCCATTTCTGGATGGCTGTGACCTTCTCGGGGTCCGGCGCTACTCCTTCGGAACTGACAATATGTCCCAAGTACTGTACCTTCCGTTTGAGCAGATGGCATTTAGAGGGCTTCAGTTTCATCCCATACTTGGACAGTGACTCGAATACCTCTGCCAGGTGCTTCAGATGATCTTCATATGTCTTGGAGTACACGATTACGTCGTCCAGGTACAGCAGCACAGTTTCGAAGTTGAGATGTCCCAGGCAGCTCTCCATCACTCTCTGGAATGTTCCTGGGGCACTGCTAAGGCCAAACGGCATTCTGTCAAACTCGCAGAGTCCCATTGGGGTGGTGAAAGCAGTTTTCTCCCGATCCTCCTCAGCCACAGCTACTTGCCAGTACCCACTAGTAAGGTCGAGGGTAGAAAAGTAGTTAGCCGTTTTCAGAGCAGCTAAGGATTCCTCTATGCGTGGTAATGGGTATGCATCTTTATGTGTTATACGATTTACTTGCCTATAATCTACACACATTCGCATGCTACCATCCTTTTTCTTAACTAGAACTAGAGGTGCTGCCCAGGGGCTACAACTATCCCTTATCACCCCGGCTTTCTTCATGTCACTCAGCATTTCCTTAGCTTTCTGATAGTGGGCTGGAGGTATAGGCCTATACCGCTCTTTGATGGGAGGATGACTGCCCGTAGGGATATGATGCTGTACTCCCTTAATCGTCCCAAAATCAAGTGGGTGCTTGCTAAATACTTGTGCGTACTCTTGTACCACCCGTAGTACCCCCTGTTTCTGGTGGACGGAAGTGGTGTCTGTCCCAATATGAAGCTGCTGACACCAGTCCGCTACCGGGGTTGCCGGATCATTATCCTCCGCTGGTTGGCGGGAGGCTAAGGACTCGGTTGTGAGGATAGAATTATTATCTACGGCATGTAATTTAGCAACTGTAGCATAACGTGGCAAATTTACTTCATCGTCCCCCCAGTTGAGAAGTCGTACTGGTACTCTCCCATTTATTACTTCCACTACCCCTCTAGCAATCATGAGTGTAGGTCTGTGTTCTGAGCGATGGGGTTCTACTACTGCTTGGTAGTTCTGTCCTCTCAGGCCTATGGCTGCTCTACACCATATTAACATTTCACTCATTGGGGGTATTACAATGGGTTCGAGTGTGTGACCCGTACATTACCGATTTCACCATCTGTAAGCTTCGCTTGCTGCTGGCACATCAGGGCCCGGATCTCCCTCTGGATCACTCCCTTCTGCTTTGGCCTGGCAATTTCAGCGAGCTGTTGGAGCAAAAACACAACTTCTCCCAGACAGTTACTGATAATGTTAGTACCTAGTATCACATTTAAGGCATTCTCCTCATTTACAGTCTTTACCACTAAAAGTCCCTGATCCTTCAGCTCCACCCTGCCCACTTTTACGTTCACGTTTTTGGCTCCAATTACTTCAACAGGGAGACCATTGGTGACGTACACTGTCAAGTCAGGGCTCGGGGGCTGGAGACTGTCCATGGACCAAAATTTATTGTAAAGGACGTCAGGTATGATGGTCACCTGAGATCCCGTGTCCAGCAGTGCAGGGATTGCAATCCCGTCCAGAATCATGGACAGGTAGGGCCGTCCACCCACGAACCTGCGGTTCCAATCTAAGGGGCCTGATGAGTCTACTCCTGGGTGTTGGCCCTCTGACCCAGGATCGGCTCGTTTAAAGGACATTGTTGAGCCATATGACCTTTTTGATTGCAGCGGTAGCAGATGATCTCTCGCCGAGGGTGATGTTGCTCAGGAGTCGCTCCTGGGGGTGGCGTGGTCCTCCTCTGGTGAGGCGACGTCCTCCATTTCCTCCGGTTCCTCCAAGGGACATCCTCCGGACAGTCAGCTAGTAGAATCCTTCCTCCTTCCTCTTTCCGCAGTTGCAGGGCATCCATTACAGTGGCCAAGTTCTTAGTCAGCTGGCGCACTTCTGAGCGCAGACTTTCCAACTCACTAGGGGGCGCCACCTGCGTTTTAGCTTCTGCCACCTGCGGGGAAAAGGTGGGTACTGCCGGCTGAAGAGTGGCTTCACCCGGGTGATACTGATTTGCCACCTCAGGCTTTTCCAGGGGTCGCAGTCCTTTTATTGCCATGTCCTTTAGGGCATCAAAGGTGGCATCTGGATGATCCAAGGACCACCAGTTTACAGTCCTGCCTTCCGTTGGAGACCTCAGTCCCCGCACGAATTGCTCTTTCAACATTTGGCTCTCATCAATGGGACTTGTAGGGTTAGCCTGTTTGAGAGCTCGCAGGGCTCCCTGTAGTCGGCAGGCGTAGTCCCTAATGCTGTCACCTGGTCTCTGGGAGCACTGATAAAATGCCATCCGGAGATCCGTTTCTGTGCGGTCCTCAAAGATGGCCTGTAGCTTTAAGAGAATCGCAGGTACCGACTCCTGGTCTGCAATGGGCCAAGTCTCTACTTCTCTCTCAGCCGCACCAGCTAACTGTCCTATTACCACAGCAGCTTTTTGCTTTTCAGTCATTGAGTACATATCCAAAATACCACATATTTTCCTTTTAAACCCTGGCAGGGTGTCGGGCTCGCCGCTGTACTGGGGAAGCCACTTCGCTCCTGGCATGTATGGGAGCGTTAGCGGCATGAGTGGAAACCCCCGGGCCAGGTGAGGGGCCCGCACCTCCATCCTGCACTACAATGCCAAGCGGTGGGCTATTGGGGCCACCGGCTGGGGCCGCTCCGTCTGCCGGTTGCTGCGACATATTGGTGCCCCCTTAGTTAATCTGAGCCTACCTCTTTCACAGGCTGCAGCGTCGCAGGCACAGCGGTGGAGACAGGACCTTCGTCGCAGGCACAGCGGTGGAGACAGGACCTTCGTCGCTGGCGCTCTGATATCAGAGCGTTCACTTCCTGTTTCACAGGACCTGCCGCCGCGTCAGAGTTGGGGGCGGGGCCAGGAACCAGCGCGCTCTTTCAGGTACGCCCCCCTTCTTCACCAGCGCCTGAGGGCGCGAATATTGCGGCAAAGATGGCGGTATTTGGCGCCAAACACAGCAAACAGTCTTTTTCACCAAACAGTTCAATATAGGCACACAGGACTCACAATTGCAAGCTTTCGTATCCTGTTCAGGGACGCCAAGTTGTTTCGACACGCACCACAATTGTGGATACCAGGGCTATGGGGTACTCGGAGCCGAGCCCATGGAAATCTATGGGAGTTGTCACTGGTAGCGGTGGCTCGGTCCGTGTCCCTGGCGGTCGTGCGATAGGGGATATTTACAGGGGATTTGTAATAGTTCGTGACGCCACCTGCGGTTTCTGGTCAATTGTACCAGCGCTGCTGTAAGGGTCTTCACAGGGGATGTTATGGGGCAGCTAGATGGTGGGTCTCCCACAGGTGAGACTGGTCCCTGGAAGTCTATAGGGATGATGCAGGGTGTAAATAAGAATTCAGTCACACACAATGCAGCTTCTTTTCATACCTTTACTGGTAGATGGTTCAAGAAGATCCCGGGGAGCTGGTCGGGGTGGAGAGTGCACATTCGGGTAACCGCTGAGCAGGTTAGAGGCCTCCTTTACTTCCAATGTATCTGAGTCCAAACTTGCGTGAAGCGAAGTTAACTCTGCAATCTCCAGCTTTCTCAATAGCTGCAAAGCCCGGCCAACATTGTGGTGGAGCCTTCTGAGTGGTGAGAACAGAGTCCTTCTATGCAGGGCCCTGCTAAAAGTCCCTGTCCCTCCTGACTCCGATTACGTATCGACACTTAGGGCTGCTCTCTGCGACCTGTAGTCCAGATGCCTCCGGTTATCTTGTTACTATGCTTGAAACACTAGCAACGCTTCGGACCCCGATGTCCGGTGAATAAGTGCAGGCAGTCCAATACCTGAAGCACTTCTCTCTGTCTTCTCCACTATGCCCTTCGCCCTGCTCTCGCTCTTAGCATAAGCACTTGTAGCTTTCGATGGTAATGTCAGCTTTCTTCTAGAGCTCACTGAATAGCTCTCAGTATCCTCCAAGTCCAGACTGGACTGAGACTGAACTGCACTGTCCTCAGACAGGAAACTATCTGCACTGAGCTCTTCTCAGACAGGAAACAGACTGAGCTCTGCTACGTGTCACTCCCTCCTATACCCCTGGTGGGTGTGTCTGAAAGGGTGAGTGAAGTGAATAGATAACAAGCTTTTGCGGTTACCTTCCTGTGCATTCTCCTGGATTTTATGTGTGTGCCTTACATAGCTGGGCCACACAACAGTTGGTGACACAGGGTCAGTGCCCCAAAAACAGGAGGTACGAGAGTTTCTGTGGAAGAATCAGCAGAGGTGTTCTGACGTGCCTGGTCGTACTTCTCTGGCCAGGCACTATATCGAAACTGAGCCCGGCCCTAAGGTCAAGATGAAACCGTGCAGGATACCCAAGGCCCGCAGAGAGCATAGGCCTGGGAGGGTACAGGGTAGTACGGATGCTTCAGATGAAGAGAAAGCTGATGAGGGCCATGACTGGTCCAGAGTTCACTGTCTCTGTTGGATTGTTAACCAGCCCTCCGGTCTGGATGACCAGCCCTCCGGTCTGGAGAAGAGGGGGGGATATGTGAGACAGTGAGAGTATGTGTATTGAATGGGGTGTATATTTCACCTAGCTACTTTACTGACTGGTATAAGGGAGGTGTGTGGCTTTGTAGACCTAGTGGTAGAGAAAGGTCACTACACCTTACATTCAGTACACACTTGCAGCTCAGGCCTGAGATCACTCAGGTGTTAATTAGGAGACCAGAAGTAGGTGTGTTGGAACACAGTCAGAGAGCTCGCTTAGTCTGGACAAGGAGTCTAGGCACAAGAAGCAGTCTCCAGGAGTTTGAGCTATCTCAGTCTGGGTGCTCGATGTACCCCAGACACAGGAGTAGTCTCAGTGAGAATCCGTGCGAATAGCGGCTGAATAGGAGTGGAGCTCTCTCAAGTCTGGACGTTGGATGTGCCTTCAGACACAAGGAGGAGACTCTGTGAACCTCCATGCTGGTAAATGCTGAACATATGTGTTGTTTTGGCCCAGGCTGGTAGAGCTGGGACCCGGATAGAAAGGGAAATCTAAGTGTAATTAGTGGCTAGACAAGCCTAGGTCTTCTGTTTATGATTTGTTTTTATCTGTTTGCTGTGGACTTTAATAAAACTGGTTGCGGCCAGTTTTCACCAGAACTGCTGTCTGAATGAACTGTTTTCGTGCCACTCTGTCTACCCAGACAGCGATCCTAGAGCTATATCCCCTGAAAAGCTTACAGTGTATATATATATATATATTATATATATATATATATATACTTCCTTCTCACCTCCCAATGGGGGTGGTCTTTTGTTGTTCTTTCTCATTCTCGGGTCCTCTACCAGAGGCCTGGGAGTTTGAGGGTTCTGTGCAGGATTTTAGCTGTTCCCAGCATTGCGCTCTTCTGGACAGAGAGTTCAGATGTTGCTCCTGGCATTTGTTGAAGTCATTTTCCCAACTTAGGGGTCACTGCTCCAAGTGCTCCTATCACCACTGGAATCACAGTTGTCTTCACCTTCCTCATCTTCTCCAGCTCTTCTTTGAGGCCCTGGTATTTCTCCAGCTTCTCATATTACTTCTTTCTGATGTTGCTGTCACTTGGCACTGCCACATCTATTATCATTGCTGTCTTCTGATCATTGTCTACTATCACAATGTCTGGTTGGTGTAGCCAACACCTGCTTATCTGTCTGGATCTTGAAGTCCCACAGGGATTTTGCCCTTTCATTCTCCACCACTTTTTCTGGGGTCTCCCACCTGGATTTAGGAGGACTTAGCCCATATGCTGTGCAGATGCTCCTGTATACAATTCCCGCTACTTAGTTGTGGTGCTAAGTATACACTGTTACTGCTTGCATTTTGAATCCTGCCACTATGTGTTTGACCGTTTCTGAGGTTTTTGCATAGTCTGCACCTTGGGTCTTGTCTTGTCTTGGTCTTCTTATATATGTGGATCGTCCGCCAGGGCAGTGGGATACTCAGTACCGGGCTGGTGTATTGAAGGGATGTGTCACAGCGGCGGTGACCCGGTCCGTGGCCCTGGGCGTCCAATGAAAGGGGAATATTTACATGGGATGTTTAGCGTTTGTAGTAAGGTATTCGTGATGCCACCTGTGGTATCTGGTCAATGGTGACCAGCGCTGCGGTGCAGATCCTCTGGGATAGATGGTGAGATGCAGCAGAGTTGGTACAGCCTCCCACAGGTGAGGCTATGATATCCAGGGCAGGTAGATGTAGTAAAAGGTGGTAATGGTGCTGAGAGATGTAGCTGAGTGTAATAGTTGACGCAGGAAGAAACTGAGAAACAGTCAGCGAGTTGCAGTTTCCGAAGCTTTGCTTACAGTTTTGCAGGCAAAGTATCCAGGGCATTGAATACAGGTCGTACTGGAATTGGTCGGCCTGAAAGCAGTTTAGGATCCCCTTACTACAGGTGGGATGTGATGTCTCCTTCCTAGCGCTGCTCTCTGAAGCACTGGCTGCTATAAGCTCCGTCCAAGTTCCTCTTTCTCTCTCTCTTATTTAAGTTGAACTTCACTTTCATAACAGGCAGCTATAACCTGTTTCAGGAATCACTCTCTATGGAGTCTCCGGCTCACATGTGCTGCTGCTTTGTAGAAGGGTCTTAATTGGGACAGAGGACCCTCCGTCCTCTGCCCTCCGGATTCTACTGCTGGGACTTTACTTCACCCTCTCAGCCTCAGACTCCTGGGGTCCGGTTTGTGGCGCTCAGACCTGTGGATGAGCCCTGCTATGACTCCTGACCCCCAGCTTGTCTCTACACGTCTGTCTTCCCTCGTCCCTCCAGCTAGACTCCCTAACTCCTCCCCCAGCCAGAATATTCCAGAGACGCTCTCCTGAAAATCAGGCGTTAGAGCTCCGCCTTCTGGTCTGGAGTAAGAAAAGGTGTTGCATGCTGTGTTACCTGCTAAGGGATCCCTCTTTGCTTTCCGGCATGACATCACCCTCCCCTGGAGGAAGGCAAGGTCACTGTGGCAACCAAACTCCTGGGGTGCCACATATGTGTGTATATATATATATATATAATATATATATATATATATAATATATATACTGCTCAAAAAAATAAAGGGAAAACTCAAATAACACATCCTAGATCTAAATGAATGAAATATTCTCATTTAATACTTTGTTCTGTACAAAGTTGAATGAGCTGTCAACATAATCACACAAAAATCATCAATGAAAATCAAATTTTTGAACTAATGGAGGCCTGGACTTGGAGAGACCCCAAAATTAAAGTGGAAGCAAGTCAAAATGATGCTCAGTATTGTGTGTGGCCTCCACGTGCCTGTATGACCTCCCTACAACGCCTGGGCATGCTCCTGATGAGGTTGCGGATGTTCTCCTGAGGGATCTCTTCCCAGACCTGACTAAAGCATCCGTCAACTCCTGGACAGTCTGTGGTGCAACGTGTCGTTGGTGGAAGGAGCAAGACATGCTGTCCCAGATGTGCTCAATCAGATTCAGGTCTGTGGAACTGGCGGGCCAGTCCGTAGCTTCAATGCCTTCATCTTGCAGGAATTGCTGACACACTCTAGCCACATGAGGTCTGGCATTGTCCTGCATTAGGAGGAACCCAGGGCCAACCGCACCAGCATATGGTCTCACAAGGGGTCTGAGGATCTCATCTCGGTACCTAATGGCAGTCAGGCTACCTCTGGTGAGCACCTGGAGGGTTTGTGTGGCCCTCCAAAGAAATGCCACCCCACACCATTACTGACCCACTGCAAACCAGTCATGCTGAAGGATGTTGCAGGCGGCAGGTTCAAACTCAGCACATGTGACAGACGTGACAGAGTCTGGAGACGCCATGAAGAGCGATCTGTTGCCTACTACAGTCATGGCCAAAAGTTTTGAGAATGACACAAATATTAATTTTTACAAAGTCTACTGCTTCAGTTTTTCTAATGGCAATTTGCATATACTCCAGAATGTTATAAAGAGTGATCAGCTTAACAGCAATTACTTGCAAAGTCAATATTTGGCTAGAAAATGAACTTTATCCCCCAAAACACATTTCAACATCATTGCAGCCCTGCCTTAAAAGGATCAGCTAACCTCTTTTCAGTGCTTGCTCCATTAACACAGGTGTGGGTGTTGATGAGGACATGGCTGGAGATCAATCTGTCATGATTAAGTAAGAATGACACCACTGGACACTTTAAAAGGAGGCTGGTGCTTGGCATCATTGTTTCTCTTCTGTTAACCATGGTTATCTCTAAAGAAACACGTGCAGTCATCATTGCAATGCACAAAAATGGCCTAACAGAGAAGAGTATCGCAGCTAGAAAGATTGCACCTCAGTCAACAATCTATGGCATCATCAAGAACTTCAAGGAGAGAGGTTCCATTGTTGCCAAAAAGGCTCCAGGGCGCCCAAGAAAGACCAGCAAGCGCCAGGACCGTCTCTTAAAAGTGTTTCAGCTGCAGGATCGGGCTACCAGCAGTGCAGAGCTTGCTCAGAAATGGCAGCAGGCAGGTGTGAGTGCATCTGCACGCACTGTGAGGCAGAGACTCTTAGAGCAAGGCCTGGTCTCAAGGAGGGCAGCAAAGAAGCCACTTCTCTCCAGAAAAAACATCATGGACAGACTGATATTCTGCAAAAGGTACAGGCAGTGGACTGCTGAGGACTGGGGTAAAGTTATTTTCTCTGATGAATCCCCTTTTCGATTGTTTGGGACATCAGGAAAAGCCTCATTCGGAGAAGACAATGTGAGCGCTACCACCAGTCTTGTCTCATGCCAACTGTTAAGCATCCTGAAACCATTCATGTGTGGGGTTGCTTCTCAGCCAAGGGAATCGGCTCTCTATAGTCTTGCCTAAAAACACAGCATGAATAAAGAATGGTACCAGAATGTCCTCCAAGAGCAACTTCTCCCAACCCTCCAAGAGCAGTTTGGCGATCAACAATGCCTTTTCCAGCATGATGGAGCACCTTGCCATAAAACAAAGGTGATAACTAAATGGCTCAGGGAACAAAACTTAGAGATTTTGGGTCCATGGCCTGGAAACTCCCAGATCTTAATCCCATTGAGAACTTATGGTCAATCATCAAGAGATGGGTGGACAAACAAAAGCCTAAAAATTCTGACAAAATGAAAGCATTGATTGTGCAAGAATGGACTGCTATCAGTCAGGATTTGGTCCAGAAGTTGATTGAGAGCATGCCAGGGAGAATTGCAGAGGTCCTGAAGAAGAAGGGCCAACACTGCAAATACAGTTAGGTCCATAAATATTTGGACAGAGACAACATTTATCTAATTTTGGTTCTAGACATTACCACAATGAATTTGAAACAAAATAAATCAGATGCAGTTGAAGTTCAGACTTTCAGCTTTCATTTGAGGGTATCCACATTAAAATTGGATGATGGGTTTAGGAGTTTCAGCTCCTTAACATGTGCCACCCTGTTTTTAAAGGGACCAAAAGTAATTGGACAATTGACTCCAAGGCTATTTCATGGACAGGTGTGGGCAATCCCTTCATTATATCATTCTCAATTAAGCAGATAAAAGGGCTGGTGTTGATTTGAGGTGTGGTGTTTGCATTTGGAAGGTTTAGCTGTGAAGGAAACATGCGGTCAAAGGAGCTCTCCATGCAGGTGAAACAAGCTATCCTTAAGCTGCAAAAAACAGAAAAAACCCATCCGAGAAATTGCTACAACTTTAGGAGTGGCAAAATCTACAGTTTGGTACATTCTGAGAAAGAAAGAAAGCACTGGTGAACTCATCAATGCAAAAAGACCTGGGCGCCCACGGAAGACAACAGTGGTGGATGATCGCAGAATACTCTCCATGGTGAAGAGAAACCCCTTCACAACAGCCAACCAAGTGAACAACACTCTCCAGGAGGTAGGCGTATCAATATCCAAATCTACCATAAAGAGAAGACTGCATGAAATTAAATACAGAGGGTTCACTGCACGGTGCAAGCCACTCACAAGAATCAAGAATAAAAAGGCTAGGCTGGACTTTGCTAAAAAACATCTAAAAAAGCCAGCACAGTTCTGGAAGAACATTCTTTGGACAGATGAAACCAAGATCAACCTCTACTAGAATGATGGAAAGAGAAAAGTATGGCGAAGGCGTGGTACAGCTCATGATCCAAAGCATCACCACATCATCTGTAAAACATGGCGGAAGCAGTGTGATGGCTTGGGCATGCATGGCTGCCAGTGGCACTGGGTCACTAGTGTTTATTGATGATGTGACACAGGACAGAAACAGCCGAATGAATTCTGAGGTATTCAGAGCCATACTGTGTGCTCAGATCCAGCCAAATGCAGCCAAACTGATTGGTCGTCGTTTCATACTACAGATGGACAATGACCCAAAACATAAAGCCAAAGCAACCCAGGAGTTTATTAAAGCAAAGAAGTGGAATATTCTTGAATGGTCAAGTCAGTCACCTGATCTCAACCCAATTGAACATGCATTTCACTTGTTAAAGACTAAACTTCAGACAGAAAGGCCTACAAACAAACAACAACTGAAAACCACCGCGGTGAAGGCCTGGCAGAGCATCAAAAAGAAGGAAACACAGTGTCTGGTGATGTCCATGAGTTCAAGACTTCAGGCAGTCATTGCTAACAAAGGGTTTTCAACCAAGTACTAGAAATGAACATTTTATTTACAATTATTTAATCTGTCCAATTACTTTTGGTCCCTTTAAAAACAGGGTGGCACATGTTAAGGAGCTGAAACTCCTAAACCCTTCATCCAATTTTAATGTGGATACCCTCAAATGAAAGCTGAAAGTCTGAACTTCAACTGCATCTGATTTGTTTTGTTTCAAATTCATTGTGGTAATGTCTAGAACCAAAATTAGATAAATGTTGTCTCTGTCCAAATATTTATGGACCTAACTGTATTGACTTGCTGCATTAACTCATTCTAACTGTCAATATAAGCTTTTGTTACTCATATGTTTGGAATTATATTTCTGTCTGTGATAAAAACATCTGTCAAACACACACATAAAAACCAGAGGGCAGCAGATCATGTGAAAATATATTTGTGTCATTCTCAAAACTTTTGGCCATGACTGTACTGTACAGTGCAATAAGTGAATTCCTAGGCACAGCAGCAGTCACCAGCAAACTAGCAGTGCCCTCTAGTGAAATCCTTGGGTTATTGCAGCTTTTCACAGCTGCAGTTGTTGTTTTTTGGTGGATCCTAAACTAATACAATATATTTGGGCATGCTAATACTTGTAGTTCTCCATTGCTGGAGAGGTGCTGCTTGGAAGTGTTTGTGTGATTTTGTGGTTCTCATTTTAGCCGGACTCATACCTGTTCTGCGGCGCACAGCAGCTGCTCTTCCACAGGAGGGAGCAGCACTTGTCTCTTAGACTGGACACCAGTAATGGCAGCTGCTTTCTGAGAAAGAAAGGAGGAAAAGATTAAAATAAAATAAAAAGTTAAAGGTGTATTCCCATCTCCAAGATCCTATCCCAATATATAGTAGATGTAATATCTTTTCATGCTATGTAATATTAATAATATTAGCAAATACTTCCAATTAGAAATGTAGTATAGTTCTTCAGATTTGCTGTCGCTTACCTCATGTAGGGCATTGCATTAGTTTAGGTTTCCATTGATATGACCACTAAGAGCTGTCTGTCACTATATGAGTGGTCGTAACCATAGATACCTAAGCTACTGTGACATAGGTAAGCGACATAGAAAATCTGAAGAACTATACTACATTTCTAAGTAGAGGTATTTGCTCATATTATTACACCTACTACATATTGGGATAGGATCTTGGAGATAAGAATACCCCTTTAAGTAATTGAATGATTTGAAAAGTAGGTTTAAAAGTTTATCATCTAACAAAATACAAAGCGAACAAACAAAAGAGAGCTCTAAATCACATCAAGCCTAAAACTTTTGCACAGCGCTGTACATGCAGGTGTATGTAAATATATAATTTACTCATTGACCAATTACTGCAATACCTGACCGTTCCACCGGATGGAGCTAGTTACCTAGCTCATTTTTACAAGCAATCTTGTGCTGGGTCAATGTCTATGACTGAGTAATTCAAGGGCGCTTTCACATTGCGTTGTGTCCCCATCGGCTCATACGTCCGAAATCCCCCGCAAAATGGGGTTGGGACGTATGCGCCAACAGGACCTAAACAGTAATGATGCAGATAAAGCGAATGTGCGCTCTGAAGTGCACCATTTTCGGGAGTGTCCGTCAATGCTCAGATTCAGTCAGTTACGTCTGAGTATCCGCCTCCAGTAGGCGGACACTCCCGAAAATGGTGCACATCATAGCGCACATTCGCTCTGTCTTCATCATTACAGTTTATGGCCCTGTTGGCGCATATGTCTGGACCCCCGTTTTGTGCAATGTGAAAGCAGCTTAAGGTGTATTCTCATTATGGAATGTGTTGCATTTCCTGCACAGGCGGGATGGGAGAGTAAAAAAATGGAAAAAAAATATATGAAGGAGCAATTTTTCACCATTGACTCCAACCATATGCACTGAGGCAATGGGCAGGAAACTAGATGTGTATATGGAAGCAGGGTTGGGGCCAGCACAAAGCGGTTGACGGGGCATACATGACTTGGGGAGGGTCACTCTGCCAAGGTCCCATTAGCCATACTTGTTTGATAGATGTGGCACTATGTGTGTGGAGTGGGCTCAGAAGCTTAATTCCTCCATACAGCGTCGGTGACAGCTGTGTTGTACTGATGGCACCCGAGTCTAATTGCTGCAAATGCAGCTCGCTGCGATCACATGAGTTTAACCATTGAGATGCTGCTACCATTCATGAAAGAGGTTTAAAATGGGGGAAGGTGTCCCTTGTGATGGCCATCTGCCCCTGAAGCATAATTGTGAGGTGCTAATAGCACTCTCATGTGGTAAGTTCTTCACCTCCGAAATAATAAAAAAAATCAGAAAGCCGTATTGGACACTTAAAGGGTGATAAAGGCTACAGTTCATACTGCAAAAAAAATGACAAGGTCTATGGACTGAAAAATACAAAAGTTTTATCTCTTGGAAGGTGAGGAGAAAAAATCTGGTACTGGGAGTCTTGCGCCTGAGAGTCATGGGCTTGGGACTCGGGAGTAGGACTTAGTGAGGAGCTTGGAGTCTGCAAACAGCTTCTGCAGCACATCCTCTGTTATGTTCCCCAGGTTCAGGACCTCCACCTCTCTGTCGTATTCGAGGAACGGAGCCTCGCTGGCGAAGCAGCTGAACAAGCTGCATAGATCCGTCTTCTTGCAGCATTCGTGATGTTTGGTCTTTATCATCTGCTCTTTGGCACAAAACTTTCCAAGAACTTTTTTCCACTATGTAATTAAAGAAGAAGCAACGTCAGAGTGAAATCAAATACTCCCAACATTAAAGGGTGTGGAAAAGCCAGGTAGGCTAGGGTTAAATCCTAGTACTACAGGTCCTGATTCAGTGCACCTGGATAGCTATGACTAGAACCAGAGCGTGTGTTCACTGGTCAGTCAGCTGGGGGAGCTGAGCAGAGTAGATTTGTGTTGGAGTTGCAGAGAGTCCAGACAGAATCTCTCTGAGAGAAGACTGCATAGGCCGTGTTCACCAAACTGCAAGTATAATTGGTTGCTATGGATACTAGCTGTTTTGTATGAGCAAACTGGGACTAGCTCAGCCTTGTATGCATAGACAGGGTCTGTATTGTTTAATTAGTGGCTGGATTATGGCTGGGATTTATGGTTTTGTTTTCCGTACTGTACAACCAGTGGAAATAAGCACTATTCCATGTGTGTGTAACTACTCCGAGAGAGTGAACCTCTACAATGGGTATTACAATGCAGCCCAGTTGAAGTGAATGAAAGTGAGCTGCAGTAATAAACACAACCTATAGTCAAAGGTGGCACTGTTTCTCAAAGAAAGCAGCCATGTTTTTCTAAATCCTGGTCATCCCCCTTAACGATTCTTCGATAGTAATACAAATATTCTACAACTCATCAATAGATAGATGGGTGGGATGTGTATGTGGCACTGATATTACTGACCCCAGAATGAGCGCAGGCCATGTCCTCCGTTTTGCAGCATTTCTTGAACTCGCCCTCCATGCGTTGGATGGCTTTGGCGCGGCGCACATAGTGATCGTAGCCGCTGTCCGGCAGCATGTTGTCGGTGTACAGCAGGCGGTATTTCCTCAGCTTGAAGATGTTCTGGATGTTAGCAGATTTGGGTTCTCCGGGAAGGAAGGCCAGGTCTGACAAGCCGTACCTGCTGTCCATGTTCTTCTGGCACTTAGGAGACTTAGGAGGGCAGACCTTTGTGCTCCGATAACCCCCCAAAGCGGCAACGTCCTCATCTCTGATTTCCTGCAGGGCAGCCGAGGTGTTGTTGTCTGGGTTGGGGGCCCCATCACTGAAGCAGGTTTTCCTCTGAGATACAGGCTTCCTACACCAATGGAAAGGTCGCTTTTTGATCGAGAACTCTGCATCACAGAAATCCACTAATGTCTTCTGCCACTAGACGAGAGCATAAATTTAGGATAATAGCGGATCTTCGATAGTATCCGTAATAACTATGTTCAACTTCAGAACTATTTTTGTATTCCTAAGGTTAAAAAAAACCAACCTTTTGCTTTTTTTGTATGTAAACACCAAAAAATGAAAAAATGCTCTATCAAAGGTAAAAAAAAACAAATTTTATTGATCAATATAATTAAAAAAACTTTTTAAAAAAAAAAAAAAACAGTGCACCAGAGAAAACCACACAGAATACAGACAAACCAGGTGGTACAGCCCAAGCAAGGTATAATGTAATTGGTATCTAAGTAATGCCAAAAAAATCACAGCATAGTGCAAAAAAAGCAGCAACTTGAGTTAATTTATGCACACTACAATAACCAAGAGTATATGTATAGAAGATATAGATCTCTCAAATAGAAAGAAAGGGGGAAACAATCAACCCCTAAATGTATATGATTACTCCAAGTGGAGAAAGATTAATTTGTCCTATGTTCACAAGTAAGTTGGCAAATATGTCAATTATATATTAAAGAGAGACATATATAGAGTGTGCAAAAAATTTGCCAAGTAAGAAGGCATATGTAGGTATGTATGTATACGGTAAAATAATTCAGTAAAATACAACACGGAATCACCAATAACAGCATAATAAGATTAATACTCATAAATGCACATTACTCTGGGTAGATGTCAGTATAAGAAGTAAGAAAATAGATGTCTCCAAAAGGCAGGACGAAAAACAGCAGTTTACTAGTTAACTAACATTGCTTCAAATAGACACATTTCAAAGAGAATTCCTAGCCGGGAAAAACATCCTCTATGTGCAGACTTTGTAAGTAAAAAAAGCACATATCCACAGTGGAAAGAGCACATCAATGTTAATACAAACAAGAGCGTCTAAGACTCAGAGAAAAAGGTGCATATAAACATATACATACATAATTCAGGCATAGTGCCTATAGACACTTATAACACATAATTACCTAAGAGCTCAGCCTGAGCTCTTAGGTAATTATGTGTTATAAGTGTCTATAGGCACTATGCCTGAATTATGTATGTATATGTTTATATGCACCTTTTTCTCTGAGTCTTAAGCCCGGGTCTCACATAGCGATACACCAGCGATCCCGACAACGATCAGGATCGCTGGTGTATCGCTACATTATCGCTGCTGAGCTGCCAAACAGGCAGCTCAGGCAGCGATCAGCACAAGGACACTGCGGGTAACTGTGTAGCCCTGGTGTTAGGCACACGCAGTACCCTGGAGAGTGTGTGGAGAGACAGCAGTTTAATGCTCAATACCCATTCACTCAACATACACTAGACACACCCTTAGGGTAGTGTAGTTACTTGTGAGGGAGTGGTCAGGGTGTATGTTGTTGAGTGATTAAGTAGTCGGTTTCCTGTCGTCGGACAGAGCAGACGTCTGGAGTCTAGCTGGAACTAGGAGGGAGGAAGCATTCCAGCCTGGGTCTTCATCAGTTCAGAAAGTGGAGGCTAGTACAGGTGGTCTAGTTCACCTCAGCCTAGTCAGAGCTGTACCTCACCTGAATACATTGAAAGAAAGAAGAAGCTTAGTGCAGAATTACTTCAGTCACCTGTCTCAAGGACAGTGAAAGGTTCAGAGATGTGCTCCTGCCTAGTGATAACTGAGAATCTGTAACTAACTTTAAAGGAAGAGAAGAAGGAAGTGATTACATGACTTTTTGCAAGTGTGAGTGTTTATGCTACCAGCGAGGACAAGGCGAAAGGCACAGTGGAAAGATTATTGGAAAAGTGCTTTTGGATTGAAGAAGTCCTGCACATTGTAACCGGTCACTGGGGACCGAAGGATCACTATTAGCTTCAAGCATAGTGGTAAGAAAACCAGGGATTTACCGGACCTTAGGTCGCGGCAAACAGCCCCAAATAGTCAGTACGTAACTGGGGTCAGGGGAAGTGAAGACTTTGAGTCAGTGCACGACAAGATAAGAATTCAGCTTTCTCACAGGAAGGCCCCTACCACAAAACTGGCTGGGCGGTACAGCTATGGATTAGCTGGAGTTATTGAGGGAACTACGCTTCAGGCTGGTTGTACTCATCGTGTTGTAGAAAGTAAAGGAGGCCCCTAACTTGTCCAGCTGCTGTCTCAAAATACACTCTCCTTGGATCAGCCTCCCTGGGACCTGCCTGAACATCTTACAAGTAAAGGTATGGAAAGACGCTGACCGTGTGAGACTGTGTTATTTATCTGCACCCGACTTCACTAACTTCATAGACTTTGAGGGACCAGTCCCACCTGTAGGGGACCCGACATCTAGCTGCCTCACCATCCCCTCAGAGATCTGCAGCAGCGCTGGTATAAATTACCAGAAGACTACAGGTGGCGTCACGAACTGTATATAAATCTATCCCCTGTAAATATTCCCCCCAACATACGCCAGACCGCTAGGGCCACAGACCGAGCCACCGCTACCTGTGACAATCCCCATAGACTTCCATGGGCTCGGCTCTGAGTACCCCATTGCCCTGGTAATCCACAATTGTGGTGGCGGGTCGACACAAAATTGGCGTCACGAACAGGATGCGAAACTCGCAAAATTGCGAGCCCTGTGTGCCTATGGAGTTGTTTTTGTGAAGAGGACTGTTTGCACTTTTGGCGCCAAAAATCGCCATCTTTGTCGCCATATTCGCGCCCTCAGGCGCTGGAGAAGAAGGTGGGCGTACCTTCGTGGGCGTGTACCCCCCAGTGGCGCGAAGAAAATGCCGGCCCTCTCAAAGTGCTATTACAACATGCGATCCTGCCCTACAGCAAAGGAGGTCCGCCTCCTCTTCACCTTCCCTGCGAGGAGGAGGAGACGCAAACCCAGCCTCCACGGAAGAGACCGGACGTCTCTGGAGGAAGAAGAGAGAATCTTCTGGAACATCATGGAAGCAGGACGTGTGCAGCCGAGCAGGGAAGCGGAGGAAGGCAGGCCCCGTGCCCCAGCCAAGCTGCCACCAGCACCGGAATCATCCATGGTCCTGCACCTGCATCAGGCGTTGCTAGAAATAAAAGAAGAAAATGCACGCCTGAAGAAGATGATTTCGCCACAAACTTGGATTTGAAGAGATTGAGAGACCCGGCGTACCCTGGAGCAGCGGAGGCTGTGGGACGCGGTGATCTCTCCCTTCGATGATCCCTACGTCTGGAATTACCAAAACTTCTGCTGCCCAAGGCAAAGGAGCAACCGGAGGCTGCCCCCGAAAGTACCAATCCTGATCCCACCGGTGAAGCGGTGGAGGCGAAGGAGGTTGAGGAGGTACCGCCAGTTCCGGAACTCCCGCCCGGCCAGGAGGCCGCAGCAGATGATCGAACCCCGGCAGGGACACCGGAGGGGTCCTGTCCGTCGTTAGCAGACGTGGACTGGGACGAGATGGCGCGCCTGGATGACGTCGCCTACACCGCCCAGTGGGAACATGAGTGGCAGCGTCGTGAGGAGAAGCAGAAACGCCAGCAGGAGGAAGAACGGGAAGCTCAGCGGAACCGTCAGCGGCAACATGCAGAGCTGATCGCGGACAAAGAGAGTGTCCGGAGAGAGAAAGGTACCCTGAGGGAACCGCGGCGGCAGGGGTGTGTGACTGAGTTCCAGCTCCGGAAGGGCTGGGGCTTCATCCGTGAACCGGGCCTCTACCCAGGGGTCTTTGTTAGTCGCAGAGACGTAGAATCTCACCTACCGCAAGGCCATCCCGGGAGGGACTTAGTTAATGGAGATATTGTCACGTACACACGGCACTGGGGAATGAAGGGATGGTATGCCCTTAACGTCACCATCGTCCGTGACCCCGTCCCAGACGCAGGTAACGTCACCACTACCGCAGCGTCCCCGTCTCCAGCTCAAGCAGCATCCGGCCGTGCCCCAGCATCGCCCCCTGCAAGTTCATCGCAAATTAAAGCAATATCTACATCGCAACTAGCGACCCAGTCTCAATCGCAATCCATGACACGGTCCATATCGTTAACTGTGATTGAAACGCAATCGGTGTCTCGTGAGGAGAATGTACCCGTTGCGCCCCTAGTGGTTCGCACAAGCACTGTGGCGACTCAAACCCCAATAGCAGGTCACGACCTGTTAGTTCTGGGATCTAGGGAACACCGCATTGTTCCAGCCCCCGGGGTGGAAAATGTATGTGAAAATGAATAAATAGTAAAGAGGAATCGGTGAGATCCATATAGGGTCTACCATAAGTAAAGTTGTAGAAAGTTCAAGTATGTTTACAAATTTTTGCACAAGTTGAAGAGTATAATGTATATAATGCACATATATATTCCTACCAGTAGAATGCCCGGCTGGGTAATCAGAGAAAAGTTTGCACTTTAGTATTATTATAATGTGATATTATATCTGTGTCTTCGTTTTACAATGGACTTTGAGGTTGAGGACTGTGCCAGCCCAGAACTTATTTGTATATAGTTGCGCTTCGGTGCTTTATCTTGGTTTTACATAAAACCAGCACAACTACCTCTGAATACAAAAACCCGTGTGGTGTGGCACTGAGTGAGGTCTGCATCCGGATGTCCTGCAGCCCACCCAGGACCCACGTTGAAGGTTTGGTGCGGGTCCTTCACAAGAATACTGTATATTTATTGAATGCTATTTAATACTTTTGTATTTTTCTATAATGTTTTGTTGTTTGCAACGTTCAAGACATCCTCACCTCCCGGATGGGACGAATTAATGTTCATGTTTTGATGTTTAATGCATAAACAAAACTGTCTCTTTGTATTTTACAGCCCGGGAGTGCTGTCTTTTACCATGGGGGAATGTGTAGCCCTGGTGTTAGGCACACGCAGTACCCTGGAGAGTGTGTGGAGAGACAGCAGTTTAATGCTCAATACCCATTCACTCAACATACACTAGACACACCCTTAGGGTAGTGTAGTTACTTGTGAGGGAGTGGTCAGGGTGTATGTTGTTGAGTGATTAAGTAGTCGGTTTCCTGTCGTCGGACAGAGCAGACGTCTGGAGTCTAGCTGGAACTAGGAGGGAGGAAGCATTCCAGCCTGGGTCTTCATCAGTTCAGAAAGTGGAGGCTAGTACAGGTGGTCTAGTTCACCTCAGCCTAGTCAGAGCTGTACCTCACCTGAATACATTGAAAGAAAGAAGAAGCTTAGTGCAGAATTACTTCAGTCACCTGTCTCAAGGACAGTGAAAGGTTCAGAGACGTGCTCCTGCCTAGTGATAACTGAGAATCTGTAACTAACTTTAAAGGAAGAGAAGAAGGAAGTGATTACATGACTTTTTGCAAGTGTGAGTGTTTATGCTACCAGCGAGGACAAGGCGAAAGGCACAGTGGAAAGATTATTGGAAAAGTGCTTTTGGATTGAAGAAGTCCTGCACATTGTAACCGGTCACTGGGGACCGAAGGATCACTATTAGCTTCAAGCATAGTGGTAAGAAAACCAGGGATTTACCGGACCTTAGGTCGCGGCAAACAGCCCCAAATAGTCAGTACGTAACTGGGGTCAGGGAAGTGAAGACTTTGAGTCAGTGCACGACAAGATAAGAATTCAGCTTTCTCACAGGAAGGCCCCTACCACAAAACTGGCTGGGCGGTACAGCTATGGATTAGCTGGAGTTATTGAGGGAACTACGCTTCAGGCTGGTTGTACTCATCGTATTGAAAGTAAAGGAGGCCCCTAACTTGTCCAGCTGCTGTCTCAAAATACACTCTCCTTGGATCAGCCTCCCTGGGACCTGCCTGAACATCTTACAAGTAAAGGTATGGAAAGACGCTGACCGTGTGAGACTGTGTTATTTATCTGCACCCGACTTCACTAACTTCATAGACTTTGAGGGACCAGTCCCACCTGTAGGGGACCCGACATCTAGCTGCCTCACCATCCCCTCAGAGATCTGCAGCAGCGCTGGTATAAATTACCAGAAGACTACAGGTGGCGTCACGAACTGTATATAAATCTATCCCCTGTAAATATTCCCCCCAACATACGCCAGACCGCTAGGGCCACAGACCGAGCCACCGCTACCTGTGACAATCCCCATAGACTTCCATGGGCTCGGCTCTGAGTACCCCATTGCCCTGGTAATCCACAATTGTGGTGGCGGGTCGACACATAACGTCGCTTAGTTACCCACAGTGTACCTTGGATACCAGCGCCCTGATGCAGGGAGCTGGTAACCAAGGTACACATCGGGTTTCCAGGTGCTGTGCGGTGCCTGGAAACCCGCTGTGTACCTTGGTTACCAGCTCCCTGCTTCAGGGCGCTGGTATCCAAGGTACACAGCGGGTTTCTAGGCACAGCCCCGCGCCTGGCAACCCACTGTGTACCTTGGTTACCAGCGGATCGCTGATCTCCTGCCTGTCACACGCAGCGATGCGTGCCTGTCAGCGGGAGACCAGCGATCAAAAAAATGTCCAGACATTTCAGCGACGATCAGCGATACCCGGCAGGGGGCTGATCGTCGCTGAATGTCACACACAGCGATATCGCTGGTGAGCTCGCTGCTGCGTCACAAAACTAGTGACTCAGCAGCGATCTCGGTAGCGATATCGCTATGTGAGACGGGGGCTTTAGACGCTCTTGTTTGTATTAACATTGATGTGCTCTTTCCACTGTGGATATGTGCTTTTTTTACTTACAAAGTCTGCACATAGAGGATGTTTTTCCCGGCTAGGAATTCTCTTTGAAATGTGTCTATTTGAAGCAATGTTAGTTAACTAGTAAACTGCTGTTTTTCGTCCTGCCTTTTGGAGACATCTATTTTCTTACTTCTTATACTGACATCTACCCAGAGTAATGTGCATTTATGAGTATTAATCTTATTATGCTGTTATTGGTGATTCCGTGTTGTATTTTACTGAATTATTTTACCGTATACATACATACCTACATATGCCTTCTTACTTGGCAAATTTTTTGCACACTCTATATATGTCTCTCTTTAATATATAATTGACATATTTGCCAACTTACTTGTGAACATAGTACAAATTAATCTTTCTCCACTTGGAGTAATAATATACATTTAGGGGTTGATTGTTTCCCCCTTTCTTTCTATTTGAGAGATCTATATCTTCTATACATATACTCTTGGTTATTGTAGTGTGCATAAATTAACTCAAGTTGCTGCTTTTTTTGCACTATGCTGTGATTTTTTTGGCATTACTTAGATACCAATTACATTATACCTTGCTTGGGCTGTACCACCTGGTTTGTCTGTATTCTGTGTGGTTTTCTCTGGTGTACTGTTTTTTTGTTTTTTTTTAAAAAGTTTTTTTAATTATATTGATCAATAAAATTTGTTTTTTTACCTTTGATAGAGCATTTTTTCATTTTTTGGTGTTTCTCTATCGCATATATGCTCTGTAATAGATTTATGGGTTACATATATAGGTGTTGTGTTTTTTTGTATGTAGCGCCTATGTAGATTTATGTGTATCTGTCGTTACAGGCTGCAAACAAAACTTGTCAGCTGTCTAATCTGCAGACAGATGGCAGGGAGTTAGGCTGTGGTTCCACGGTCCGGAACCACAGCGTTTTGGACGGAGCGGAAATTCCGCACCGCCCAAAGCCCCGCCCCCTTTTTGACGCGCGCTCTTTCCGGATGTGTTCCGGACACCTCCGGAACACATCCGGAAAGAATGCAGGGCTGCATAGCCCTGTGCTATTTCCGTTGCGGCGACGCAGCGTCGCCGCTAGACGCTAGGACATGTTGCGGTCTAAAAAGACGCGCCGCATGTCCGGAAACACAGGTCTTCCGCCTGCGTATTTTTACGCATAGTGGAGACGGGATTTCTTGAAATCCCCTCCACTATGCTGTAACATCTGGACGCTGCGTGTTTGACGCTGCGCCAACGCACAGCGTCAAACACGCAGCTAATCCGGAATGTTTCCTGATCGTGGAAACATACCCTTACACATGACAAGGGGGCCTAGCTATAGTGGGTGGAGGCGTTGCAGTCACACAGGCTCTGGAGCCTAGGAGGGCCCAAATTGTTCCATATGAGAAATCCAATAATGTCCTGTGATAATTAGGGACACTGGAGATTTTGCATTCAGGCCCAGACACTTTAAGTTACTCAACTGCACATGACTGCATGTCAAACCATAGGTCTACACAGGAGCTGGTTGCAAAAACTATTTAAGAAGATTTAAAATTGTTGAACCATTTTATATTTTATATGCACAGGATCTATAATAAGTTTACTTGCAAAAGTGTACATAGCCTTTAGAGTTAGCAGACCTCTTTTTTATGTGTTGAAAGCATATGATTAGGCTTTGCTGCTTGTAACACCAGTGAATAGTCCTTGTTTCTAACATACTACCCGATTTCAGTCTTTTTGGCAGCTGTATACTACAAGAGAAGGGTTTTTTCACCATAGACTTATACATTATATTCAGCTGACTTCCGTTTAAAAAAATCAGATAAGTTTGCAGAATAAAAAGGACCGGCGCACTCACTATAGGCCAGGTGCATGTGTACGAGTGTGAACTGTGATGGCATCAGGAGGGCATTAGGACCCAGCTGCTTCTGCATGTCTGAGCTGGGAGAAAAAGCCTGTGAAGTTGTGTGGGCGTAGAAGCTGCTGGAAGGAGAAGGGAGGGGAGAAGAGAAACTGCAGTGTGAGACACAGTTTGGGGCAGCTTATGTGAAGTGAGTAGTTTGGACTCTAAAAAGACTGTTTTGCTGCCAACGTGTTAGTGAGAGGGTTAACCCCTTCCTCTTGTGAACCTGTGGTTCTGCTGTGGAACAAGGACAGAGGATTCTTGAGAGCTGTGTGACTGTGGCGCTCTATGGAGTCCCTTTTGTGATGAACTGAGAAGCAATAGAAAACAGTTATCTTGTGCAGATTCAGGCGGTTTGCTCTCAGGAGAATTCGTGAGTGACTGCTGGAGGAGAGACGGTGTCCTGTACCATCCATATTGAGAGGGATCCTAACAAGCCCCGTTGAAGTGCTATCCTGGTACGCATCCTGAGGCTACAGAACTGTAAGTTCTCGGCATGTGGGCTCGGCAATAGCCAACAAGACGCAGAACCTTGTTTTTCTGTAACTGTTGACGCCGAAGATTTTGGGACTGGCTGCAGTGAGTGGAGACTCACCTCAGGTTAATGGTACCATAATCATAGATACCCGGTTGTCCCTAGATTAAGTGTTTAAGAACTTCTGTTATATTTATACAATATGTATTGTTATTGTGGGTTTTGAACAGTTTATACTCAGTGTGCCATCCCAGGAGGTCCCATAATGCCACGTCATCTGATTTACACCTGTTTTCTTAGTACCTGGTTTGACCTTCTGGACAGGTAAATTTATTTCATATCTCAGTGTAACACATTCAAAGTGGGAACTTTGGGATTGGCACATTGATTTCAGCTCTGGCTGAATGAGTGTAATCAATATAGGAATTTCAGTCTGTTTTCTTCAATACTATATCTCACTCTGTCATTTTAGTAAATACAGTATTGTTATTTCTGCCTCAGTCTCGGTTTATGACCCACTGGATCTTATTTGGACCTCTGGTCATTACACAAGCACCTGAGATCTCTCCACAGGCTGGGCGCAAGCTCCTCAGTTTTAACTACAGGACGAGTGCAAGCTCCTGAGCTCTCACTATTGACAGGGCGCAAACTCCTGAGCTCTCACCGCAGGAAGAGTGCAAGCTCCTGAGCTCTCACTATAGGCTGGGCTCAAGCTCCTCAGCTCTCGCCACAGGCTCCTGAGCTCTCGCCGCAGGAAGAGTGCAAGCTCCTGAGCTCTCGCCACAGGAAGAGTGCAAGCTCCTGAGCTCTCGCTGCAGGAAGAGGGCAAGCGCTCCTGAGCTCTCGCTGCAGGAAGACGGCAAGAGCTCCTAAGCTCTCGCTGCAGGAAGAGTGCCAGCTCCTGAGCTCTCACTGCAGGAAGAGTGCCAGCTCCTGAGCTCTTGCTGCAAGAAGAGTGCCAGCTCCTGAGCTCTCGCTGCAGGAAGAGTGCCAGCTCCTAAGCTCTCACTACAGGAAGAGTGCCAGCTCCTGAGCTCTCACTGCAGGAAGAGTGCCAGCTCCTGATCTCTCGCTACAGAAAGAGTGCCAGCTCCTGAGCTCTCGCTACAGAAAGAGTGCCAGCTCCTGAGCTCTCACTACAGGAAGAGTGCCAGCTCCTGAGCTCTCACTGCAGGAAGAGTGCCAGCTCCTGAGCTCTCACTGCAGGAAGAGTGCCAGCTCCTGATCTCTCGCTACAGAAGAGTGCCAGCTCCTGAGCTCTCGCTACAGAAAGAGTGCCAGCTCCTGAGCTCTCGCTGCAGGAAGAGTGCCAGCTCCTGAGCTCTCGCTGCAGGAAGAGTGCCAGCTCCTGAGCTCTCGCTGCAAGAAGAGTGCCAGCTCCTGAGCTCTCGCTGCAGGAAGAGTGCCAGCTCCTAAGCTCTCACTACAGGAAGAGTGCCAGCTCCTGAGCTCTCACTGCAGGAAGAGTGCCAGCTCCTGATCTCTCGCTACAGATAGAGTGCCAGCTCCTGAGCTCTCGCTACAGGAAGAGTGCCAGCTCCTGAGCTCTCGCTACAGGAAGAGTGCCAGCTCCTGAGCTCTCGCTACAAGAAGAGTGCCAGCTCCTGAGCTCTTAACACAGACTAAATGTATACTGCTTGGAATGAGTGTGGAAATACATTACTATATCTGATTTTATCCCTGGACAATACAGCAGGTGAGTTAAGTATTGAACAGTTCATCTATTTTCTAAGTAAATATATTTCTAGGGGCTAGTGACATGAGATTTTTACCAGATTTTGGTGACAACCCATCCAATCCACAAAGCCAAAGCAATCAAACCATGGATGTCCATAAATTATGTGTAATAATGAGAAATGAAACAGGGAAAAAGTATTGAACCCGCTTACTGAAATTTATTTAATACTTCGTACACAAGGCTTTATGGTGGTGACAGCTTCAATTCACATTTTGTATGTGTTAGGAGTTGAGTAAAGGGTATGCCACACTAAACAATATCGCTAACGGGATCGCTAAAAAACGTCACTATTTAGCGATCCCGTTAGCGATGTTGTTCAGTGCGGCAGCTTCCAGCGACGAGCTTCCTGCTGTGATCTCGCTCGTCGCTGGAATCGCTCCGGACCCTATTTCATCGCTGGCGCTCCCGCTGGGTAAGTATATATCGCTAGTGTGGCACCTTTTCTTAGCGATTTAGCGGTACTTTTGTACCGCTAAAGTCATTAAGAAGATCGCTAACGGCGATAGCGTCGTTAACTATATCGCTAAATGCGGCAGCACTTAGCGATATAGAAACAATCCCGCTAGCGATCTCATTAGTATGCAACGCTAACGAGATCGCTAGCGGGATCGAGTAGTGTGGCAGTACCTTTACCGCTTCTGCACAAGGGGAGTCTTGAACCAGTCCCACTGCAGTCCCCCATCCATCTCTGGCCACAGTGGAGCCTGCTCAACAAAGACATCAGTCCCAGCGTCTCGCCCGTTCTAATACTGTGCAGAGACTTGCTGCTGCCTCTCCAGGTTTTGCTATTGTAGCCAGTTCTGGTTAGTGGCAAGCAGACGTCTTTAAGACTAAGTCCTGCGTTTCCCCTTTTGAGCATGCCCAGGGTAAGATCTCTCATTGGAGATCAGGGGTCACATGCTCAGGTACTGCAGCAGCTCCTATTGGTCCGCCAGGAAGGTCCTGAAACTACATGTGTTCTGGAATAGTTTCTTATTGGTCCTTTTCTGGCAGGCCCTGTAGTTGCTGCTATAAAAGGGTTGTATGACCATGCGGCCATGCGCTAGTTTCAATTTCATTATGTGCTTTGCGCCAGTGTGATCTTGCACGCATGTGTTAGGGCTCGGCTGAAATAAGCCCCTAGAATACCGGCACCTCCGGTCAGGGCCAGCTCCAGGTTTTCATGGGCCCCGGGCGAAAGAGTCTCAGTGGGCCACTTTAACACAGACCACGATTCATGATGCACAGATACTGCAGAGAAATATGGGTATAGTACAATGCCAAACACTTCTCTTCTTCCATTACATGACTGATATCTATTGTAAATTGTACAATAGCTCAAAAACCGCCAAATCCTCACAGCGCACAATACAGACTGGACAGTACAGTCCTCCATACAATATTATGGGCACCACATAGTCTCCCCCTCATCACCCATATAATACCCCATGCAGGATGTCAGCCCTCCATCCCCCATATAATGCTCCATACAGGATACTGGTCTCCATATAAAGCTCCATACAAAATATGGAGCTCTCCTCTACACTGTGCTGCATTCTGCACTGTTACGGCTCAGGAAAGGGCGCTGTGGAAAGACTCCCATCATCATCATTGCCTGCCCATTTTCATCATCATTGCCTGCCCATTATCATCATCATTGCCTGCCCATTATCATCATCGCCTCCCCATCATCATCATTGCCTCCCCATCATCATCGCCTCCCCATCATCATCACTGCCTGCCATCATCATCAATGCCTGCCCATAATCATCATTGCCTGCCCATCATCATCACTGCCTGCCCATCAACATCACTGCCTGCCCATCATTATCAATGCCTGCCCATAATCATCATTGCCTCCCCATCATTATCACTGCCTGCCCATCATCATCACTGCCTGCCCATCATCATCAATGCCTGCCCATAATCATCATTGCCTCCCCATTAATATCATTGCCTGCCCATCATTATCACTGCCTGCCCATCATCATCAATGCCTGCCTATAATCATCATTGCCTCCCCATCAATATCATTGCCTGCCCATCAACATCACTGCCTGCTCATCATCATCACTGCCTGCCCATCATCATCAATGCCTGCCCATAATCATCATTGTCTCCACAGCAATATCATTGCCTGCCCATCATCATCAATCATAATTGCCTCCCCATCATCATCATCACTGCCCTCCCCCACCACCATCACACATACAGCAGACACACACACACACACACACAAAGCATCGCACTACATACACACAGAGACACAGACACACACACAAACATCTCACCTGTCTGGCGTCCGCGCGCTCACTACCACAGCAGGCCGCTGAATGATGACGTCATTCAGCGGCGCTGCTGTGAGAGGAAACGCCGGCGTCCTGCAGGCGCCCCTGAAGCCCGGAGGCGGAGCTGCGGCAGCGGAGGCACGGGGAGAGGTGAGTATTGAGCCGGCCGCAACCGGGTCCCTGAGCAAGTGGGTGGGGGCCCAGTGGCGGCGCTGACACCGCTAACGGGCGCCGGGGTGCCAGACGGCGAGTGGGCCCCCCCGCCTGCTCAGGGCCCTGGCACTTGCCCGGGTGTGCCGGGTGCTGACGCCGGCCCTGCCTCCGGTGAGGAGACTTGTATGCACGTGTTTAGGGCTTGGCTGAAATAAGCCCCTAGAATACCGGCTTCTCCAGTGAGGAGATTGTCTGATTGCGTTGCTGATTGCATTACCACGGACTGCTGTCCACACAACAGTTGTCTGTGCATCCCTGTGGAGTTAACAGGACACAGTCCATATCTCTGCGTCTCTACCTTAGCGACTCTATGGTGTAGCAGAGTTCGCTTATACCGCCTTATAGTGCCACAGTATCTATAGTTGCGACTCTGTGAAGTAACAGAGTTCGCCATACCGCCATCTTACTAGCAGCAGGCTCTGCCTGCACGGTGGACCCCGGACTGCGAACGCACCTATTATTTATATTTATTTTGTGCGTTCCGCCAGCCCTAACAATATGGAGAAACTAGTTGCAGGCATTGCTCAGGAGTAATTTTGGCCCGTTCTTCCACACAAACACTCTTCAGATCCTGAAGGTCCCGTGGGCTACTTCTATGAACTCTTAGATTTAGTTCCTTCCATACATTTTCAATTAGATTCAGGTGCGGTGATCTGCTCGGCCATTCTAGCAGCCTGAGGCTATGTGCACACGATGCGGATTCTGCTGCGGATCCGCAGCGGATTTTCCGCTGCAGATCTGCAGCAGAACTGCAAATGATGTACAGTAGCATTAGATGCAATGTTAAAAAAAAAACGCAGTGCACATGCTGCGGACTTTTCCGCATGGATTTGGTGCGGATTTAAATCCGCAGCATGTCACTTCTTTTGTGCAGTTCCGCAGCGTTGTCAGACCTGCTCTAAATAGAAATCCGCAGGTCTAAAAACGCATGGGAAATCCGCACAAAAAACGCGTAAATCCGCATCAAATCCGCAGTAAATCCGCAGGTAAAATCCAGGTCGTTTTACCTGCGGATTTACCAAAATCTGCACGGAAAATTCCTCTGCAGAATCCGCATAGTCTGCACATAGCCTTATTTTCTTTCTCTGAAACCAGTTGAGAGTTTCCTTGACTGTGTGTTTGGGATCATTGTCTTGCTGAAAAGTCAACCCTCATTTCATCTTCATCATGCCGTTAGATGGCAACAGAGTTTTTATTCAACAATGTCTCTGTACATTTTTCCATTCATCCTTCAATCCAATGAAGTTTTCCAGTGCTGTATGGGGAAAAACAGCCTCATACCATGATGTTCCCACATCCAAGCTTCACTGTTGTAATTTGGTGATTGGTGTTTTTGGGATGATATGCAGTTCCTTTTTTAACTCCAAACATTGTGTGTACTGTGGCATCCAAAGAGTTCAGTTTTGGTCTCATATGACCAGACTATTTCACAGGCTTGCCCTTGTTGTTGAGCAAACATTAAACGTGCTAAACATGCTTTTTGTTCAACAATGGATTCTTGCTTGGTGAGCGTGCATACAGGCTATGCAGGTTGAGTGAATTACTTATTGTTTTCTTTGAAACACTTGTACCTGCTGGTACCTGGTCTTTCTGTCACTCTTCACTGGTGGTCCTTGACTCTTGGACAACTCTTCTAATAATTCTTCTCACTCCTCTTTCTGAAACAAACATAACAAACATTAAATCACTTAAAAACATGTGTAGAAACATGACAAATGAGCAACACCCCCGAGAAATGAGCCATACGGGACATGTAAAAATTGGAGCTCCACAATAAAGTAAATTCTTTGATATATAGTAAAATAAATTTCTATACATCTTTATCATTTGCACATCTCATATATATTGTAGCCATCCCTTTGAATTTGTCTGAACATTCACAATATATTTTGTCTTTATATATTTTTCAGTTTTTATTTGGGTTTTCTTCATTATATATACTTATATTCTTCAGTTATTCTTACCTTGGTTATTCTGGCGATTTGTTCCATCTAAAATACTAGTTGTCTATTTCTCCTGCCTTTGTCTGGTGTTAGGACCCTTGTTTATTTGTCATGTACTTTTGTGTCATCATTTCCTTTCATTATCATACCTTCTATTGTTGCATCTTACAGCTTATAGGGGTCGTGTTTCACCTATTCTTGAGGCTCTTCTCTCGTCCTAGCCTCCCAGAAGCTGAGCATACATCTTACTCAATTATTCAGCATTTAGTTCTCCTGTGTGCTACGCCGGCTCTCGCAACCAGCGCATGCGCACAAGATGCGGTTGGGGAAGAGATTCAGAAATTTAAGCTCCATGGGACTGTAGCCAACCTCCCTGGATGTTGCCGCAGGAGGAAAATTGATGACAAATCAAAGAGACGAATAATACTAATGGTAACAAAAGATCCCAGAAAAACTGCTAAACAGATTAAAGGTGAACTTCAAACTCAAGGAACATCAGTGTCAGATCGCACCATCCGTCGTTATATGAGCCAAAGTGGACTTCATGGGAGACGACCAAGGAGGACACCATTGTTGAAAAAATATCATAAAAAGCCAAACTGGAATTTGAAAATCTACATGTTGACAAGCCACAAAGCTTCTGGGAGAATGTCCTATGGACAGATGAGACAAAAATGGAACTTTTTGGCAAGGCACATCAGCTCCATGTTCACAGACAGAAAAATGAAAGGGAATCTGTCACTCTAAATTGGCGGGATATTTAAATGATGGCAGTCAGGTCAGATGGGCGGTGTTTTGGGTACTTGCCATAACATGTTGTTCGCCGCTGTCTCCATTATTTCTGGGAATTGTAGTCGTTGCCCTCCATATAACGCGCCTGCGCATTGCAATCTTGAATTGCGCACGCGCAGTATGCTTTGCCCGCAGATTGCAATGCGCAGGCGCGTTATATGGAGGGCAATGACTACAATTCCCAGAAATAATGGAGACAGCGGCGAACAACATGTTAAGGCAAGTACCCAAAACACCGCCCATCTGACCTGACTGCCATCATTTAAATATCCCGCCAATTTAGAGTGACAGATTCCCTTGAAGCATATCAAGAAAAGAACACTGTCCGTACTGTGAAACATGGAAGAGGCTCTGTTATGTTCTGGGGCTGCTTTGCTGCATCTGTCACAGGGTTTCTAGAATCTGTGCAGGATACAATGAAATCTCAAGACTATCAAGGGATTCTAGAGAGAAATGTGCTGCCCAGTGTCAGAAAGCTTGGTTTCAGTCGCAGGTCATGGGTCTTGCAACAGGATAATAACATTAATATTATAATAATAATATATAATAATATATGCAACTGCAGTCACAGGAACATCAAGCTGCATGGAAATTGTCTTTTACCTTTAACATGTTTGTCTATAATTTTCTTTCTTATCTCCTGAGACAACTTTTTCCTTCGCTTCCTCTGGTCCATGTTGAGTGTGATACACACCATGTCACCAAACATCACAGTGAGTATCTGTAGCCCTCTATACAGGCCCACTCACTGATTCCAAGATTGTAGACACCTGTGATGCTAATTAGTGGACACACCTTGATTTAACATGTCCCTTTTGTTACATTCAGGGCCGGCCCATCATACACTGGAGTATCATATATGGGGCACATCATACACTGGAGCATCATATATGGGGCCCATCATACACTGGATCATCATATATTGGGCCCATTATATATGGAGCATTACACGGAGCCAATCTTACACTGATATGATATGTGGGGCCCATTATATATGGAGCATTATATGGGGCCCATAATATACTGGAGCATCATATATAGGTCTATTATATATGAAGCATTATATGAGGCCCATCATGCACTGAAGCATCATATATGGGGCCCATCATATACTGGAGCATCATATGGGGCCCATTATATATGGAACATCATATGGGGCCCATTATATATGGAGCATCATTTGGGGCCTATTATATATGGAGCATCTTATAGGGTCCATTATATATGGAGCATTATATGGGGCTCATTAGTCTACATGGAGCACTATGTGGTGCCCATAATACTGTATGGATGACTATACTGTTTGTGTTTTGAACTATTGTAGAATTTACAATAGATATCACTCATGTAATGTATGAAGTAAGTGAAATGTTTGGCATTGTACTACACCTATATTTCTCTGCCGTATCTGTGTTAAAGGTGCCCATTAAGACTCTTTCGCCCGGGGCCCATGAAAACCAGGAGCCGACCCTGGTTACATTATTTTCAGGGGTACCATCATTTCTGTCCAGGCCTATTTCATGAGTTGTATTTTTTTAACATTCTGTGGGAGCATAGTTGAAAAGCAATGTCTGACTTTCATTTGTTCAGTTTCATAGATTTTTTATTTATTATTATTTTGTCAGATTCAAGTTATTTCTGTGACCATTGTGGGTTTTTCTGTCATTAAATGAGGGGTACCAACAATTTTTGACCACGTGTGTATATAATCTAGCTATCTCTGCTTCCCAGGTTACTTCTGAGGGTGAAGACGCCGTGGTGACGTACCTTGCTGAACTCCTGAATCAGCCCTTATCTGTCTCCTCCTAAGGAAGTGGGGAGGAATTGTGTATGTAAATACACAAAGCAGACTAACAAGGAAAGACGTATAGGGATAAATTACATACCAAACATACAAAATATGCAGTCACAGACAACAGAGAGGAACACCGGGGAGATAAGGAAGGTAAACAAAATCAGAAAGGATGAGGACTATGCACACAGCTGAAACAACATGCAAACTTCACAGATTAACACTCCAAATGCCTCTACCAATAACCGACACCAGGGATAAATGAAATGCCAACATACAAAATATGCAGTCACAGACAGCAGAGGGGAACACCGGGGAGATAAGGAAGGTAAACAAAATAGGAGAGGATTAGGACTATGCACACAGCTGAAACACCAAGCAAAATTCACGGATCAACACTCCAAACACCTCTACCAACAATTGACACCTTCACTCCACATCAGACAGTATAAGACTAAGGCCGGGATCACACATGCTCATGCGAGAGACTCGAACAAGAATCGTGCAAGTTTCTCGCATGTGTGATCCCGGCCTAACACTAGCAATCCTGATTGCTGGAGGGGAGCGGCTGATACTGCACAGCTGAGACCATCAAAACAAAAGGCTTCAGAGACTCTAAGCTGAACAGTTTAACTCCTCCACTGCTAACAGAAACCTGCACTTTTTATGATGAAGGGTAAGTGCTTCTTTTAAGTGCAGGAGTAGGATAAATCAGATGCTGTGGTCTTATGGCTCCTTTATGTCGTGGTAAACCATGACTGCAACCTTTGCATGGTCAAACAGTTAAGTACCCCTTCCCACTTACCTGTTTTCCATTTAATAGGCAGCCTTTATAAATAAATTTATATACATTAATACCAGTTACAAAACATTGATGAATTTGCTATTGCTATGTTCATTAGTGAGAACAAATTGCCTAATATCTTTTTCACAGTGCTATAACTGTGTATAAAGGAAGGAAAAGACTCACTCCTCAGTTACTTTGGCCATCAAAACACAGATTGAGAAATCAAATAACTGTAAGACTAAAATGTTACCTAAGTTGCATATTTTCACCAAAATTTCTTGCGAAAAACAGCAAGCGACCAGTCTTTACCATTTCTGGAGAATTTTGTGCAGAAGTAACTTGTAATACACAACAACATAACAAAAATTGTCATCTATCATCTTATGGGTTGTCAGACAGAATGTCTGACATCAGCGAGGTCTTCAGCTCTAGACACTGAGGGCACTGAGCTGAAAGCAAAAGGGAAACACGATGAGCAGAGTAGGTGTAAATCAGTCCTGGCATCCGCGGTACATCTTCTGATTAGCCAGCCTGACGCCACGCTATCATTGCAGAGTGATGCATTAGGCTGGCTAATCTGAAGAAGAGCTGTTAATGAAGGAAGGTAGGAGGCTGTTCTCACTGATGCTCTCCAGTGGCCACAGACTACTGACATGGTTGATGGGCAGTGTGAATTGATTAGCACCAACTCCAATGAACTGGGTATTGATATTCTACCGCCTTTGGAATTGAGACTTTATTGAGTTTGGTATTGAGACTCTAGCGAGTTTGGTATTGAGTAATAGCAGAATTTAAACTTCACCTTCATCGGCACACGTCAATGTGTATGGGGGTGCCCCAACTCAATGACAGATGTTTGATTTCACGTTGGATGAGACTTACCCATTGAAGATAAGCTACACTATAATCCCCTTTCCCTGTTTTAAACATGTTCATGTGTGAGCGTAGGTTGTGAATATATGCCTCTTCAGCATATGCTAGAAGGAGCAGACAGCAGATGGCGCTGTGTTAATTGTTAAGAGTTTATTGTTACTTTATTGTGTGTCCTGTTTGTTTTGTTTTTGTATTTTCTCTCCCTGTAATCCTCCTTATTGTGATATTGCATGTAATGGTTGTTGTATGTAACAACTAAAACAGTTAATTGCCCCATAAAGTGCTGAATACTTTTACTGGAAGCTGAAATCTTCAACAGGCTATGGGTGTCACGGGTATGTCAGATGCTACAGTCAATCTGCATCTGGCTGCAGAAGGTCTCTGCAGCCTTCTTAATCCTTCTGACTTTTTGACCCAGTGGCAACCTCCCTCTGGCTCTAATTGGCACACCTGGATGTGGGTGTTCATAGACTCTCTGTCTGCTTCAGGGAGTCACCGGTGAGATTCACATTTTCCCGTGTGAAGGCTTGGAGCTATAGCAGTCGGCTGACTTCCTCTCTGGTGTTGTTGGAGGATGTTCGGTGTTATCTCTCTGGAGTCTGCTCAAGCTAAGTTGCTTCCCCCTTGTTTGTCTCCCTTCTTCTCTTTAGTGTATAGTGGGGACTGACCAGTGCTCACCCCTTCCCTATTCAGGGCCTAGCTCTAGGTATATACAGAGCTTAGGTTCCTGCTCGGTGATTGGTGTGGAATCAATAAATGGATGGTAGGGGAGGCAGGGTGCTATTAGATCTGCCTAGCTGTGTCCACTTCCCCTTTCCCTAGCGTTTAGGCTTCCTTCTCCTCGTGTTGCACTTAGTCTTCCCACACTGTGCGTGAGAATGGGCCAGCCACAACCTGGCAGAGAGTGCTGAATACTCTTGCTGAAAACTAGTATCTGCAACAGGCTATGGGATGAATTGGGACATTTAGTTTACTGCTCAGCACTTGCAGTTAAATGAATTCAAGAAACATGTAGGGCTGTGTGAGGGACAAAGTAAATGTCTCTCCCCTCTTGAAATGTGCCCCCACCCTTGGGATTCTACAGGATAATTGTTTTATTTTAATTAAAACGCCAAGAACAAACCTTGGGAAGCTCTTAACACAAGGGTGTGATCTCTTCTGCAGCTACAGCAAACTGAACTCTTTTGTCTGACTGAAGCACATGGAGACACCGTGACACAACAAGTCGCAGCAAGGCTCTGAGGTATTGAATCTGGAAAATGATTTATAATAACAGAATGCAATGTATCTGAGCCTAGCCGAGCACATAGTCAGAATCGGCATTCTTCCACCCCACACGCCTATGCATGGCAGCCACCTGTAGCACTCTGTGTTATTGAGTTATAAAGCATAGCTACCAGGAATTATATACCGTAGGCATATTTAGTCTCTATGTGCAGATAAAATCCAGCGGAACCAAGGCGTGGAGCTGCTGACCCATTCACAGCTTTGAGCGTAAAGTTAAAAGCCATCCACGGTTCTGGACAGAAAATCATATTCTCAGAGATGGGAGGAGAGGGGCTGCACAGCCGAGGGGTGGCAACAGAATGTGGGAAGGAACATCCTAGGAAATAAGAGACAAAAAAGGGGGGAGAAGCCAGCGCCACACATGGTCAGCATGCAATACATAAAGTGCATATGCACATATTGGTTTCTAACTGTATTTAAAAATGAGACATTTGGCAAATAATTGATCAATTCTTTGAGCCACCCCGCCACGACAAGGCATTCTCATATGGAGCAGTCCTACTCTACATTTTTTATATTCGCTGTGCCATTACGACCTCCTGAATGTATAAAAGCAAGACTGCAAAAAATCAAAACTAAAGTACCTGAAGCATTGCTGTATCACTCCCATGGTGCCAGCAAGGCAAGCGCAGGTGAAAGCCGACCAGGTCCGGAGATGGACATTTCAGATCTGACTTCTGCACTGCCCCTTTTTTTACTTGATGTTGGTTTGTGGCTGAGCACCACATGTTGCCGTGCGCTCTGGGTCATGCACGCAGTTCTATCTGTGTTTTTTTTGGTGATTGACCTAGGCTGCTGTGCACACACACAGCAGCCCTGCCCTTCCCTGGGCTCTGCTTGATTGTACACCTGTATCTGGGCCTGTTTCACCCTTCATCTGTGGTTGCTGGTCTGGCTGATCTCACCCAATATCCTGAACATGGGGCTGTATGCTGAAACACACTGTCTTTCACCCCGGATATGGATATGCTGCGGTTGCCTTATGAATGGTGCATGCGTCTACCGACGCGTTTCGTCCTGAGACTCATCAGGGAAGTGTTACATGCAGACAAGCAGTAACATGCTTGTCTGCATGTAACACTTTCCTAAGGCAACCAATAGTTTTGTATTTTACAATTCTCCATAAGATGATTATCTGCAACAGCGCTTATTTATTGTTTGCATATATGGAATGCTCATTACACACGATGGGAACTTTATTCCATTAGATGGTTAATAATAGCGTTGACTAGTACTGGTTGCGAAAAGTCTGCTTTTCATTTAACCCCTACTATGCACACATACTGATATAAGGTTTGGGATTTATTAAGAGATCAGACAAAAAGATCTATATGGTTTATTACATACAACTGTTAAACAGTTTTTATTGAGTTTTGGTATGGTTCTAAGGTTCAATATGTGTATTATGTGGTGACTGGAATAATACAGTTCGGTTACCTTAACCATATTCATATCATATAGTATGTGGCATTTATAGGTGGGACCCTTAATTGGTTATAAAAGACAGCTGTGCTTTCAGTATTTGCATTATATCCATAGCCGCATTGTCTGATTCCAATTAATCTACCAGGTCACAAGGGGTGCATTTACCCTTAGAGGATTGTATATACCTCCGGGTAATTTTATTATCTGTGTCTGTCGTTATTTGTGTGTTTTATTATTTTTTCACCTGGCACTTGTTTTTTCACATATTTTGTTGGTTAGTCCTTTTTAAAGTTTCATTAAAAGTTATATTTTATCCATTGCTTTTTCACATAGTTTTTCTACTGGCAGGAGGATCGGTTAGCTGACGCAGTCAGGAAAACCACTAACTAAGATTTGGACCTGTGATCCAATAGCGCCTCCCTGTAGTCACATGCTACATAACACAGTAATTGCAACCTATCTATACCCTATAATTGTACTGCACTCCTGACTGCATACTTGTACATTGTTCTGTAAATATATGCCTATATACTGTATTTCCAGTGCACCTTTTCTGTGATTAAATATAAAATTAATCTTGGGCTGCTCTTTTATCTCGATACACAAACCCCCACATCCACACGCTCAGTTGTTTATATTATACGCTACACGGGTTGGTTTCTGACCTGATATAAGCCTGTTGTCGGACGGGGCTTATGTCGAAGAAGGAACTGGTGGCAGCGAACCGTATTGTTTTAGTGAGGAACTCTGGCAGTGACGGCCGGGAGGTTTATATGTACTGTATATCCCCAGCCTGGACTGGTGATATATATCCCCTCCCCCTCACTCGGAGCACCTTATTAACTCATACCTCTAAGGGAAGCCTTTCCAGCGACTATTTGCCCTCGGTGCACTTCCCTAACTGCCCTGGGGCAAGTGGTGGCACCAGAGAGCCAATCCCTGCTTGGTCCTTCTCTTCCCTCCCCCGAGGTGAGCGAAGTCAATACCCCCTCCCCTTTGCGAATCGTCACAGATTGGTGGCAGAGCGGTGGATCGAGATAATAGTGTGCGTGGGATCCCTACTCCCAGATACTAAGGAGCAAGGAGTGTGATGAGACCATCACAAAAAGAACGAAATGGGGCTTTAAGAAAATATCAAAATCTTTATTAGAACAATATGTAAATACAAAAATTACAGTAAGGCGAAAACAAGTAAGGCGAAAACAAATGCCAGACAGAGGACACACAGAGACAAATGCAAATCTGATGCAAAAGGGAGTCGTGCTGACCCAGGTGATTGATATGATGTATAGCTAACAATGAAATCACATCCTGTATCAATGTGATGTATAATACTGACACCGTATACAAATAACTGACCTGTAAAAACCACAGGTGATGGCAAAAAGGGAGTTGGTCTAATTATATAAACTTATATGTCCCTGCAGTGAGCAATGGAGAGGAAGCCTAAATGTGTTGCTAAACTATATATCAAAAATGACCAGTGTCATAAAGATCTAAATACTCTCTCTGACGAAGGCAATCTTGCCGAAACGCGCGTCGGGGCAGACGTTGCAGACCCAGGCTCACACCGGCACTTCTGGAGAGAGGTTTTAGATCTTTATGACACTGGTCATTTTTGTATATATAGTTTAGCAACACATTTAGGCTTCCTCTCCATTGCTCCACTGCAGGGACATATAAGTTTATATAATTAGACCAACTCCCTTTTTGCCATCACCTGTGGTTTTTACAGGTCAGTTATTTGTAACGGGTGTCAGTATATAATCACATTGATACCAGGATGTGATTTCATTGGTTAGCTATACATCATATCATCACCTGGGTCAGCACGACTCCCTTTTGCATCAGATTTGCATTTTGTCTCTGTGTGTCCTCTGTCTGGCATTTGTTTTTCGCCTTACTTGTTTTTCGCCTTACCTGTATTTTTGTATTTACATATGTGTTCTAATAAAGATTTTGATATTTTCTTAAAGCCCCATTTCGTTCTTTTTGTGATGGTCTCATCACACTCCTTGCTCCTGTTTGATTTAACGATGGGCTCCTTACTTTAATCCTGACCAGATGGCACATATTAAGGATTTCCCATACATTTAATGTGCCATTATTTGGCGATAATCTCCTTTTGTTCTACTCCCAGATACTAAGGACTAACAGCAGTAGATTTGGCTGCTGGGGTCCTAAGATCAGCTCAGCACTAGACAGTCTGAGTGCCAGTACTTGTACGTGTGTGGGTGCTCGGGTTGCCCCTTTATCCGTGATCAAGGGCTGAAAAGACTGGCTGCAAGCACTCGGAGCCAGACAAGAATTATGGCTGCGGAGGTAGCACGTAATGCGGAGAATGACTGTACTTATTCCGAAGAAGGGGCGAAGCCAGTGCACTACCCCACAAGAGAACGCACTCCTACTGCCTTCATCCCTGGACAGCTCAGGTCGGAGACCCTCTTTCAAGCTGCCCTGGCGAGTCTCGAGAAGGGGCGCAAGGAAGTGGCAGAACGCTAGGCAGAGCGGGAGCGCGAGGCGGTTGAATGCCGTGAAGCTGCAGAGCGACAGAATCAGCTGGAGTTGGCTCGGCAGGGTCTCCTACCGCCCACCACAGCACCTCCAGAACCCAAGACAGCCTAGGTCCGAACCGAGGACTTCCCCTTGCTGAAGAAGGACGGAGACCAGGACTCCTTTCTGCGAGCCTTTCAATGAACCTGCCGACAGCACCTTCTGGCCTTGGATCAGTGGGCCAAGTACCTGACCCCCCCATTTGAGGGGTAAGTCTCTGGAAGTTTTGGGGACTTACCTGCTGAGGTGGAACAGGACTTTGAGAGCATCAAACAGTCCCTGATCCAGTAGTTCAACCTCACCCCGGAGTCTTACCGCAGGAAGTTCCAGAGCCTGCAAAAAGGCCCCAAGGACACATGGGCCAACCCCATGCGGTCCCTTATGAGAGCTGCAGAGCACTGGATCAAGGGTCTGGAGCTCACCACCGGCCAGGAGTTCCAGGAAGCGTTTGTCATGGAGCAATTCTTGTGGAACTGCCCTGCGGACCTCCAGCAGTACCTCCGTGATCGGAAACCACAGGGGGCTGCTGCTACGGCAGCCCTGGCAGATGACTATGCCAACAACCGGGCCCCTGAAGCCAAGTAGGCCACCCACAGCACCTGGAGAGGGGGTAAGACTCATCCTGCCCCTGTTTCACCAGCCACTAGAATTCAAGGGGCGCCCCCCTCTGCTTACCCCTCCAAGCCAGAGGTAGAACCCAGAAGGTGTCACCTCTGCAACCAACCCGGACACTTCAGGGCCATGTGTCCCCAGTGCCACAAGGCCTGCCCTCATCCCCAAAACTGTCCCCTGTCATGTGTGTGGGTGGGAGTGGTGGGAGGTCCCGTGACAATTACCAGCCTGTCACCGTAAACCACGCCGCTGCTATGGGACTGCGGGACACCTCGTGCAGTCTGAAATGGTGTCCCCCCAGTATTGATACCCGGAAAAACTCTTGCCGTCTCTGGGATTGGAGATGTCAAACCGGCGCTGCCCGTCACCAGGATTCATCTGGACTGTGGTGCCGGGAGGGGAATGAGGGAGGTGGGAGTGTAGGTGAATATTCCCGTGAATATTTTACTTGGGACAGATTTGGGGCGGCTAATTTCACAGTATGTGGCTACTGAGACCCCAAGTCCTGGTCCCCCACTGTGTCTTGATTTATCTACTGCTAGTAATGTAAGTGTATTGCCTGTTCCTTCTGCGTCAAAGTGGGAGGTGGGAGCTGAGAGTTAAGGGTATGCCACACTAAACAATATCGCTAACGGGATCGCTAAAAAACGTCACTATTTAGCGATCCCGTTAGCGATATTGTTCAGTGCGGCAGCTTCCAGCGACGAGCTTCCTGCTGTGATCTCGCTCGTCGCTGGAATCGTTCCGGACCCTATTTCATCGCTGGCGCTCCCGCTGGGTAAGTATCTAATCGCTGTGTGGCACCTTTTCTTAGCGATTTAGCGGTACTTTTGTACCGCTAAAGTCGTTAAGAAGATCGCTAACGGCGATAGCGTCGTTAACTATATCGCTAAATGTGGCCGCATTTAGCGATATAGAAACAATCCCGCTAGCGATCTCATTAGTATGCAACGCTAACGAGATCGCTAGCGGGATAGCTTAGTGTGGCAGTACCTTTACTCCTGTGCTGAGAGGTCACATGCAGTGTGCGCAGATGAGACAAAAAGGAAAATGGAGGGCACCATACACAATAAACAAGAAAAAGGTATCAACCTGGAGTATGTCATAAAGGGCTGAACAAGGAAAAAAGAAAAAGAGACATACTATACACCAGGGATACCATGAATAGTACAAATGTAGCAATTTTATTACAAAAAACCTGAGAAAACACCACACTTATGAATTAAAAACAATTAAAAACAGGACAAAGAGCCCCATGATAGGGTGTAAGCCCCCCAACAACAAGACCCCAGCAGTTAATTTAATAACAAACTAAAGTGCAGATAGTGCCAGACAACAAATACACTTGAGCAATACAAAAACAGTATATGAGCATAAGTGCTAAATACAGAAAAAATACAATACTGGCAAAGGTCACACTTTCAATGCAAGGGTCCCCCCCAAAAAAAAGCCTATTTAGAAGAGGCAATGAATGCCTCTAAGTACAAGATGAAAAATATGTGGCTATGCAATAAATGAGAAAAATATATACAAATTCAAAGCTATATTTGGAGGTATCACAAATCAGTGGAATCACTCTTGATGCACCCCAGCAGGTGAAATACAAACTGGGTACATAAAAGAGAGGATATTATAACCCACTAGATGACCCTATGCAGATAACCAAAAGTAAAGGACTCATAAATAAGAAGGCCAATGCTTAGAACATGATCAGAATGTTACTGAACTCAGGGGTCAGGAGGGCTATGGGCAGATGAGATGGAGCCAGAATACACAGGAAGGTGTAAGAATGGCCCCAGGTGTAATGAGACAGTGTGCTCTGGAGGGAGAGGTAAGAGGCAGGTAGCTGCAAGGCCAGAACCAGAGTTGATGGGAGAGGCTGCCGCAGGGATTGTAGGGCCCCTAGATGAGTCCAAACTGCTGGGTTCTGCAGCAGCTGCAGGAAGGGGAACGTGCCAATGGGGTTGGGGCTTTCACAGGAGCGTGGAGCTTCCAGGTAAGGCCCTAGGACAGGAGGTCCCCACACCCAGGATGCCAGGAGACCAGGTCGGTCCACCTGACTCGTTGACTTGTATGGAAGCTGAGGGGAGGCAGGCACTACCCAGAGTTACAGTGGTCGTAGCTGCTATCACCAGGAGTGGGAGTGCTGGAGCCCAAGGAGCCTCACAGAGGTCCAACGGCCTTCCCCCTACCGATTAAGTGGCGACTAAGCCAGAGGGAGGCCTGGACACTGGTCCCAGGGAACTGATAGATGATGTGGCAGTTTCATCCACTCTGGCCACATCTAATCAGGGGTTTCAGGCAGCGTTGGAGACCGATGACAGCCTGAAGGCCCTTAAGGAGCAGGCGGCACAGCCTTTCATAGACTCAGACCTCGAGCAGGTGGTCTGGGACCAGGGACGGCTGTACCGGGTGTCAGTTCAACAAGAGTCACCAGAGGCGTGGCCTAGGGACCAACAGTTAGCGGTACCCTATCCGTTCCGGGTGGAGTTGTTGTGAATCGCACATGAGGTTCCGATTGCCGGACACTTAGGAATCACTAAGACCAAGGCCAGGCTAGCCCAGCATTTCTACTGGCCTAAAATGGGGACCAATGTGGCTGCCTACTGCCATTCATGTGACACCTGTCAGAGAGTGGGGAATGTGGGACAGCGCCCCAAAGCCCCTCTGGTGCCATTGCCCATCATTGATGAGCCTTTCCGGAGTGTGGCTGTGGATCTCATTGGACCACTGTCCATTCCCAGACACTCCGGGAAATGCTACATACTAACGGTAGTGGATTATGCCACCCTGTATCCAGAAGCGTTAGCCTTGTGGTCCACTCAGACTGACAAGATGGCCATCGCTTTACTGGAGATTTTCTCAAGAGTGGGATTTCCTCAGGAAATGCTCACCGACCGAGGGACCCAGTTCATGTCGCAGCAGATGGAGTCACTTTGTAAGCAAATACAGGTGCAACATATAGTGGCCAGCCAGTACCATCCGCAGACTAATGGTCTGTGCAAGCATTTCAATGGCACCCTCAAGCAGATGCTTAGGATGTTGGTTGACTCCCATGGGAGCGACTGGGAGCGGTAACTCCCACACCTACTATTTGCCTACCGGGAGGCTCCACAGGCCTCAACGGGGTTCGCCCCCTTCAAGCTCCTGTATGGGTGGCGTGTATGAGGGCCCCTTGCTCTGATGAAAGAGGCATGAGAAGGAGACTTGGCCTCCCCTGGAGTGTTGGTCGTGCGCTTCCGGGACAAAATGACGGCCTTGTCGCGGCTGGTGCAGGACAATATGGCCCAGGCTCAGGCTGACCAGAAGCGCTGGTACAACCAGAACGCTTGTGAAAAGACCTACCAGGTGGTTCAGAAAGTGTGGGTACTGGTTCCCATACCATAGGACAAGCTTCAGGCAGCCTGAGAGGGCCATACCTCATGCACCAGTGGATCAATGACATCACGTACAGTACAGACCAAAAGTTTGGACACACCTTCTCATTTAAAGATTTTTCTGTATTTTCATGACTATGAAAATTGTAAATTCACACTGAAGGCATCAAAACTATGAATTAACACATGTGGAATTATATACTTACAAAAAAGTGTGTAACAACTGAAATTATGTCTTATATTCTAGGTTCTTCAAAGTAGCCACCTTTTGCTTTGATGACTGCTTTGCACACTCTTGGCATTATCTTGATGAGCTTCAAGAGGTAGTCACCAGAAATGGTCTTCCAACAATCTTGAAGGAGTTCCCAGAGATGCTTAGCACTTGTTGGCCCTTTTTCCTTCACTCTGCGGTCCAGCTCACCCCAAACCATCTCGATTGGGTTCAGGTCTGGTGACTGTGGAGGCCAGGTCATCTTGCGTAGCACCCCAACACTCTCCTTCTTGGTCAAATAGCCCTTACACAGTCTGGAGGTGTGTTTGGGGTCATTGTCCTGTTGAAAAATAAATGATGGTCCAACTAAACGCAAACGGATGGAATAGCATGCTGCTGCAAGATGCTGTGGTAGCCATGCTGGTTCAGTATGCCTTCAATTTTGAATAAATCCCCAACAGTGTCACCAGCAAAGCACCCCCACACCATCACACCTCCTCCTCCATGCTTCACGGTGGGAACCAGGCATGTAGTCTATCCGTTCACCTTTTCTGCTTCGCACAAAGACACGATGGTTGGAACCAAAGATCTCAAATTTGGACTCATCAGACCAAAGCACGGATTTCCACTGGTATAATGTCCATTCCTTGTGTTCTTTAGCCCAAACAAGTCTCTTCTGCTTGTTGCCTGTCCTCAGCAGTGGTTTCCTAGCAGCTATTTTACCATGAAGGCCTGCTGCACAAAGTCTCCTCTTAAGGCCGGAGTCACACTACCGTTTAATACGGACGAGCGTGAGGCGATAAAAAATCGCATTGCGCTCGTCCCCCTGTTAATCTATGGGTCAGCTCGCATCATGCGTTTTTTTCTCGCACGTGTTGTACGTGCGAGTGAAATCGCAGCATGCTGCGATTGTACTCGTATGTCGGCCGAGAATCGCCAATGCAAGTCTATGGGAGTGCAAAAAAAACGGATTGCACACGGACCATGCGTGTGAATTGCGATAAATACGCATGCATTGGGCAGGTGACAGGAAATTGCCTCAGACATCAAATCATGAAGGTTTCATATGCTAATTAGCCTGTGAAGGCCTTAAACCAGGAAGTAGCACGCCTCCACGGAGTCCTGCAAGATGGCTAGACAAATTAATGTGGAGCTCCTCATTGTTCTTGTTCAGGAGACCCCAGAACTGTGGGATGTACGTGATGCACATTACGCAGACCGTTTGCGGAAAGATGCGTCCTGGAAGCGTATATGCCGCCAAATTTTTCCCAACTATGCGGAAAGTTCACCAGAGGTACAGCAGGAAATGAGTAAGTGATAACCTTGCTGCACCATTTTTGCTAACACTATCCTATGTCATAATCTGCTTGGTAGGCCTGCATGTTTGGCACTTGTGAAATAGCCTGCATTGCAAAAATAGATGCCACAAAGCTTAAACTGTGATCCTAATGTGAAACATTTGTTGCATTGCTTTGCAGTGGGTGATGTCACTAGACACTGGCGGAGCTGCCGTGACCAGTGTCGCCAGGAGTGGGTCAGAGAGAACACAAAAGCGCAAATACATTTATTATGATCGCTTGAACTTTCTGGCACCAATTATGGATCTGCGTCCGTAAGTTCATGCTTCAACTCTGCAGACCTTTGCCTACTTGCCTTAAGGTATGATTTTAATGGTTTTTTTTTTCCATGATAAATAGAACAGAATCCAATATAACCGAGCGTGAGACCGGCTCAGACTCAGAGGTCCACGTGGAGCCAGTTGCTGATGCGGAAGAAGAGGCTGGTCCATCTTCCCAAACAGTTTCCAGCCAACAACCACCCCCAACAGCACGGTCTTCTGCAGCACAGGAGGCACAGGCAGAGGACGACCGTGCCCAGAGTAGTAGCCCAACCCTCCGCCTTGATACCTCACCACAGGCTGCAGTAGTGTCCCGACGGGGACGCCGCCGAAGGGAGCTCAACACCACTCAGACCAAAAGCCAAGTGGATACAGGGGTATTAAACTATCTGTCCCGCATGGCAAATGATGATGGGGAAGAGGCCTATGCAAGGAGTCTGGCTCGCTATCTACGCACTATCCCCCGAGAAGTAAGGCTGCGCGCCAGAGGTGCCATTCAAATAGTGATAGATGCTTGCACCCCACCCAATAACCCAACACAGATCTTTGCTCATCTGGAAAGATGGCAACTGTCACGGGCAAACCGTCTACAAATGCCTGTGCCACCTGAAGAGAATCCAAAACCTGAAAGTGAACCCCCTTCCACACGTAGTCCATCCCCACAACAACCTGAAGGTGTTAGTCAACACCGTCCACAACATGGTCAGATATATCCGCCAGCAGTACATCACCAGTATGCCCACTTGACCATACCTAGTGGAGGAGATTGGCCACTACATGGGTATGGTCGACATGGACATTCTGTGATGTATCCGCACATGGGCCCTGTCAATAGCCTTGATTATGTCCCTCATTACCAAAGTGGACAGTACCAACACGTTGCACCACAAGTACCTTCCATGGTCCTTCATGGCACCTCAGCCCCAAATCAGCATCATGCCCAATTGGCACAACAAACAAACCAAGCCACTCAGCCTGATGCTCCTCCTTCTCCACCACATACATATGAGAATTTGTGAATACTTTTTTTGTTTATATTACATTTTTATATTGTTTTTTGCCATGTTGTTATGCTATTTTTTTTTATTGAATGTGGGTTTGTGGCTGCCAATAAAGGCCATCATTGCCATATGATGCAAATATGGTATGTTATGGCCACAAAGTGTTTGTAATAAAAACTACAAACTCAAGTTGGGATTGGTCACATTTTTTTTCATCTAACTGATGCTTTCAATGTCTTATTTCACACATTATATTGCATTGTTTTAAAAGGGTACATGTACAATTAGTTTCAGGTTATCACTCACACATACATTAAATCATAACATAGACAATGCATTATCTTGCCAAGGAGTATATCCCTCTGGGGAAACAAAATAATTGGTAAAGACGTCCCGCACTTTAAGTCCAGATGGTGGGCGACGTGGTTGATGTCCATGTGGATTTGGGAGCACATTATTTGCATCTAACAAATCATAAGCCTCATTTGCAAGACAGTCATATTTTCATGTAAAATTGTGTAGTACCACACATGCTTTTATTACTTGATTCACATTTTGTTCACTTAGTTGTATTGCAGACTGCAGAACCCGCCATTTGGCTGTGAGTATACCAAAGGCACACTCGACAAGGCGTCGGGCACGGGATAGGCGGAAATTAAAAATGCGCCGCCGGTTGTCCAGGGTTCGCCGTGGATAGGGTCTCATCAGGTTCCTGGTTAGCTGAAATGCAGGGCAGCACGGTGGCTCAGTGGATAGCACTGCAGCCTTGCAGTGCTGGAGTCCTGGGTTCAAATCCCACCTAGGACAACATCTGCAAGGAGTTTGTATGTTCTCCCCGTGTTTGCGTGGGTTTCCTCCGGGCACTCCGGTTTCCTCCCACACTCCAAAAACATACAGATAGGGAATCTAGATTGTGAGCTCCTTCGGGGACAGCGACGATAATGTGTGCAAACTGTAAAGCGCTGCGGAATATGTTAGCGCTATATAAAAATAAAGATTATTATTATTATGCCTCATCACCAACCATCACATAAGGCACTGGTTCCAGATGAGACCCTGGAAGCTGACGTGGGGGTGGAAGGTCCAACTGATTGCTCCGCATACGCCGACCCATTATTGAGGTATTAAACACTCTGGAGTCTCCTGTTCGCCCATAGGCCCCAATATCTACTAAAGTAAACATGTAAGCACTGTCTACCAGGGCCAACAGAACAACTGAAAAATACTCTTTATAATTATAGTATTGTGAGCCAGAGTTGGGGGGCTTACGTACACGAATGTGCTTCCCATCTAGTGCCCCTATACAGTTGGGAAACTGGCACGTCTCCTCAAATCCACGGGCTATACGCACCCAATCTGCTTGTTTGGGCACAGGCATCACCGAGTTATGTAGTCTTGACCAAATTTCAAGGCAGGTACAGCGGACAATACCACAAATAGTGGATTTGCCGAGTAAAAACTCAAGGTGTAGGGCCGCATATGACAGGCCAGTGGACAGAAACCTAGAGGCAAAAAGGAAACTAAATATTAAGGGCTAAACACATAACATTTTTTCTATTACACCCACCATTAAGGTATATGACATACCGTAAAGTCAGTAGAAGACGCTCCTCCGCGGAAATCGACTTGCGCATCACCGTATACGTGATCCCAGGGCGGACCGTCTCGAGAAGAATGTCAAAAGTTTCCAGGCTCATACGACAATATTGATAGAATTTGTCTCGATGGCTGCGTAGTGAAGCATAAAGACGGTGACAATGTCCTTTTGTCACCCGGCGTCTCACAAGTGGATGAACCCACATTCTTCTACGCCTCCTCGGATCAACAATGACAGGGTAAGGCTCTCCGAAACGCTGAGCCAAAACCCAGTGAAAAAGAACCTGCTCTGTGGTGTTAAAGGTGAGCCTGTATGACATGATGCACACAAGTCAGCTAAACACACACAACATGAACGGAGTAGGAAGAGGAGAATTGCTTCTCAGCCAATAAATAGCCTTCAACATTATTTCCTAATTACTTTCAGCTCAGAAAATCATAGTATGCTCATTTTGCATTACTGCGATAAAATAACGCCATATGGACGCCATACGGATGTCACACAGATCCTGACATGCGAGGAAATCGCATCATCGCATTGAAAACGGATTACATACGGATCAACATACGGAGGACTGTTGTGCGATTATCGCATTACAAAATCGGACCGTTTTTTTAAACGTTCTGTGTTATGATTCGGTAGCTGAGGAGTGCAGGCAAAAAGGCAATACACCAGAGCAGTTGGAATCTATGAGATTGCAGTACCCTGACTAACCACCACAACTAGAGGCAGCCGTGGAGCGTTCCTACGTTGGTCCTAGACGCCTCGTCACAGCCTGAGAAACTAACTACACCTAAAGATAGAAATAGGAAAGCTATCTGCCCCGGAGCAGAACCCCAAAGATAATAGCAAGCCCCCAAACATGTAATGGCGGTTAGACAAGACGAAATACTGACACAGACAGAAAATAGTATGAGCAAACGTTGGGGCCCAAACTAACTAAATAGAAAAGGATAGGAAGGGTACTTACTGCAATCCCAAAAAAAACCCTGAAAGCACCAACTCTACTAATTTCAAAAACACCTGAGATCACACGACCTCTACCACCTAAATTAGCTCTCTGGTGTAACAAAATCAAAACAGCAGCCACTGAAAAAACTGGAAAAAGCAAAAGTACAAACATCAGTGGCTGAACTAAACTGAGAGGGCAAAAGCCCCCAGAGGGGACCCAGAAGGCCCCCACAGAAGTGTAGGACAAAATGCAAAAATCAAGCACAGAAACAAAAAGAAGAAAATGTCTTATCTGTTAGAAGGAGATGCAGACACGACACAGCAGGCTACAAGGGAAACTGGAATCAAGTATTCAGACCAGAACAATTGATCACCGGCAACCCTGATGGGAAGGTGACTCCCTTATATAAGACCAGTCAGTAACACCTGATTCCCAGTCCTCACAATCTTCACTGAACAGACCAGTACCGCTTGTAACCACCAGAGGGAGCCTCTGCTCAGAACTCATCTCAAACCCATTCACAACAGTTCTGTGTGACTCCAGCCTAACAGTTGTTGTAGAGATGTGTCTTCTGCTAGAACTCTGTGTGGCACTGACCTGGTCTCTAATCTGAGCTGCTGTAAACCTGCGATTTCTGAGGCTGGTGTCTTGGATAAACTTATCCTCAGAAGCAGTCCTCGTGTGAGCCAGTTTCTTTGTAGCGCTTGATGGTTTTTGCAACTGCACTTGGGACACTTTCAGAGTTTTCCCAATTTTTTCGGACTGACTGACCTTTATTTCTTAAAGTATTGATGGCCACTCATTTTTCTTTACTTAGCTGCTTTTTTCTTGCCATAATACAAATTCTAATAGTCTTTTCAGTAGGACTATCAGCTGTGTATCCACCAGACTTCTGCACAACACAACTGATGGTCCCAACCCCATTTATAAGGTGAGAAATCCCACTTATTAAACCTGACAGGTCACACCTGTGAAGTGAAAACCATTTCCGGTGACTACCTCTTGAAGCTCATCAAGAGAATGCCAAGAGTGTGTGCTGTTCCGTCTGTTTTGTTTATGTATTGTATTATTTCCATGCTGTGTATAATGTATTCTTGCATGCTCTCTGCTGTCACCTGGTGGCCCTTTCTGTGTGGCAGCCTGTAACTAATTAATTCTGGTACATGCCTTTCACTTCCTGTGCTGAGGTCACTGCTTGTTCTTCCTGTTAGCAGCCATTTGCTTTGTTAGTTCTTTATGGGAGAGACACGCTTTGCACCGAGCTGTGAAAGGCATCAGTTTTCGTCCACCACCACCACCACCTACACTCTCTTGCTGCTCACATTTGCAACCATACTTGGTACTAAATCTTCCTGCACCTCGTTTTCACCTGCATTTCTGGAGAAGTTACTGTATACCAATCATAAGCTGTATGTCCAGATTTCCAAATAAACAAGTCTGGACTTCACTATCCCTGGTGTGCATCATCTCTCCGGACGCTGAACAGCACTGGTCCTGTCTGCTCTGCATGAGGAAGCGGAAGGTAGGAAAACTCTCCCAGCCCCAATCAATTATACCTCCATTCGCCTCATGTGGGGACAGAACAGAGTGTGCAAAGCAGTCATCAAAGCAAAAGGTGGCTACTTTGAGGAACCTAGAATATAAGACATAATTTCAATTGTTACACACTTTTTTGTTAAGTATATAATTCCACATGTGTTAATTCATAGTTTTGATGCCTTCAGTGTGAATTTACAATTTTCATAGTCATGAAAATACAGAAAAATCTTTAAATGAGAAGGTGTTAGGGTCTGCGAAACACACCAAATATATGATGTAGAGAGGTGCGTTCGTAGCCCGGGGTCCACCGTGCAGGCGGAGCCTGCTGCTAGTAAAATGGCGCAAGAAGCGAACTCTGTTATCCCGCAGAGTCGCCAAAATAAACGCCGTAATGCGCTGTGGCAATATGTGCGAACTCTGTTATTCCACAGAGCCGCTAGAAGGAGTGCCGCAGTGCTATATGGCGATGTGTGCGAACTCACTTAACACCACTGAGTCGCAAAATAAACACGCTAGGGCGCTGTCTAGCATTGAAAGTGAACCCTCTTGCGTCACAGAGCCGCTGAGACAAACTTCTGTGTCCTGTCAGGCACCCAGGTACACAGTTGACTGCTAAGCGAACATAGAATGTGATCATGCGCTAATGTCCTCGCGGGAGTCACCCGCAATCTATGGCATCTGAACGCCAGGCCCTGAATATGGCAATCAAACTCCTCACCGGTTATGTCGGTAATCTAGGGCATCTAGTACACCGACCCTGACCAGCTAGCATACCAAGCTCCTCACCGATTAAGTCGGTATTGTAATGGAGTATTTCAGCCGCCCTAACCACACACACGCATGACCACACTGGCGCAAAGCATATAACGATTGATATTAGCGCATGGCGGCCCAGCCATGCCACCCTTTTATAGTAACAGCTACAGGACCTGCCAGAAACATGGACCAATGAGAAACTGTTCCAAAACACATGTAGTTTCAGGACCTTCCTGGCGGACCAATAGGAGCTGCTGCAGTACCTGAACATGTGACCCCTGATCTCCAATGAGAGATCTTACCCTGGGCATGCTCAGAAGGGGAAACGCAGGACTTCGTCCCAAAGACGTCTGCTGCAGCACTGGCTATAATATCCAGGAGAGGCAGCAGCAAGTCTCTGCACAGTACTGGAATGGGCAAGACACTGGGACCGACGTCTCTGCTGAGCAGGCTCCACTGCGATGGGCTGCAGAGCATGAACATGTTCAGCAGGCTCCCTGGAACTATCCTCAGGCCCATAACTCCTCCAATCCACCAAATAAAATTTTTGCCTTGTACCACCTTGCACCCAACAATGGCGTTCACCTCATGATCGTCGGTAGATGAACCCGACGTCCCGGCAGATGACTCGGAAAACCGGGAAATGGCCAAGGGTTTCAGGAGGGACACGTGAAAGGTGTCGGTGATACCAAGGCGAGGCAGAAGGGCTAGGCGGTAAACCACCGGGTTCACCTGCTCAAGAGCTTTAAAGGGGCCCAAAAAGCGAGGTGCCAACTTGGTGGACTCTACACGTAACCTGATGTTTCGGGCAGAAAGCCACACTAGGTCACCCGGAGCAAATGTAGGAGCGGGGCGCCGATGGGCATCGGCCGAAGACCTCATCCTCTCTTTGGAGGCCTGAATGGCATCCTGGGTGCGGTCCCAAATGTCCCGTGCCTCCACAGCCCAGTCTGCCACCCTGGAATCGGCGGAAGACACGGGCATGGGCACTGGTACCCGCGGATACTGACCGTAGTTCAGGAGTAATGGGGTCTGTCCGGTGGAGTCAGCCACAGCATTATTTAAAGCAAACTCAGCCCATGGTAGCAAGGATGCCTGGCAGAGACAAAATGTCGCAAGTATGTGACCAAGGTCTGGTTTGCCCTCTCTACCAACCCATTCGTCTCGGGATGGTATGCAGAGGAGAGATTCAACTCAATGCTGAGTAAACGACACAGCTCTCTCCAGAACCGAGACGCAAACTAGGGACCTCGATCACTGACAATTTTGTCTGGCATACCGTGTAGGCGGAAAATATGCCTAATGAATAATGCTGCCAAGGCCTGTGCAGACGGTAACCGTGGTATCGGCACTAAGTGCACCATTTTGGAGAAGTGGTCTGTTATCACCCAGATGATGGTGCAGCCCCGAGACTTGGGTAAGCCCACCTCAAAATCCATCCCGACCATCTCCCAAGGCCTGTCTGCCACCGGTAAAGGGAAAAGTAGCCCAGCTGGCCGTTGTCGAGGGCACTTATTCTTGGCGCAGGAGACGCACGCCTGAACGTATTCCCTGATGTCACGGACCATATGTGGCCACCAGTATGTCCTCGCCAGCAACTCAGATGTCCTTTTTGCCCCAAAATGTCCACCCACCCTGGACGAATGTGCCCAAGAGAGTACCTCTGGTCGCAAATTGGTGGGCACAAAAGTCTTGACCGGAGGCACAGACTCAAGCGAAACCGGGGCCACAGTTCTTAGGCTCTCTTTGGGGACAATCAACCGAGCCTCCTCCTCCACCTCCTCAGAGGACACCACGGAGCGAGAAAGAGCATCGGCCCAAATGTTCTCACCGGAGAGGAAATGGAGGGTGAAATGAAACCGGGAGAAGAACAGGGACCATCTGGCCTGACGAGAATTTAGCCGCTGGGCGGTCTGTAAATAGACCAAATTTTTGTGGTCAGTGAAAACTTGAAAGGGAAAGCGAGCCCCCTCCAGGAGATGTCTCCACTCGGAAAAGGCCAACTTCATGGCTAGCAACTCCCTATCCCCAATGGAATAATTCCTCTCCGCTGGTGTGAAGGTCTTGGAAAAGAAGAAACAAGGATGTTTCCGACCTTGAGCATCCTTTTGAAAAAGGACTGCTCCAGCACCAACAGACGAGGCATCGACCTCCAATAAAAAAGGCTTATCAACCTCGGGGCGATGTAAGATGGGAGCGCTAGCAAAATGGGACTTAATTGAAGTAAAGGCCTTGGAGACCTCCTCTGACCACAATTTGGGATTGGCTCCCTTCTTGGTGAGGGCTACCAAGGGAGCTACCAAAGTGGAGAAGTGGGGAATGAATTGGTGATAGTAATTAATGAACCCTATAAAGCGCTGCACCGCTTTAAGAGAATGGGGTTCCTGCCAATCCATCACAGCCTGTAGTTTGGCAGGATCCATAGCCAATCCCTGGGCGGAGATGATATAGCCCAGGAAAGGTAAAGACTCCTGCTCAAACATGTATTTCTCCAACTTTGCATAGAGGGAGTTTGCCCGTAACAGGTCAAAGACTTTGCAGACATCCCTCCGGTGAGAGTCAATATCTGGAGAAAAGAAGAGAATATCATCCAGATAGACTACTACAGAGGTGCAAAGCATATCCCGGAAGATGTCATTGACAAAGTCTTGAAAAACGGCTGGGGCATTACAGAGCCCGAAGGGCATCACCAGGTATTCATAATGCCCATCCCTGGTATTAAAAGCCGTCTTCCATTCGTCCCCCTCACGGATGCGAATCAGGTTATAAGCACCACGCAGATCTAATTTAGTAAATACCCTTGCTCCCCGGAGCCTATCAAAGAGCTCAGAGATCAGGGGCAACGGGTACTTATTCTTAACGGTGATGGTGTTAAGACCTCTGTAATCTATACACGGACATAATTCTCCACTCTTCTTCTGCACGAAGAAGAACCCCGCTCCTGCTGGTGACACCGACTTCCTAATGAACCCTCTTGCCAGATTCTCCTGGATATATTGAGACATAGCCTCCGTCTCAGGAAGAGAGAGGGGATAGACCCTTCCCCGATGAGGTTCTGCTCCAGGCAAGAGGTCAATAGGACAGTCGTAGGGACGATGGGGCGGCAGAGTCTCCGCAGCCTTTTTAGAGAACACGTCTGCATATGACTGATAGCACTTGGGAAGAGGAGAAAGATCTGCGGGTATCTCTGTAGTGGTAACCTGAATGCACTTCCTGACACATCTGTCCTTACATGACTCACTCCAACCCAGTATCCTACCGGAGGTCCACTCAATATGAGGGGAGTGGGAACGGAGCCAGGGTACTCCCAGTAGGATTTCGTCTATTCCCTCGGGAAGAACCAGAAGGGAAATATTTTCCTGATGGGAAGGCGGTACACACAAAGTAAGAGGGACAGTCTAATGTGTAATTGGCGAGGGCAATATCAACCCATTCACTACCCGGACAGTCACTGGTTTGTCGAGCGCTACCAGATTTATTGCGTGGCGACGAGCAAAGGTGGATGACATGAAATTCCCCTCTGCTCCTGAGTCCACACAAAGCTCGACTGTAAGTGTCTACAGTGACTGTCCCTTTAAATGTCATCTTGGAGGAAAATACCGCTGTCTCTAGTAAACCTCCTCCCAGGGCCACTAGACGCGATCGCTTCCCCGATCGCTGTGGACATTTGTTGGCATAGTGTCCTGTCTGCTGACAAAAGTTACAGACCACAGATACTCGGACAACTCGAGACTTAGGTCCTGCACGAGGAACCTCTGTGGCCTTTTTGGGTTTGGACGCCAGATCGGGGGATTCGAGAGGTTTGGCAAAGGTGGGAGCCAACCGAATCCTCTGCCTACACTGGGCCCGCTCCAACCTCCGCTCGTGAAAACGGAGGTCGATGCGGGTAGATATGGAGATAAGCTTCTCCAGTGTGGCGGGAATCTCCCTGGTAGCCAAAGCGTCTTTAACATGGTCAGCCAGTCCTCGCCAGTAGACTGGAATGAGAACTTTATCCGACCAGTCTAGCTCTGAGGCCAGAGTCCGAAACTGGACGGAAAACTGACTGACCAAAGACGAACCCTGTGCCAATGCCAGCAGTTGTAGTGCCGTATCGTGGGTGACCTGAGGTCCTAGAAAGACCTTTTTAAGAGCCTCCAGGAAATGAGGAGCACTCCGCACCACACGATCGTCGCGCTCCCACAGCGGCGTTGCCCACTCCAACGCTCTGCCCGAGAGTAGAGACAGTACAAAACCCACTTGTGCCCGATCCGTGGGGAAATGTGCAGCCAGAAGCTCGAGCTGTATAGAGCACTGACTCACTAATCCCCGACATTGCTTGCTGTCACCGGCAAACTTGTCAGGAAGCGGGAGGTGGGATAATGTAGGGACAGAGGTGGCAGAGGACAAACTGGCTGCAGCCACGCTAGCAGCCTGAACAGCGACTGCGGTAACATCCACAGCTGAGGTTGTGCGCTCAAGAGCCGCCAACCTACCCTCCAGCTGCTGGATGTACTGCGGTAGACGCTGGTCATCCGCCATTTTACTAGCCAGACCCTGGCGCTAATATTATGTTAGGGTCTGCGGAACACACCAAATATATGATGTAGAGAGGTGCGTTCGCAGCCCGGGGTCCACCGTGCAGGCGGAGCCTGCTGCTAGTAAAATGGCGCAAGAAGCGAACTCTGTTATCCCGCAGAGTCGCCAAAATAAACGCCGTAACGCGCTGTGGCAATATGTGCGAGCTCTGTTATTCCACAGAGCCGCTAGAAGGAGTGCTGCAGCGCTATATGGCGATGTGTGCGAACTCACTTAACACCTCTGAGTCGCAAAATAAACACGCTAGGGCGCTGTCTAGCGTTGAAAGCGAACCCTGTTGCATCACAGAGCCGCTGAGACAAACTTCTGTGTCCTGTCCTGCTAAGCGAACATAGAACGTGATCATGCGCTAATGTCCTCGCGGGAGTCACCCGCAATCTATGGCGTCTGAACGCCAGGCCCTGAATACGGCAACCAAACTCCTCACCGGTTATGTCGGTAATCTAGGGCATCTAGGACACCGACCCTGACCAGCTAGCATACCAAGCTCCTCACCGATTAAGTCGGTATTGTAATGGCGTATTTCAGCCGCCCTAACCACACACACGCATGACCACACTGGCGCAAAGCATATAACGATTGATATTAGCGCATGGCGGCCCAGCCATGCCACCCTTTTATACTAACAGCTACAGGACCTGCCGGAAACAAGGACCAATGAGAAACTGTTCCAAAACATATGTAGTTTCAGGACCTTCCTGGCGGACCAATAGGAGCTGCTGCAGTACCTGAACATGTGACCCCTGATCTCCAATGAAAGATCTTACCCTGGGCATGCTCAGAAGGGGAAACGCAGGACTTCATCCCAAAGACGTCTGCTCCAGCACTGGCTATAATAGCAGATCCAGGAGAGGCAGCAGCAAGTCTCTGCACAGTACTGGAATGGGCAAGACGCTGGGACCGACGTCTCTGCTGAGCAGGCTCCACTGCGGCCGGAGACGAATGGGGGACCGGAGCGGGACTGGTTCGAGACTCCCCTTGAGCAGCAGTGGGAACTCGAACCCTAACAGAAGGTGTATCCAAACTTTTGGTCTGTACTGTACCTGATCACCTTTAGACCATGCCAGTGGAAGGAGAAAGGCCTTCCATGTGAACATGCTGAATGCCCATCATGAGCGGGAGGCCTGCGCCATCCCTGTGTGCAACCTTCCCGAGTAATGAGAGGCCAAAACCCTCCTGGATCTGCTCAACCAAGCCAAGGTGGATGGATCCATTGGGGACGTAGAGGTTGGCCACCAGCGCTCCGAGGACCAACGGTCCCAGCTGGTAGATACTCTACGCCGTGAGCTGTTCAGCAGCCTTCCCGAAGGACTGAGTTTGTTGTCCATCCGATCCGGAGGTCAGCATATTGGGTCTCTCTCGAGGTGCAGCAGCAGGTGCACCAGGAGATTGATGAGATGCTGAAGTTGGGGTGATCCAGGCATCCAACAGCGCGTGGGCATCGCCCATGGTCCTCGTCCCCAAAAAGGACTGAACAATCCATTTCTGTGTGGACAACCAGGGGCTCAATGCTGTCACGGTCACCGACACATTTCCTGTGCCACGCATCGATGACCTGCTCGATCAGTTGGCCTGGGCTAAGTACCTGACCATCATGGATCTGAGCCGGGGATATTGGCTGATCCCTCTAACCCACAAGAACCGGGAGCGCTCAGTCTTTATCACCCCGTTTGGACTGTATGAGTCCACCGTAATGCCATTCAGCATGAAGAATGCCCCTGCCACTTTTCAGTGGATGGTCAACACGCTGCTCCTGGGACTTGAAGTGTACGCGGCTGTGTACCTGGATGATATTGCCAGCTTCAGTCCCACATGGGAGGATCACCTAGAACATCTGACGCAGGTGCTTAGGCAAATCCACCTGGCAGGTTTGACCATCAAGCCAAAAAAATGACAAGTGGGCATGAGTGAGGTCCTCTACCTGGATCATCGGGTAGGCAGGGTTGGGGTACTGAAGCCAGAGCTTGGGAAAGTGGATGCCATCGCGTCCTGTCCCACCCCCAGGACCAAGGAGAGATTGCAGGAGTGTGCCCAGGGGAACACAGGAATGTGATGCGCCCTCTAAAGCGGGGAGGTCTGAGGGATGAAGTAAATATCTCTCCCCTCTTGAAATGTGCCCCCACCCTGGGGATTTCACAGGATCATTGTTTTCTTTTAATTAAAATGCTAAGAACAAACCCTTTGAAGCTCTTAACACAAGGGTGTGAACTCTTCTGCATCTACAGCAAACTGAATTCTTTTGTCTTACTGAAGCACATGTAGACACCGTGGCACGAGTCACAGCAAGGCTCTGAGGTATTGAATCTGGAAAATGACCTATAATAACAATGCAATATCTCTAAGCTTAGCCGAGCACATTATCGGAATCGGCATTCTTCCCTCCATATGCCCGTGCCCGGCAGCCACCTGTAGCACTCTGCATTATTGAGTAATAAAGCATAGCTACCAGGAATTGCATACAGTAGGCATATTTAGTCTCTATGCGCAGATAAAATCCAGCAGAACCCAGGGGCGGCGCTGCTGATCCATTCTGAGCTTGGGGCTGAAAGTTATGAGCCATCCACGGTTCTGGACAGAAATTCATATTTTCAGAGATGGGAGGAGAGAGGCTGCGCGGCCCAGGGGTGGCAACAGAGTGTGGGAGGGAACAACCTAGGAGTTTAAGAGATAGCTGCTCATTTTGAGGTTAGTTTTTCTACTGGCAGGAGGCTCCACTAGCTGACGCAGTCAGGAAAACCACGTAACTAAGATTTGGACCTGTGATCCATAGCGCTTCCCTGTGGTCACATGCTACATAACACAGTAATTGCAACCTATCTATACCCTATCCTTGTACTGTACTTGTATATTGTTCTGTAAATATATGCCTGTATATTTCTAGTGCGCCTTTTCGGCGATTAAATATAAAATTAATCTTGGGCTGCTCTTTTATCTCTATGATGGAAAAATCACAGTCCACCCTGAGAGCTGGAGGAACCGGGAAGAACGATGCAGACAATCTTCTCTTAAAGCTGAGGTTGAAGGTTTATTCGGAGATACACGACAGGACAGATTACAGCAACATTAATTGATATTTCTCCACATTAATTGTCTCTTCTACACACACCATTAAAACACACGAAAGTTACTGACCTATCCATAAATTCATACCTTTTGATAAAAATTTAACTTCAAATCTGAGAAAGCTAGAAAGATTTGGGAATATAAACTTATGATGACCTTTGACACTCTTAGTGCTGGAATGAACGTGTCACATGGATTTATGTCTTTCTATATCAATTAAGGAATCTGCTTCCCTGACCTTCTAGGGGCATCAAAACATAATACCAGACCCCAATCAGAGGGCAATAAAACTTTCTCTCCTTGTCTATGAACTGTTCCAATATTTATGTTCATCCCTCTGCCATAATGACAGTTCTGCTTTACGTCACTTGTCTTACCTATTGCATTATTCCTGTGTCCTGTTGTGTATATAAATATGTGATTCTTCAGATTTTGTATTAGTCTAGCCTGATGAAGAGACCTGAGTAGTCTGGAAAGCTTGCAATTTGTTACCATCTTTTCAGTTAGCCATTAAAAGGTATCAACCACTGAGGACTCTCAAGTCTAAATATTTTTCTATCTACTGGCTAACACGGTACGAAGATACACATCTTTCCTATACCTTTTGATACTTAATTTTCTCTTCCTCTAGTCTATATCCATAAATTCAGGCATTTGACATTTTAATGGTTCTTGTTTCCCTACCAATACTATCACATACACACATACTGACCATATATTTATTAACCTATTTAACTATGGACGCCAGCTTCGGCTTGCGAGACGTGATCTCATCTCTTCCTATTTCTACAAAATACATTTTATTATTTCTCTCTTATAAGTTGAATCTAGAGTTCTAACTTTTCACAAGATGTCTTCCTGATTCATCATGGCTGCTGATTATATTATAGCTGACCATTCTCTTACAAGTCCCCCTCTTGTACTCTGTCCAGAGTACAATTTCTACACGAGCATATTATAAGAAGGATCATGGGAAAGGATGTTGTGGTAGATAGGGTTCATTGCCTCATATACCCGGGATGCTGTGACAGATGGACGGTCAGTACCTGGCTCGGTAGGAGGTGGAGTGGATCTTTGAGGATCAACAGTTGTGGTGGGAAGGGGTCTCCTGTAACATCTTGTCACCGGAGTGTAATTATGGGCACGGGATTGCAGCCGGCACAGCTCCTCAACATGGCCAATATTCCGGCGCAGAAATATCTGCTTACAACAGATCCAAAGAAAACAACCAATAATAATCCCACCTAGAATGAATGCCCAGAGTATGGGATGGGTAAAGAAGTGGACTGCGGCATTCCGAAGTGGGGGAACTTTCCCTGTGAAAAATTTGACAATCTCATCCCACCAAGAGATATTCACCTCCTCATATTGTTTAATGATTTTCTGAATTTTTACCTTATTGTGGGCTATGGTGATTAAAGCTCTTTGACCAGTCTGATTGTACACTTTCTGGAAATGTTCCAGAACCTCTAGGTCCTGAATCATTTGATACAGGCCTCCCCCATAGACAGATGGGGAGAAGCTACCCTGGGAGGACGGTATGTTACATTGAATTCTCTTCTCAGCAGGATAACTGGCTGGTAAACCCATTTTTGTTCATCAAGTCTGATATCAATAATTGGTGTGGTAGTACAGTACAATGCTGGCCACGCCAGGCTTGTAATTAGGAAAGAAGGAGTGCAGAAAGTGACATATTGTTTAGTAGGAACATGGAGACACATCTCTCCATTGTTGAACTGCCAGAACAGAGGACCTCTAAGTTCCTCGAGAATGAGAGGACAGGTAGTCTCCTCCTTCTCCCAACAGGGGCGGCTTTCGACAGGATTAGTGTCTCCGTAAGGGCATACCAAATCAGAACGTTCTTGTCCACATAGAGCGATAGAAATTTTTTGAATACCATCTGGAGTTCGAACATAACTAACAGAAGTATCTGACGGTGTCCGAACCCATAAATTGTTATGGACCAGTCCCATATCAACTTGATTCAGGAGGGGATGAACAATACCTCGGATGGGTATTAAGGCACCGAAGGTACAATCCTCCATATTAAGATCAGTACAACCCATCCACCCAATTTTCCACCAATTAACATGTTTTTTTGCAAATTCAGTTATACCTGGCCATGTGCGGCCCATTTCCCATGGCCAGTGACCGTTGAGAAGAGTTTGGAGGAGTATTTTAGCATTAGTATGCATTTCCCTTGAAGGGCAATACAAGCAAGGGCGTGTTGGGTTACATTGCTAATTTCTCTAGTAACCTTGAATAATGTTCTAATCTGACCCTGAAAATAATACATCACTCGGGCTTTTGATTATTGATAATTATTTGGCCCTGAATAGCACTTTGGACTAGGGCCACATTCTCAGCATCAGCTCCAATGGCTGCAAGGGAGGATAGTTTACTACTGAGGGTCTGGATGTCTAGGGTGTTAAGGACACCTGCTGCTGTACCAGCACCTCCCAAAAGAGTATCGTACCATTCTCTTTTTTTCCTTTGTAAACCGGTTTCGGGTCCTGCGCTCATTCCTGTTTTCTGTATAATACTTCTCTTAACAGCCCTGAGATATCTTCTGTTTTGAGTGGATACCATTCTGGCAGACAGCCATCTGTCAAAATTCATGCTAAACCCTCAAAGAAAGGGGTACATGCTGGAATATGCTCTGCTAAATCCCAGACTGACATATTAAGATGCCATGTAAACAAACCATACTGAGTATTTAGTGAGATGAAATGGCCAGTGTTGATAATACGAATTGGATTTGATATTCGAGCAAAAATTTTCTTTGTCTTACATGCTGGACCAGTTCCTGTAATTTTAGACCAATTATGGTACAGGAGTGTCAGTTCTAGAGGGGATATTATACTAACCCATGAAGGGTATAGAGTAGTTGCACGGGAGTAATTGGTAGACAATACAAAGAAATCGAGATAATCTATAGTACTTTCAGGGGACAAGGTCTTAGGGTGTAATGGGTACACTGTGAAATGGTTATGACAACTCCAGGACGTCCCTCTCCTCCCAATTTCCCCCATCCGGGGTGTTTATCCACCAAAGGGATCCCTCCATTCTTTTCCAATTATGACACGGCAATTGCCCTGTATAGTCTCATTTGTAAACTGAGAAAGTATTTGAATCTGCCATGGGGTCACAATATCTACACTAGTATCACACATTTGTCTTCCTAAGCGTAAGGTCAGAGTAGAATTTTGTAGCGAGGCCTCAATATTAGTACTTAAAGCTCTATTCACAATACAACATTCCTTAAAACATACAGAAACTGTGGTTACACAATCTTTCCTACGTGAAAGTCCAACACATGTAGATGCTATTCCATCAACACCAAAAGTAAAAGAACAAGGCCTTCCTTATCTTGGGAATGACCTGTCCTCGAAAAAAGATCTTTCTCCCTAACTGGTCTACTTTAATGAAAAACTTGTTCCTGGGCCCGTATCAGGAGAACAAACGTTCCCAGTAAAACACATAAAAATTAATAAAAGTCAATAATGTTTGAGTCCCAACGTAGCAAGGATTTCCGAAAGAGTCTCTGAAGGCTTGGCCCCATATATATTGTTCTTCCTGTCCTCCAGTTCCTGGATCCTCCGAATCTTCTCCCTATGTCACACTATCAGGGTCCATCTGTATAGTGTGAGACGCTGTGTCATGGAGCTCCAGGTACTCTGGTGGATACATGGCTGCCAAGTCCCGTCAAGGATCTGTGGAAAAGAAAAAAGCAAAGCATCAATTCTTACCAGTAGTATTGGTAGAATTCTTGAGAAGCTTACATTGATCAATGTGAACAATTTTGACACCCTTGTCCCTTGGTTTGCTACTTCTCCGTACTCCCAAAACTGTAGGACCTATGATCTGAGTGACGATAAAGGGACCCTCCAAGTTAGCATCTCAGGGTCCTATTTTCCTGAAATTTTTCACCATGACCTGAGCTCCTATAACAAATTTAGACTCATAGGATTTGTCAGTAGGGTCTGCACAATTCTTTGCCATTTGGAAAGCAGCGTACTGTTGAAGGTGTGTTATGTGCTTTTGCACCTGCTGTAACCACTGATCCCTCTGTACTACAGCTTGTTGCGGGCTGGGAAGTACAATGTCACTTGGCAACTGAACCGGCATCTGTCTCCCTGTCATTAATTCAATTGGTGAAATACTGGTGGATTTGGATGCCACAGCACGGATGGCTAACAGAATAGCTGGTAAATGATTAACCCAATCATTACCTTTTTCTTGGATCATTTTAGACAATTTTGACTTCAGGGTCCTGTTCATGCGTTCTACCATCCCTGCAGATTGTGGATGATAGGGGACATGAAACCGCTGCTGGATCTCCAGCAGATCACAGAGGTGCTTCATAACCTGACCCACAAAATGAGGGCCATTGTCACTGTCAATGATTTTAGGGAAACCCCAATGTGAAAACACATTTTTCCACAAAAGTTTGGCCGTGGTAAGGACAGTATTGTTAGTGGCTGGAAGCACCTCTACCCATTTTGAGAAGACGTCCACCAGAACTAGGGCATATCGGAAACCTCCTTTAGCAGGGGGGAAGGGACCAATGAAATCAATTTGGATGGACTGCCAGGGTCCCTCTGCTACTTGTATTCTGCGGAGATGTGGCTTGCCTTTACCTTTAGGATTATTCTGTAAACATATAAGGCACTCATCATGTATCTCTTGGCACAAAGCTCTTAATTGGGGATGCCACATTTTTTGTTGGGCAAGCTGTAATAGAGCCTCTGGGCCTGGATGAGCAAAAACTGAATGGTTAAATTTGAGCAAAGACTTAATCATTGTTGTGGGGATGTAAGGCACTAGCCTGTCATTAACCCTTTTTTAGTACAGGCACTCCCCCTCTATTGGTATGGACTCAAGGGAGTTAAACAGGGATGAATCACCATCCTTCTCTTGAGCCTTCACAAGATCTTGTAGCGGAGAGAAAGCGAAGGGGGGCTCTCGGGGCTTTTTAGCAACTGTAGCGATGCAGGACACTTCTTGGGGATATTTATCTACTCCCATAAGAGCAGCTTCTCTGGCTGCGTGATCTACATACGCGTTGCCAAGGATATGGGGTCAGGTGTTAGCCTCTGGTGCCCTTTGAATTTACACAAGGACCAAAATTCTGGAATTCTTTGCCCCGCTGTTCAATTTGTCAGGGCCCATACATTGAGATACAGAGTGAGGGATGAAACGACATATGCGCTGTCACTGAAGATATTCATTGGCTCAGTACACACAAGAATAACCTGTAGAGCTGCTTCCAATTCGGCTCTCTGAGCAGAAAAATGACCAGGGAGTTTGTACTGCGGCAGCAGTGACTTAGCTGGAAGCCACACAGCGAAGCCTGTGACATATTGTCCCTCGTGCCAGTATCGAGCTCCATTGATATAAGCACAAGGGATACCCTTCTGAAAGTCTGCTCTGAAGGGGGAAGGGGTGACATTAGCCTGTTCAGTTTGACAATTGTGACTCTTTCCAGCATATTGCATCATCTGGGCTAAGTGATATTTCTCACCCACTTCGACTTGTAAATCTCTAGTCTCAAAATCAATGATCCATTGGGCCATTCTCTGTGAATTGATATCTGAAGCTTTTCCTTTCAACAGAGTTTTTAAAGTGACATGCGGGGTTTGTAAAATTAAAGGAGCAAATCCCACTATATGTTTCACTTGATTCATAGTCCAGTGCACGCCCAGTAGGTGCTTCATGCACAGAGTAAATCCTTTCTCCACGGGGGTGAGCAACCTAGAGTAATAACCTAGGGCAAATAACTGACTAGACAATTCTGGCTGTTCAGCACTACAATGACACTCTTAGAAGCACCCTTGACCAAGTAGCACCGCTCATCCTCAGAACTTCCAAACACACAGTAAAACAGCCCTGGCTCACATTGCAAACTCGACTTCTTCAGCGATGCTCTAGGAGTGCTGAACGCCTATGGAGAAAAACCCACACACCAGAAGACTTCATCCACTTTAAATTCATGTTAAGAACTTATAATGCTGCCCTTCACCTCGCCAAACAGACCTACTTCACCACCCTGATCTTCTCACTAGCCAACAACCCAAGAAACTTTTTGACACTTTTCACTCCCTCCTCAGGCCAAAAGCACAAGCCCCTATCACAGACATTTGTGCTGACGACCTGGCCACCCACTTTATAGAAAAAATAAAAATAAAAAATAAAGCAAAGCATCACAGAAGATAAGCATCATGTAAACGGCAGTTATCCATGACAGTTAATCAGGGCAGGAATCAGGTACCCCACACTTTGCTTTCTTTTTAATTATGTACTTTATCTCTATCCTCCTGTGTTCCTTTGCCATCCACATTCACCGCCCCATCCCTCCTCCATCACGACTCATACACATCAGCCCCTCCATACTTCCCTCTCCCATGTACAGCTCCCATGCACTCCTCACCTTCCTGAGAAACCTCAGCCCATCTTGCCCAAACACATCACAGACACTTCTGGACTTTCTTTGGGCCATTTTTGTAGAAGCACAGAAGAAATAGAGACATCACCAGTGTAAGTCTGAATGTAAAAAGGCTGGGAAGGCTCAGGGCTAACCAGTGCAGTAGCTGCAGCAAGAGCACGTTTCAATCCCTCAAAAGCCTGTAAAGGTACTGCCACACTAAGCGATCACACTAGCTATCACGACAACGACGCAAGCTAACGAGATCGTTGGTGTGATCGCTTTAAGGTAGCTTCCAAACAGGAAGATCTCATCAACGACGCATCAGCGATCAGCGATCTGTATAACGACTTTCGGCGGTCGTTAGGACGTGCCACACAGCATGTATTGTCAAAGATCACGACCTCGATAGGCGTGATTGAGCGCAACCTTTTCCACACCCCTCAGCACAGATTGGTGGTCACTATATGTCATGACTGTTTATGTCACAGCTCTCTCGCTTTGTGATTGGATGACCGCGTCATAAAAGACGACGTATTAGCGCTCCTTTCCATTGCTCTCGAGCGGAAGCGGTTCATTCATATCTCCAGCATCGTTCCAGTGCGTCCTGCTATAGCCTTCTTTGCAGCTACTGCGATCCAGTTTGTGCCACTATTGCGTTTGCTGCGATCCAGTCTGCGCTGTTATTGATTTTTTCTGCGATCCAGTCTGTGCCTCTATTGCATTTGCTCTGCGACCCAGTCTGTGCCTCTATTGCATTTGCTGCGATCCAGTCTGTGCCTGTGCCGTTATATTTTTTTTCCGCGATCCAGTTTGTGGCACTATTGCATTTCCCGTTTTTTTTTGTGTTTTTTTTTTTAAGGATCACAAACAAGTCTTGTAAGGTAGGTATTTTTTTTTTGGAACATTTAATTTTTAAATTTTTTTTAAATTAATTTTACAGATCCATTTTAAGATCCCAGCTGTTGTTAACCATTGTCGTCCATCAAATTTTTTTTTTTTGCCATTGTTTTGTTCTGGCGCGCCCAACACCACCATTTTATGATCCCTGCTGTGTTCTATGTTGTAGGCTATGTAAGCATTTTATTTAACGATTATGCCGTTCTCACATAATCCTTTTTTTATTACAGATGGCCAATAAGCATGAATTTCTGCGGGAATTCATCGAGATGTACCGCTCGATGCCTTGCCTGTGGAAAATAAAGTCGGCGGATTACAGCAACAGGCTAAAAAAGAAGGAGACGTACCAAAAACTGATGGAGCTGTGCAAGAACCATTATCCCGATGAACCAGCGGATGAGTCATCGGTCAAAAAACGGATTCAGGCCCTCCGCACTGTTTACAAAAAAGAATTAAATAAAGTACAGAATTCTACCAAGTCTGGAGCGGGTCCGAAGATGTGTATGTCCCCAAATTGTGGTACTTTGAGCTGTTTTCTTTCACAAGGGACCAAGAAGTACCCAGACAAGCGACTTCCATGTTGGATCCAGACCCGGTGATCCAGCCGGACTCCCTGTCGTACGTGCAAGTACCTTTGTATTAAAACACATTTTAATGTACATGCCAAAGTGGACTTGAAATTAAAAATATAATTGTGAAATGTAGATAAAATGGCTGAATTTATCCCTTCATGTACTGATAATTGATCTAGCTCAACGGTTGAGGCCTATCCATTTACAAGTGTCGTTTTCACATTTTTGCTGTATTTGGGTGTTATAGTGTGAAGATAAATTTCTTTTTCTTTGTGATTTACCATTTGTTTTTTGTTCATGCAGGACACAGAAGAGGCTGTCTCCACACCTCCGACTGAAGAAGACAACATGGCGTTGGTCCAAGACGACGAAGTAGTTGAGCCACCATCCTCACCTGTGCGGAGCCGACTTACATTTTCTGGCAGAAAAAGGAAGGCTCCCACCTCAGCAACTCCAGAACTGATTGAAATAGCCAAAAAAGTCCTTACCGCGGAAAAAGACCAACCAAAAATAACAAGGTTTGCTTACTACGCTAATGAGAAGCTCCCAACACTGGATCCTATACAGCGTGTTCATGCAGAGAGACTCATGTTTGAGGTCCTGACTCAAGCGTCATTAGGAAACCTTGATAACAGTACCCAGAATACTCATGGCCGCACAATCCTGTGCCAAACCCAATTGGGATAAATCCACCAAACCCAAACGTTGTTGCTCCACCTTATTTTTATACACCGCCGAGGCAACGTGGTAATGGCAATGATCCATGTTACCAGCAGCTGTAGTTTTTAAAATATTTTCACGTTTTTTGTTGTCTATTTTTTTTTTTGTACATTGTTACATTTTTTTAATAAAAATCTTATTTATCAAGTGAATTGTGGTCTTTTATTCTTATTAATGTCAACAATTTTGTTGACAACTATTAAAATTTGTATTTTTATTACATCTACTTGTATCTACTTGTCACACACGGGGTCATGGGAGTACCAGCAGTCATAGGAGTTCCAGCATTGGTAAAAAATGTAATGAAAAAAAATTCAAAAATTAACAACATTTCTTTTAAAGGCCCTGGTCACACTAGCGCTAAAACCTTGTAATAAAAAATAATACATCACAGCTGCGTAAATAAACTTAATATATATAATATATATTTTTGCATATATATAAGAATATATAACATTGTAAGAAAAAAATAAAAATGATAAAACAATAAAATACAAATAATATTAATACAAAAAACAAACAAAAAAAAAATTTAACTACTGCCCCCCCCTTTCTAGGGCAGCCAGAAACCTCTCCAGCATCACCCCGTGTTGATGCATTGCTGCCATCATCCGTCGGTGTGACATCCGCAGGTCCTGGGCAGTGGGGATTTCTGTGGAGGTAATGGTAACAGTTAACAGGCAATTCTGTTGCAACATCAACATGTACATGTTACATGTTTGCTGTGCACTTACGGTTTTGGGGCGACTGCTGTTCCCCTGAAGACCCACTTACGGCCCATCCAGAACCTGCGGCACCGCCGGCTAGGGAAACACAGAAAAATATATATATCACAACAACCCTTAAACATTTTAAGACCTAACAAAGTTGTCAAACTTGTGCGTAACTTACCTGATGGCGAGCCTGCATATGCGTCATGGAGTGACGCTGGAGAGAATCCTAGGGGGATGTGGATGGGGATGGGGATGATGACCCCAAAAGTGGAGGCGGGGTTGGTGCAGGTGAAGGGTGCCTGGACCTGGTGATGCCCCTGGTGATGGCGCTGCGGGGGCTTCGGGGGACGGTGGTGCAGCTGCAGGTGAAGGTGGTGCTGCAAATAAAAAATACAATTCAGTGAAATAATCCTTCTACAAACCCCGTCACTGTTGTACTCCCATCACTACTGGTACTCCCGTCACTGCCAGTACTTCCGTCAATGCCTGTAACCCCTCACTACTGGTACTCGTCAACACCTCCCTGCTCCACCGCTGTGACATCTCCCGCATTTCCTGACAAGTCCAGAGTAGAGCAGTACCCGGCGAGGAGAGTTCTTTCCTTTGTATTTAATGTTTGGAGCAATATATGGGGAGCATTATACACTGGAGAATTATATATGGGGCCCATCATATACTAGAGCATCATATGGAGTTCATTATTTATTTATGGAACATCACATTTATATATGGACATATATGGGCCCAATCTGTGGGCACATATGGGCCCATTCTGTATGGCGCACTATGTGGTGCCCATAATACTGTATGGAGGACTATACTGTCCGTCACCCCATCACTAATGGTACTCCCGTCACTGTCCGTAAACCCATCACTAATGGTACTCCCGTCACTGTCCGTAACCCCATCACTGCCAGTACTTTCGTTAATGCCTGTAACCCCATCACTACTGGTAGTCCCGTCACAGCCTTAACCTAGCCTCTCCAGATACCCTCACCAACACTCACCACGATGCCTCCGAAGCTGTGCACGGGTGCTGGCGACCCTATCGCTCGACCGGTAGCGCAGGTCCGCCAGCTTCTTCCTTATCTGCTTCGTAGTCCTCTGCACCACGAAACGCCGAGCAAGGCCCCTCTGGATCCGGCGCAGCACTGCCTTTTTGTGATGCATGGGACGCGCCGTTGGGATGCTGCACCCATAGTCCCATGCATCACTTTTCCAGATAAGGTAACGCACCTCAGCGTCCCCCCAAGCTGCTGCACGCTGCCTTGCCACCATAGTCACAAGATATGAATGACGCCGCATGAACGACGCCAGCGTTGTGACGTCACGATGTACGTACGCTATAAACTAATCGCACTTGTTACAGGTCCTAGTCAGGCGCCCCAGCCACGCCGACATGAGACGCCATTGCGATCGCAAAGTGACCACACCAACAACGCACAGACTCGCGACGCAATTGCGATCGAAAAGCTACAGGTCCCAGCTAGGCGCCCCAGCCACACAGACATGACACGCCATTGCGATCGCAAAGTGACAGTTTGTGCTGCTATTGCGTTTGCCCCTATTTGCCATTTATTATTGCGGAGGTGATGTGGCCAGCAATCGGAGCTGAGGGGTGTTACTAAAGAAAACCTAGTCCCACCTGCGCCGCTGTCATATGCGTCACCAACGAGGTCGCTCGTCGTTCACAAAAGGTGTCAAACACAGCGATTCAGGCTCACCAGCGGGACGCCAATGATCAAAATACGGCCCAAACCGTTCGTGCACGATCAGCAACATCGCTGCTACATGCCACACATAGCGACGTCGCTAATGATGTCGCTGCTGCGTCACAAAATCGCTGTCGCTTGAGCGATCTCACTAGCGATCTCGCTTAGTGTGGCATACCCTTAAGGCTGCTCCTTCTACATTGATAGGGGCAAAATCATCATCAACATCTCTGAGCAAATCATACAATGGTTTAGCCAGACATGCAAAATTTTCAATAAATTCTCTCGAGAAATTGGTAAGACCCAAAATTTTCTGAGCTCAGTAATATTAGTTGGTATGGGGACAGCTTGAATGGCTTTAACCCTGTCATGCAAGGGTTTCTTTCCCTCTGTTGATACAGACACACCCAGAAATTTAACCTCTGATTTCATCAGTTGTACTTTGTCTAAACTCATTTTGAGTCCTGCATCTTGAAAAGCCTGACAAACATTTTCAAGGGTCTCTTTGTGTTCACATTCATCGACAGTTTGAATCAATAAATCATCCACATACTGTAGGATTTTATCTCCGTAGCGAGGGGTTCTAACTCCTGAGCCAATGCCTGATGAAAATACACAGGAGAACTGTGAAATCCCATGGGCAACCGCGTGAACAAGTATTGTACATTTTCAAAAGTGAATGCAAAGCGGAGGGCAGATTCAGGTGTTAGGGGTACGGAGAAAAAACCATTTGCAATGTCCAAACAAGAAAACATTTTACAATCACTCCTCAGCTGTGACATAACTTCAGGGATGGATGCTACAAGATGAGCTGCTGAGGGAGTGTACTTATTTACAAGTCTCAGGTCTACCACCATTCGATAACTGCCATCTTCCTTTTTTACAGGTAAAATAGGACTGTTACATGGAGAATTACCTTTGACAACAACGCCCTGCTTTTCCAATTCACTGATTGCGACCCTTATAATAATAATAATCTTTATTTATATAGCGCCAACATATTCCGCAGCGCTTTACAGTTTAACAGTTTCAAAACACAAGTCATAAGTAACAACGTTAACAATACAATAATTAAAGCAAAATAAGCCGACCCTGCTCGTGAGAGCTTACAATCTACAATGAGGTGGGGGAGCTACAAAGTACAGATGTGTATATACAATGGTGCATTTACAATGATGGTCCAGCCATCTTGAGGGAGTGAGGGATGGATGGAGATAGTGAATGGGCTACACACACACACACTTACACATAGAATGACTTTGATTAGTGAATGTGATAGGCCGCTCTGAACAAATGTGATTTGAGGGAGCGCCTGAAACCATGAAAATTGTGGATAGTCCTAATTTCTTGGGGTAGAGAATTCCAGAGGATTGGCGCAGTGCGGGAGAAGTCTTGGAGTCGGGAGTGGGAGGTACAGATTAGTGCAGAGGTTAGTCGAAAGTCGTTTGCAGAGCGCAGCTGTCGGTTAGGCGGATAGATATAAATGAGTCGTGTAGGCTGCCTATCAAGAGCCTGATCAAAAGTTATGACTGTCTTACACAAAGCCGCTACTCGGCTATTTGACTTCCCTAACAAATTTTTTCTATCTAATTCCCTGTTTTTTTGAGTAAACCAACGCATACAATTTAACCACGTGGTTTCAATATTAACCCCCTCCAGCTGGGGTGTGCCAGCATACTTCTCTGCCTGCTTCCGTAACCTCTCCATATTAATTAAGTGGTCTACAAGGACGACTTTTTCTCTGTCCTAGTATCAACAAATGCAATTTAAGCAGAGTTAGATACTCACACCTCTCTCGGATGGAAGACCTGCTGCAGACTGGGTCGACCAGGAAATCAAAAGAGGTGCAGCCATGATTCCAGCCTCTCTCGTTATGCTTGCCAAGCGTCTCCCCTGCCTTTTGAAGCCTTTTGCTACCCGGCAAAAAAAATTTCCACGTCCTTGTAGATAAGTTCACTTCTTCTTAGTTGCACATAGTCTTTTTTTCTTCTGTAGTTTTCTTACAAAAAATCGGGCAGACTTGGAGTGATGCACGAGAGGTTCTCCTTCAGGCTGGCTTCCTTTGATCGATTTATCATGTGGCCACACGCGTTTTTTTGTTTTTTCTTCTCTCTTCCAACCTCCAAGCTCTCATCCACAAATTCTTCCAGTGGTTCTTCTGGAGGCAGCTCTCCGGAGCCGCTCCTCGTGGCTGGCTCACCACTTGATGGAAAAATCACAGTCCACCCTGAGAGCTGGAGGAACCGGGAAGAACGGTGCAGACGATCTTCTCTTAAAGCTGAGGTTGAAGGTTTATTCGGAGATACACGACAGGACAGATTACAGAGAGTCAGTGAGTTGAAGTATACAGGCACGAAAAAAAACACAGATTCAGGCGGATATGGATTCGCAGAGAAGTCTTGCGATGAAATGGCAATATGGCAAAATGGCACTGGGCTAACACATAGGTGGCTTTTTATACCTGGTAGAACAAAGGAACTGCATTTTGTCGCATAGGGCGTTCACATGATAATTTGCAAGAATATGCTTAGTATGACGACATTAATTAACAACATTAATTGATATTTCTCCACATTAATTGACTCTTCTACACACACCATTAAAACACACGAAAGTTACTGACCTATCCATAAATTCATATCTTTTGATACTTAATTTTCTCTTCCTCTAGTCTATATCCATAAATTCAGGCATTTGACATTTTAATGGTTCTTGTTTCCCTACCAACACTATCACATACACACATACTGACCATATATTTATTAACCTATTCAACTATGGACGCCAGCTTCGGCTTGCGAGACGTGATCTCATCTCTTCCTATCTTTACAAAATACATTTTATTATTTCTCTCTTATAAGTTGAATCTAGAGTTCTAACTTTTCACAAGATGGCTTCCTGATTCATCATGGCTGCTGATTATATTATAGCTGACCATTCTCTTACACTCTATACACAAGCCCCCACGTCGCACTCTCGGTTGTTTATATTATACGCTACCCGGGTTGGTTTCTGACCTGATAAAGCCTGTTGTCGGACGTGGATATGTCGAACAAGGAACTGGTGGCAGCAAACCATATTGTTTTAGTAAGGAACTCTGGCAGTGACAGCTGGGAGGTTTATATATACAGTCATGGCCAAAAGTTTTGAGAATGACACAAATATTATATTTTCACATGATCTGCTGCCTCTGGTTTTTATGTGTATTTGACAGATGTTTTTATCACAGACACAAATATAATAATTGCAAACATATGAGTAACAAAAGCTTATATTGACAGTTAGAATGAGTTAATGCAGCAAGTCAATATTTGCAGAGTTGACCCTTCTTCTTCAGGACCTCTGCAATACTCCCTGGCATGCTCTCAATCAACTTCTGGACCAAATCCTGACTGATAGCAGTTCATTCTTGCACAATCAATGCTTTCATTTTGTCAGAATTTTTAGGTTTTTGTTTGTCCACCCGTCTCTTGATGATTGACCACAAGTTCTCAATGGGATTAAGATCTGGGGAGTTTCCAGGCCATGGACCCAAAATCTCTGTTTTGTTCCCTGAGCCATTTAGTTATCACCTTTGCTTTATGGCAAGGTGCTCCATCATGCTGGAAAAGGCATTGTTGATCGCCAAACTGCTCTTCGAGGGTTGGGAGAAGTTGCTCTTGGAGGACATTCTGGTACCATTCTTTATTCATGGCTGTGTTTTTAGGCAAGACTGTAAGAGAGCCGATTCCCTTGGCTGAGAAGCAACCCCACAAATGAATGGTTTCAGGATTCTTAACAGTTGGCATGAGATAAGACTGGTGGTAGCGCTCACCTTGTCTTCTCCAAATGAGGCGTTTTCCTGATGTCCCAAACAATCGAAAAGGGGATTCATCAGAGAAAATTACTTTACCCAGTCCTCAGCAGTCCACTGCCTGTACCTTTTGCAGAATATCAGTCTGTCCATGATGTTTTTTCTGGAGAGAAGTGGCTTCTTTGCTGCCCTCCTTGGGACCAGGCCTTGCTCCAAGAGTCTCCGCCTCACAGTGCGTGCAGATGCACTCACACCTGCCTGCTGCCATTCCTGAGCAAGCTCTGCACTGCTGGTAGCCCGATCCCGCAGCTGAAACACTTTTAAGAGACGGTCCTGGCGCTTGCTGGCCTTTCTTGGGGCCCTGGAGCCTTTTTGGCAACAATGGAACCTCTCTCCTTGAAGTTCTTGATGATGCAATAGATTGTTGACTAAGGTGCAATCTTTCTAGCTGTGATACTCTTCCCTGTTAGGCCATTTTTGTGCATTGCAATGATGACTGCTCATGTTTCTTTAGAGATAACCATGGTTAACAGAAGAGAAACAATGATGCCAAGCACCAGCCTCCTTTTAAAGTGTCCAGTGGTGTCATTCTTACTTAATCATGACAGATTGATCTCCAGCCATGTCCTCATCAACACCCACACCTGTGTTAATGGAGCAATCACTGAAAAGAGGTTAGCTGGTCCTTTTAAGGCAGGGCTGCAATGATGTTGAAATGTGTTTTGGGGGATAAAGTTCATTTTCTAGCCAAATATTAACTTTGCAAGTAATTGCTGTTAAGCTGATCACTCTTTATAACATTCTGGAGTATATGCAAATTGTCATTAGAAAAAGTGAAGCAGTAGACTTTGTAAAAATTAATATTTGTGTCATTCTCAAAACTTTTGGCCATGACTGTATATCCCCAGCCTGGACTGGTGATACATATCCCCCCTCACTCAGCGCGCCTCATTAACTCATACCTATAAGGAAAGTCTTTCCGGCGACTATTTGCCCTCGGTGCAGTTCTGGTGACTGACCTGGTGCAAGTGGTGGTACCAGAGAGCCGATCCCTGTTTGGTCCTTCTCTCCCCTCCCCCGAGGTGAGCGAAGTCGATGCCCCCTTCCCTGTGCAATTCATCACAGGCTGTCTAATGATAACTAGTTAGGTCACAATAGCCACATGACTTCTTTTTACACTTTTGCTTTATACCTTGGCTCTCTCTCCACAGTACAATTAACTTGTGTATTGCCTGCTGTTTTAGAACGATTGGGTTGGTGTCATACATGACACATGTGTCAACTATAGTGAAGAAAATGGGAAAATCCAGCAACCGCTAAAGTCATAAAACTTCACATTTATAAGTAGATTTAAAACATGAAAGGGAAAAATTTAATAAAACATGATAATGGCCGAAGCGTTTTGAGCTACAATAACTATTAATCATGGTCATAATTAAGAGCTAGTGCTGCACGAAACACGTCAACCGTTATCATGTTTTTTTAATTTTTCCCTTTCATGTTTTAAATCTACTAATAAATGAGAAGTTTTATGACTTTTGCGGTAGCTGGATTTTCCCATTTTCTTCACAGTTCATTTACTCAGGAAACCAGCCTGAAGTTTTCTTGCACCGCACCCCTATTCCAGGAATTTCTCAACCCGATGAGCTGATGGTTGCTCAATTGTGTTTTTGTGCCAACTATAGTGTTGAAATAATGAATATTAGCTGTAACTGATTGGCAGATTACAGTTGAACCAGAGGTGTAGCTAGGGTTTTGGTTCAGGGAGGGGGAACTACTCAGTGGGCCCCTAACCAGGCAACCTTGATTACAACTGGTTGACGCACCCTAATAGTGGAGGAGAACCTCAGCAGATAACCGCGCTGTTGCTGAAAATAATCTGCTCCTGTCTTAGCAGTGGACACTTCAGACTCTCACACAGTGCACTTCCACACAGATCTCCTCTATCCAGATGACTGATGACAGTCAGGTACTGACTGAAAAGTCTCATTTTTCTGGAATTTCTTCATTCAATAAATAAGTTCTTGAGCACACCTATATGAGTGTCAAGTATTTCTCCTATCTCTATGTTAAACACCGACATGAGGGATTCCTGCTCAACTGTCTCTATATAACACACAGACATAATGAATTCCTGTTATCTTGTCTGTATGTAACACACAAACATGAGGGATTCCTGCTCTCCTGTCTCTATGTAACACACAGACATGAGGGATTCCTGCTCTCCTGTCTCCATGTAACACACAGACATGAGGGATTCCTGCTCTCCTGTCTCCATGTAACACACAGACATGAGGGATTCCTGCTCTCCTGTCTCTATGTAACACACAGACATGAGGGATTCCTGCTCTCCTGTCTCTATGTAACACACAGACATGAGGGATTCCTGCTCAACTGTCTCTATATAACACACAGACATAATGAATTCCTGTTATCTTGTCTGTATGTAACACACAAACATGAGGGATTCCTGCTCTCCTGTCTCTATGTAACACACAGACATGAGGGATTCCTGCTCTCCTGTCTCCATGTAACACACAGACATGAGGGATTCCTGCTCTCCTGTCTCCATGTAACACACAGACATGAGGGATTCCTGCTCTCCTGTCTCTATGTAACACACAGACATGAGGGATTCCTGCTCTCCTGTCTCTATGTAACACACAGACATGAGGGATTCCGCTCTCCTGTCTCTATGTAACACACAGACATGAGGGATTCCTGCTCTCCTGTCTCTATGTAACACACAGACATGAGGGATTCCTGCTCTCCTGTCTCTATGTAACACACAGACATGAGGGATTCCTGCTCTCCTGTCTCCATGTAACACACAGACATGAGGGATTCCTGCTCTCCTGTCTCTATGTAACACACAGACATGAGGGATTCCCGCTCTCCTATCTGTATGTGACACACAGACATGAGGGATTCCTGCTCTCCTGTCTCTATGTAACACACAGACATGAGGGATTCCTGCTCTCCTGTCTCCATGTAACACACAGACATGAGGGATTCCTGCTCTCCTGTCTCTATGTAACACACAGACATGAGGGATTCCTGCTCTCCTGTCTCTATGTAACACACAGACATGAGGGATTCCTGCTCTCCTGTCTCCATGTAACACATAGACATGAGGGATTCCTGCTCTCCTGTCTCTATGTAACACACAGACATGAGGGATTCCGGCTCTCCTGTCTCTATGTAACACACAGACATGAGGGATTCCTGCTCTCCTGTCTCTATGTAACACACAGACATGAGGGATTCCTGCTCTCCTGTCTCCATGTATCACACAGACATGAGGGATTCCCGCTCTCCTGTCTCCATGTAACACACAGACATGAGGGATTCCTGCTCTCCTGTCTCCATGTAACACACAGACATGAGGGATTCCCGCTCTCCTGTCTCCATGTAACACACAGACATGAGGGATTCCTGCTCTCCTGTCTCCATGTAACACACAGACATGAGGGATTCCTGCTCTCCTGTCTCTATGTAACACACAGACATGAGGGATTCCTGCTCTCCTGTCTCCATGTAATACATAGACATGAGGGATTCCTGCTCTCCTGTCTCTATGTAACACACAGACATGAGGGATTCCCGCTCTCCTGTCTCTATGTAACACACAGACATGAGGGATTCCTGCTCTCTGTCTCCATGTAACACAAGACATGAGGATTCCTGCTCTCCTGTTATGTAACACACAGACATGAGGGATTCCTGCTCTCCTGTCTCTATGTAACACACAGACATGAGGGATTCCTGCTCTCCTGTCTCCATGTAACACACAGACATGAGGGATTCCTGCTCTCCTGTCTCTATGTAACACACAGACATGAGGGATTCCTGCTCTCCTGTCTCCATGTAACACACAGACATGAGGGATTCCTGCTCTCCTGTATCCATGTAACACACAGACATGAGGGATTCCGCTCTCCTGTCTCTATGTAACACACAGACATGAGGGATTCCTGCTCTCCTGTCTCTATGTAACACACAGACATGAGGGATTCCTGCTCTCCTGTCTCTATGTAACACACAGACATGAGGGATTCCGCTCTCCTGTCTCATGTAACACACAGACATGAGGGATTCCTGCTCTCCTGTCTCCATGTAACACACAGACATGAGGATTCCGTCTCCTGTCTATGTAACCCAGACATGAGGGATTCCGCCTCCTGTCTCAGTAAACACAGACAGAGGGATTCTGCCTCCTGTCTCATAACCACAGACATGAGGGATTCGCTCTCCTGTCTCCATGTAACACACAGAATGAGGATCGCTCCTGTTCATGTACACCAGACATGAGGATTCCGCTCTCCTGTCTTATGTAACACACAGACAGAGGGATTCCGCTCTCTGCTCAGAACACACAGAATGAGGGATTCTGCTCTCCGTCTCCATGTAACACACAGACATGAGGATTCGCTCTCCTGTCTCATGAACACACAGACATGAGGGATTCCTGCTCTCCTGTCTCCATGTAACACACAGACATGAGGGATTCCTGCTCTCCTGTCTCCATGTAACACACAGACATGAGGGATTCCTGCTCTCCTGTCTCCATGTAACACACAGACATGGGGGATTCCTGCTCTCCTGTCTCCATGTAACACACAGACATGAGGGATTCCTGCTCTCCTGTCTCCATGTAACACACAGACATGAGGGATTCCTGCTCTCCTGTCTCTATGTAACACACAGACATGAGGGATTCCGCTCTCCTGTCTCCATGTAACACACAGACATGAGGGATTCCCGCTCTCCTGTCTCTATGTAACACACAGACATGAGGGATTCCTGCTCTCCTGTCTCCATGTAACACACAGACATGAGGGATTCCTGCTCTCCTGTCTCCATGTAACACACAGACATGAGGGATTCCTGCTCTCCTGTCTCCATGTAACACACAGACATGAGGGATTCCTGCTCTCCTGTCTCTATGTAACACACAGACATGAGGGATTCCGCTCTCTGTCTCATGTAACACACAGCATGAGGGATTCCGCCTCCTGTCTCTATGTAACACACGACATAGGGATTCCTGCTCTCCTGTCTCCATGTAACACACAGCATGAGGATTCCTGCTCTCCTTCATGTACACAGACATGAGGGATTCGCTCTCCTGTCTCATGTAACACACAGACATGAGGATTCCGCTCTCTTCAGTACACACAGAATGAGGGTTCCCTCTGTCATGTAACACCGAGGTTCTCTCGTTCATGTAACACGACGAGGTTCGCTCCCTTTAGTACACAAGACATGAGGGATTCGCTTCTGTTCGTACAAGAATAGGATCTGCTCTGTCTCATGAACACACAGACATGAGGGATTCGCTCTCCTGTCTCATGTAACACACAGACTGAGGGATTCCTGCTTCTGTCTCATGTAACACACAGACATGAGGGTTCTCTTCGTCTCATGTAACACACGACATGAGGATTCCGCTCTCTGTCTCATGTAACACAAGCATGAGGGATTCCGCTCTCGTCTCATGTAACAAGACATGGGATTCTGTCTCTGTCTCCATGTAACAACAGAATGAGGGATTCTGCTCTCTGTCTCATGTACACACAGAATGAGGGATTCCTGCTTCCTGTTCATGTACACACAGAATGAGGGATCGCTCCTTCTCATGTAACACACAGACTGAGGATTCCCTCTCGTCTCAGTAACAAGCATGAGGATTCGCTTCTGTTCATGTAACCCAGACATAGGATCCTCTCTGTTCATGTAACAAAGACATGAGGATTCCCTTCCTGTCTCATGTAAACACAGAATGAGGGATTCGCTCCTGTCATGTAAACACAGACATGGGATTCTGCTCCTTATGTAACAACAGAAGAGGATTCCGCTCTGTTCAGTAACACGACATGAGGATTCGCTTCCTGTTCATGTAAACACAGATGGGTTCGCTTCCTTTCTGTACCACGACATGAGGGATCGCTCTCCTGTTCCATGTAACACAGACATGGGGATTCTCTCTGTCAGTAACAACAGCATGAGGGATTCCGCTCTCGTTCTGTAACACAGAATGAGGATTCTGTTCCTGTCTATGTAACACACAGAATGAGGATTCGCTCTCCTGTTCAGTAACACACAGACATGAGGATTCCCTTCCTGTCTATGTAAACACAGACATGAGGATTCTGCTCTCTGTCTCTATGTACACACAGACATGAGGGATTCCTCCTCCTGTCTCATGTACCACAGCAGAGGATTCCTCTCCTGTTCATTAACACAGAATGAGGATTCTGTTCGTCATGTAACACACAGACATGAGGATTCGCTCTCTGTCTCATGTAACACACAGACATGAGGATTCCTCTCCTGTTCATGTAACACAGACATGAGGTTCTGCTTCTGTTCATGTAAACACAACATGAGGATTCGCTCTCTTCTCATGTAACACACAGACATGAGGATTCGCTCTCCTGTCTCCATGTAACACACAGACATGAGGGATTCCGCTCTCCTGTTCATGTAACACACAGACATGGGGATTCGCTCTCCTTCTCCATGTAACAACAGAATGAGGATTCGCTCCCTGTCTCATGTAACACAGACTAGGGATTCTCTCTCCTTTATGAACACACAGACATGGGGATCGCTCTCTGTCTCCATGTAACACACGACATGAGGTCTGCTCCTGTCTCCATTACACACAGCATGAGGATTCCCTCACTCCCTCTCTGTACAAAGCTGAGATCTGTCTCGTTTGACCAAGACATAGGGATTCCTGTCTCTGTCTATTAACACATGTAGGGATTCGCTCTTCCAGACACAGCTGGCTCCTTCTCGAGTAACACGAGGTTCCGTCAGTCTCCATGTAACACACATAGGATGTCCTACTCCATTAAGATCGATTCACACGCTGTTTCCGTATCCACAAATGAGATCTGGCTTCCTGCTCTGTAACACTCACAGTGAGGGATTCCTTTCTTTTCCATTAACCAAAGCATTTCCGCTTCCTGTCCTTGTAACAACAAGGTGGGTCCGCTCTAGTCCATAACACATGAGGGATTCTGCTCCTTCTTAAACAGCAGGGCTCCTCCTGACATGTACCACTACCAGGCTTCCTCATTCACACGCGTTCCGTCCTCCTAAACACACTTCTAGTCTCATCTGCATGTACTCATTCGGGATCCTGCCTCCAGCTCTAGATTCACAACTCAGGTCTGTTCCGACTAGACCACATCATGGGCTGCTCATGTTACTCCTGAACTCTTTTCTTCTTCTCTCTTACAGAACAAGGTTCTCCCTGTTTCATAACACAGCGGGATTCCTGCTCTCCTTTCTGTAACACAACATGGATCCGCTCTGCTTACTTCACACACGAGATCTCGCTCTCGGCCCGGGGTTCTGGCGTATGTTGTTGGGGAATATTTACAGGGGATAACTATATACAGTTCGTGACGCCACCTGTAGTATTCTGGTAATTTGTACCAGCGCTGCTATAGATCTCTGAGGGGATGGTGAGGCAGCTAGATGTCGGGTCCCTAAGGTGGGACTCTTCCCTCAGGTCGGTAGTTTGGTAGGGATTGTGCAGGCATGCAGTAATAAACTCAGTCTCACACAGTCAAGTCTTTCCATACCTTTACTTGCAGAATGGGTTTAAAGCAGGTCCCAGGGAGGCTGATGGGGTTGATGGAGGATGAGCTTTGAGCAAACGGTTTTAAGCAAGTTAGGGGCCTCCTTTAACTCCAATGAAGTGAGTACGACCAGCCTGAAGGTAGCCCCTCTCTATTATTCCAGCTTATCTTTAGCTGTTCTGCCCGATCAGTGTTGTGGTTGGAGCCTTTTTGGTGAGAAAGATGATTTCCTATATTGTCGTGCACTGACTCACGGTCCTCACTTCCTCTGACCCCAGTTACGTACTGACTGTATGGGCTTATCCCCCGCGACCTAGGGTCCGGTAGATTTTGGTATCTTATCACCTTGCTTGAAACAAAGATGATTCTTCGGTCCCCAGTAACCGGTAGATTCGTGCAGGTATTCTTCACCTATAGCACTTCCTTGTTTTTTCCCACTTTTCCCCTTCGACTTGCCTCAGTTTCAGGAGATTTTCAGCCTGTCTCCAGTGGGGCACAGTTTTGGACTAGGCTCGGGTACGTTAAAGAAACCTATACTAGACTCCACGATTTGAAGCTGAAGATAGAGCAGAGTCCTAACGTCTTGTCTCTCTAAGTTGGACACACTCTCCTACTCTGTCCAGGACAGGAAACTGACTTCTCACTCTGAAGTCCAGACACAGACTGACTAAATCCTCCCTTCCACACCCTACTGGGGTGTTCGAAGGTACATGATGACATGAAGGAACACTTAACCTTTACCTCTCCACTCACCCTCTGGTATTGTGTACCAGGGCTACACATTCCCCCATGGTAAACGACAGCACTCCCGGGTGTGGAATACAAAAGACAGAAAAATTTTGTTTATGCAATAACATTTGGAACAATAACATCTTCCCATCCGGGAGGTAAGAATACTTTAAACGTTACAAACTTGATAGAAAATACAAGTAGTATCAATAGCATTTTCAATAAATAGATATACAAGATACTTGTGAAGGACCCGCACCAAACCTTCAACGTGGGTCCTGGGTGGGCTGCAGGACATCCAAGTGCAGACCTCACTCAGTGCCACACCACACGGGTTTTTGGTTCAGAGGTGAGTCAAGGTTTCATGTGAAACCATTAGAAGGCACTTTTGTGCAACTATTTACAGGATACAGTTTTTGGGCTGGCTCAGTCCTCAGCCTCTGAGTCCATTGTAAACGAAGCTTGATAGGGAAAAACACATATTATATATATAGACTTTTACAATATATTTACATCAGTTCGTCATAACTTTGCTGATATCTAATGGGTAATTTCCCTTTGGTGATTCTCTCTGATCCTACGTGGTGTAGTTTCAGGTAAATCAATTTGCGATCTGTCTGCACTATGAAACGGTTAAACCATAGAACTGCCTTAATCTTTCTATGGATCTGGCAAGCGTACTGATGGCTGGGCGGCGTGAGTCAGCTTCACCAGGAGATCCCATAGTATGGGGCGCTGCTTCCGATGATCCATCTTGAGGTTCTACAGGTTGAGGTGTTGTGGAAGGGGTAAATCCTGAGCGGGTTCAACTGGCACTACAGGCACAACTGGAGATAGAACGTCCTCTTGTGGCTTATAAAACTGCAACACTGGAATTATCACAGCATCTCCCAGTCGGGGCCAATCCGCAGGAAAATCTCCCAGATCTGTGTGTATAACCTCTTCCTTTTTCTCTCTTTGATTGAAGGGCAGGGTTCTTGTCGCAACGTTTCAAGGGTTCCGGACATAGTTTCAAATGGTCTCTAGACACAGTGGTTATTGTTTTTCCTCCGTCTTTACTGACGACACAAACTTTTCCGTTGTCGTACTTAGAATCTTGTATGACGTAGGGTTCTTGCTCCCACTGATTATCCAGTTTATGCATTTTCCTCTTTCTTTTTAATACTACCTCTCCAGGCATCAAAGGCTTGGCAGGAGCATTTCGGTTGTAAACATTTTCCTGTTTCTCCCGTGCCTTATTAAGACTTTCTCTACACAGATTTGTACTCTTCTGTATTGCTCTTGCCGATTGACGTCCCAGTTTCAACAGCGTCGTCTGCCTCCGGTTCTACCACTCCAAGTTCTAGATCCATTGGTAGTTTTCCGGGCCTTGCTCTCATAAGATAGGCTGGAGTACAGTTAGTTGAGCTTACAGGTATTTGGTTGTACAAATCAACCAAATCAGGTAGTAAATCGGCCATCGATTCCTGTCTTCCAACGGTATGGATCTCAACAAGTCAAGGACAATATGGTTCATCTTTTCACAAAGGACCGTTGGTTTGAGGGTGGTATGGTGTCGTTCTTATTTTCTTGCACCCGTACATTTGACAGAATTCCTTGAATAAATCAGCTTCGAAAGCAGGTCCCTGATCGGTTAAGACTTGCTCGGGATACCATGCGGTCTGCAGAAGCTTGCTTGAAAGGTCTTCGCGGCCGTCACTGCGGTCTGGTCTTTCACTGGAACGACTACCAGAAATCTGGAGTAATGGTCCACCATGGTCAAGGCGTATGAGTATCCAGATCTACTCGGCGACAGTTTGACGTGGTCCAGGGCCACAATCTCCAGGGGACGAGTCGTCCGGATAGGTTGCAGGGGGGCCTTTTGACTACCGTAGTCCTTTCTTCTGAGACCACAGGGTCCACAGTTCCGACACCACCTCTCGATGGAGCTGCGCATCCCTACCCAGTAGAACCGGCATCTCAACAGGGTCTCCAGCTTCCTCCAGCCAAAGTGTCCTGCTTGATCGTGGTACGCTTCCAACACCATTGGGACGTCTGTCTTTGGGACCACGATTTGCCAGACCATTTCATGGGTTCTGGGGTTGACGTATCTTCTGCACAACTTCTCACGGTACAGGAACAACCTGCTTCTCTCGTTCCACAGGAGCTTGGCGGGCATAGGTGCATCCTTTTCCAAGGAGGAGCCTTCTTGCTTTAACAACTCCTTGATGTGGCTGACCACTGGATCACTGTCCTGAGTCTCTTTCCAGCTGTGATGGGGTAAAGGATTTAATGTGGCACCATTTTGCTTTCTGTGGACTTGATGCTCGTGGACTACCCCATTTCGATGGAACGCGGGTAGCTCAATTCTTCCAGGTCGTCCGATTCTTCTTCCGTATCAGAGTCATGCGGCATCGGGACAACGCATCAGCATTAGCATTCTTTCGACCTGCACGGTACTTGATAGTAAACTGATAATTGGACAACCGGGCCATCCATCGCTGCTCCATGGCACCCAGCTTGGCGGTTTCCAGGTGCGTTAACGGGTTGTTGTCTGTGTACGCCGTGAACTTATTGGAGGCCAGATAGTGCTTAAATCTTTCAGTAATGGCCCAGACCAGCGCCAGAAACTCTAGCTTGAAGCTGCTATAATTTTCCGGATTTCTTTCAGTTGGCCTGAGTTTTCTGCTAGCATATGCGATGACTTTTTCTTGTCCATTCTGCTTTGACTGAGAACTGCTCCCAGCCCTTCATTACTGGCGTCGGTGTACAACAGGAACGGTTGGCTGTAATCAGGATAGGTTAAGATCTCATCACCTGTCAGGATCTCTTTCATCTTTTGGAATGCTTCAGCCTGTTCTTTCCCCAATTAAAGGGAGGGTTTCTGCTCTTTAAGGATTGTCCTACAGGAGGTCCTGTAAAGGAGCTGCCTTCTTCGTGTAATCTTTCACGAATCTCCTGTAGTAACCCGTTAGTCCCAGGAACTGTCGCACTTCCTTAAGGTTCTTCGGCTCCGGCCCCTTCTGGATGGCAGTAACTTTCTCTGGGTCCGGCGCTACTCCTTCCGAACTGACGATGTTTCCCCAAGTATTGTACCTTCTGCTTGAGTAGATGGCATTTTGAGGGTTTCAACTTATCCCGTACCTGGACAGGGACTCAAACACTTCTGCCAGGTGCTTCAGATGGTCCTCATATGTCTTGGAATACACGATAACGTCGTCTAGGTATAGCAGCACGGTTTCAAAATTGAGATGTCCCAGACAGTTTTCCATCACTTCTGAAATGTTCCTGGGGCACTACTGAGCCCAACGGCATTCTGTCGAACTCACAGAGCCCCATTGGGGTGGTGAAAGCCGTTTTTCTCACGATCCTCCTCAGCCACAGCCACTTGCCAGTAACCACTAGTCAGATCAAGGGTAGAAAGTAGTTAGCCGTTTTCAGAGCAGCTAATGATTCCTCTATTGTGGTAGCGGGTATGCATCCTTGTGTGTTATGCGGTTCACCTGCCTGTAATCCACACACATTTCATACTACCATCTTTCTTTTTAACCAGAACTAGAGGGGCTGCCAGGGACTACAACTATCCCTTATCACCCAGCTTTCTTCATATCCTTCAACATTTCTTTAGCTTTCTGATAGTGAGCTGGAGGTATGGGCCTATACCGCTCTTTGATGGGAGGATGACTGCCAGTAGGGATATGATGTTGTACTCCCTTAATGATCCCAAAATCAAGTGGGTTTTTGCTAAACACTTGGGCGTACTCTTGCACCACCCGTAATACCCCTTGCTTCTGGTGAGCGGGAGTGGTGGGCCGTCCCAACATGGAGCTGCTGACACCATTCCGCCACCTGAGTTGCTGGGTCATTGTCCTCCCCTATTTGACAGGAGTCTAAGGACTCAGCCGGGAGAATGGAATTATTGTCGACAGCATGAAGTTTAGCAATGGTTGCATAACGGGGTAAATTTACCTCATCATCTCCCCAATTGAGAAGCCGTACAGGTACTCTCCCCTTCACCACTTCTATACTCCTCTAGCAGTCATAAGTGTAGGTCTATGTTCGGAATGGTGGGGTTCTACTACGCTTGGTAATTCTGTCCTCTCAGACCTATGGCTGCCCTGCACCAAAATGTTCATTTCACTCATTGGGGGTATCACAATAGGATTCGAGTCAGTGACCGTACATTACCAATTTCGCCGTCGGTAAGCTTCGCTTGCTGCTGACACACAGGGCCGGATCTCTCTTTGGATGACTCCTCTGCCTTGGTCGGGCAATCTCAGCGAGCTGTTGGAGCAAGAACACTACTTCTTCCAACAATTACCAATACATTAGTACCCAATATTATATTTAGACCATTCTCCTCATTTACAGTCTTCACTACCAGAAGTCCCTGGTCTTTCAACTCCTCTCTTCCCACCTTTACATCTACACATTTTGTTCCAAGTACTTCTACAGGAAGACCATTAGAAGCATACACGGTAAAGTCAAGGCTCGGGGGTTTAAGATCGTCCATGACCAGTACTTGGTATATAGGGCATCAGGTATAAGAGTGACTTGAGACCAGTGTCTGCAATGCTGGAACAGCAATCCCATCTAAATAATGGGACAGGTAGGGTCGCCCGCCAACATACCTGCGGTTCCAGTCTAGGGGGCCCTGGCGGGTATTCTCCTGGGTGTTGGCCCTTGGACCCAGGTTCTGCCCGTTTAAAGGACACTGTGGAGACAAATGACCTTTTCGGTTGCAGCGAAAACAGACGATCTCTCGACGAGAAGGGTGTTGATCAGAGGTTGCTCCTGGGGGTGGCGTTGTCCTCCTCCGGGGGGGCGACGTCTTCTTTCTTCTCGGTGCATCCACGGGACGTCTTCTGGGCAGTCCGCTAGCAAGATTTTTCCTTCCTCTTCTTTCCTCAGTTGCAGGGCACTCATCACAGCAGCCAGATTTTTAGTCAGCTGGCGCACCTCTGAGCGCAGACAGTCCAATTCACTAGGAGATGTCACCTGCGCTTTGGCTTCAGCCACTAGCGGGGAACAGGGGGTTACTGCCGGTTCCGGAGTGACTTCACCCTGATGATGTTGGGTGGCCACCTCAGGTTTGCCCAGGGGCCGCAGCCCTTTTATTGCCATGTCCTTTAGGGCATCAAAGGTAGCATCCGGATGATCTAAGGACCACCAATTTACAGTTCTGCGTTCCTCTGGGGATCTCAATCCCTGTTAAATTGTTCTTTCAACATTTTATTCTCATGGAGAGCATTTAAATTGTTAATTTGCTTGAGTGCTTTCAGGGCTCCTTGCAATCGGCAAGCATAGTCCCGGATGCTGTCACCTGGCTGTTGTGAACAGTGATAGAAGGCCATCCGGAGATCCGTTTCTGTGCGGTCTTCAAAATAAGGCATTTAGTTTAAGGAAAATCGCAGATACCGACTCCAGATCAACGGTTATCCAAGTCTCCACTTCCCTCTCAGCAGCGCCAGTTAACTGCCCTATTAACACAGCAGCTTTTTGTTTCTCAGGCATGGAGTACATTTCAATAGGCTGCTTAACTTCCGCTTGAAGCCTGATAATGTGCCTGGCTCACCGCTGTACTGGGGAAGCCATTTCGCCCAGGCATATATGGAAGCGTTAGTGGCATGATCGGGACTACCGAACTAGGTGCTGGGCCTGCGCCTCCATCTGGCGCTACAATACCAGACGGTGCGGGATTAAGCCCCGGCCGGGGCCGCACTGTCAGCCTGTTGTTGTGACTCTTAGCGCCCCTTGGTTTAAACGGAGCCTACCGGGTTTCAGACGCTGCTACTTCTCAGGCACCGCAGTGAGAATAGGACCTTCGTCGCAGGCGCTCTGATGTCAGAGCGTTCACTTCCTGTCGCAGGACCTGCCGCTGAGTCAGAGCTGGGGCGGAGCCAGGCAACAGCGCGCTTTTACAGGTACGCCCCCTTCTTCTCCAGCGCCTGAGGGCGCGAATTATGGCGGCAAAATGGCGGATTTTAGCGCCAAAATAGCAAACAGTCCTTTTTACAAAAAACAATCCACAGGCACACAGGGCTCGCAATGCTGCAAGTTTCGTATCCAGTTCGTGACGCCAAGTTTTGTGTCGACCCGCCACCACAATTGTGGGTTACCAGGGCAATGGGGTACTCAGAGCCGAGCCCGTAGAAGTCTATGGGGATTGTTGTCAAGGTAGCTGTGGCTCGGTCTGTGGCCTGGCGGTCTGGCGTATGTTGTTGGGGAATATTTACAGGGGATAACTATATACAGTTCGTGACGCCACTGTAGTATTCTGGTATTTGTACCAGCGCTGCTATAGATCTCTGAGGGGATGGTGAGGCAGCTAGATGTGGGTCCCCTACAGGTGGGACTCTTCCCTCAGGTCGGTGTTAGGTAGGGATTGTGCAGGCATGCAGTAATAACTCAGTTCACCAGTCAAAGTCTTTCCATACCTTTACTTGCAGAATGGTTTAAAGCAGGTCCCAGGGAGGCTGATGGGGTTGATGGAGGATGAGCTTTGAGGCAAACGGTTAGCAAGTTAGGGGCCTCCTTTAACTCCAATGAAGCTGAGTACGACCAGCCTGAAGCGTAGTCCTCTCTTATAATCCAGCTTATCTTTAGCTGTTCTGCCGATCAGTGTTGTGGTTGGAGCCTTTTTGGTGAGAAAGATGATTTCCTATATTGTCGTGCACTGACTCACGGTCCTCACTTCCTCTGACCCCAGTTACGTACTGACTGTATGGGCTTATCCGCCGCGGAACCTAGGGTCCGGTAGATTTCTGGCTATCTTATCACCTTGCTTGAAACCAAAGAATGATTCTTCGGTCCCCAGTAACCGGTAGATTCGTGCAGGTATTCTTCACCTATAGCACTTCCCTTGCTTTCTTCCACTTTTGCCCTTCGACTTGCTCAGTTCTCAGGAGATATTTCAGCCTGTCTCCAGTGGGGCACAGCTTTGACTAGGCTCGGGTCGTTAAAGTACCTATACTAGACTCCACGATTTGAAGCTGAAGATAGAGCAGAGTCCCTAAGACGTCTTGTCTCTCCTAAGTCTGGACACACTCTCCTACTCTGTCCAAGGACAGGAAACTGACTTCTCACTCTGAAGTCCAGACACAGACTGACTAAATCTCTCCTTCCACACCCCTACTGGGGTGTTCGAAGGTACATGATGACATGAAGAACACTTAAACCTTTACCTCTCCACTCATCTCCTGGTATTGTGTACCAGGGCTACACACAGACATGAGGAATTCCGGCTCTCCTGTATCCATGTAACACACAGACATGAGGGATTCCTGATCTCCTGTATCCATGTAACACACAGACATGAGGGATTCCTGCTCTCCTCTTTCCATGTAACACACAGACATGAGGGATTCCCGCTCTCCTGTATCCATGTAACACACAGACATGAGGGATTCTGCTCTCCCCCTTCCAGTAACACACAGACATGAGGGATTCCCGCTCTCCTGTATCCATGTACACACAGACATGAGGGATTCCGCTCTCCTGTATCCATGTAACACACAGACATGAGGGATTCCCGCTCTCCTGTATCCATGTAACAACAGACATGAGGGATTCCCGCTCTCCTGTCTCCATGTAACACACAGACATGAGGGATTCCTGCTTCCTGTATCCATGTAACAACACAGACATGAGGGATTCTGCTCTCCTGTCTCATGTAACACACAGACATAAGGGTTTCCCTGCTGTCCTGTATCCATGTAACACACAGACATGAGGGATTCCTGCTCTCCTGTCTCCATGTAACACACAGACATAAGGGATTCCTCCTCTCCTGTATCCATGTAACACACAGAGATGAGGGATTCCCGCTCTCCTGTCTCTATGTAACACACAGACATGAGGGATTCTGTCTCCTGTATCCATGTAACACACAGACATGAGGGATTCCTGCTCTCCTGTCTCCATGTAACACACAGACATAAGGGATTCCTCCTCTCCTGTATCCAGTAACACACAGAGATGAGGGATTCCCGCTCTCCTGTCTCTATGTAACACAGACATGAGGGATTCCTGCTCTCCTGTATCCATGTAACACACAGACATGAGGGATTCTGCTCTCCTGTTCCATGTAACACACAGACATGAGGGATTCCTGCTCTCCTGTCTCCATGTAACACACAGAGATGAGGGATTCCGCTCTCCTGTCTCTATGTAACGCACAGACATGAGGGATTCCTGCTCTCCTGTATCCATGTAACACACAGACATGAGGGATTCCTGCTCTCCTGTATCCATGTAACACACAGACATGAGGGATTCCTGCTCTCCTGTCTCCATGTAACACACAGACATGAGGGATTCTGCTCTCCTGTCTCTATGTAACACACAGTCATGAGGGATTCTGCTCTCCTGTCTGTATGTAACACACAGACATGAGGGATTCCTGCTCTCCTGTCTCTATATAACACACAGACATAAGGGATTCCCGCTCTCCTGTCTCTATGTAACACACAGACATGAGGGATTCCTGCTCTCCTGTATCCATGTAACACACAGACATGAGGGATTCCTGCTCTCCTGTCTCTATATAACACACAGACATAAGGGATTCCCGCTCTCCTGTCTCTATGTAACACACAGACATGAGGGATTCCGGCTCTCCTGCATCATGTAACACACAGACATGAGGAATTCCTGCTCTCCTGTCTCTTATGTAACACATCAGACATGAGGGATTCCTGCTCTCCTGTCTCTATGTAACACACAGACATGAGGGATTCCTGCTCTCCTGTATCCATGTAACACACAGACATGAGGGATTCCTGCTCTCCTGTCTCTATATAACACACAGACATAAGGGATTCCGCTCTCCTGTTCTCTAATGTAACACACAGACATGAGGGATTCCTGCTCTCCTGTTTCCATGTGACACACAGATCATGAGGGATTCCCGCTCTCCTGTCTCCATGTAACACACAGACATTGAGGGATTCCCGCTCTCTGTCTCCATGTATCACACAGACATGAGGGATTCTGCTCTCCTGTATCTTGTAAAACAATACATGAGGGATTCCTGCTCTCCTGTCTCCATGTAACACACAGACATGAGGGATTCCTACTCTCCTGCTCTATGTAACACACAGACATGAGGGATTCCTGCTCTCCTGTCTCCATGTAACACACAGACATGAGGGATTCCAGCTCTCCTGTTCCATGTAACACACAGACATGAGGAATTCCCGCTCTCTGTCTCCATGTACACACAGACATGAGGGATTCCTGCTCTCCTGTCTCATGTAACACACAGACATGAGGGATTCGGCTCTCCTGTCTCTATATAACACAGACATGGGAATTCCTGCTCTCCTGTATCTATGTAACACACTAGACATAAGGGATTCCTGCTTCTGTCTCCATGTAACACGCAGACATGAGGGATTCCCGCTCTCCTGTCTCTATGTAACCACAGACATGAGGGATTCCTGCTCTCCTGTATCCATGTAACACACAGACATGAGGGATTCTGCTCTCCTGTCTCCATGTAACACGCAGACATGAGGGATTCCCGCTCTCCTGTATCCATGTAACACACAGACATGAGGGATTCCTGCTTCCTGTCTCCATGTAACACGCAGACATGAGGGATTCCGCTCTCCTGTCTCTATGTAACACACAGACATGAGGGATTCCTGCTCTCCTGTCTCTATGTAACACACAGACATAAGGGATTCCGCTCTCCTGTCTCCATGTAACACACAGACATGAGGGATTCCTGCTTCCTGTCTCCATGTAACACACAGATATGAGGGATTCCTGCTCTCCTGTCTCTATGTAACACACAGACATGAGGGATTCCTGCTCTCCTGTCTCCATGTAAACACACAGACATGAGGGATTCCTGCTCTCCTGTTCTATGTAACACACAGACATGAGGGATTCCTGCTCTCCTGTATCCATGTAACACACAGACATGAGGGATTCCTGCTCTCCTGTCTCTATGTAACACACAGACATGAGGGATTCCTGCTTCCTGTCTCCATGTAACACACAGACATGAGGGATTCCCGCTCTCCTGTCTCTATGTAACACACAGACATGAGGGATTCCCACTCTCCTGTCAGTATGTAACACACAGATATGAGGGATTCCTGCTCTCCTGTCTCTATGTAACACACAGACATGAGGGATTCCTGCTCTCCTGTCTCCATGTAACACACAGACATGAGGGATTCCCACTCTCCTGTCTCTATGTAACACACAGAATGAGGGATTCCTGCTCTCCTGTCTGTATATAACACACAGACATGAGGGATTCCCGCTCTCCTATCTCTATGTAACACACAGACATGAGGGATTCCGGCTCTCCTGTATCCATGTAACACACAGACACGAGGGATTCCTGCTCTCCTGTCTCCATGTAACACACAGACATGAGGGATTCCTGCTCTCCTGTCTCCATGTAACACACAGACATGAGGGATTCCTGCTCTCCTGTCTCTATGTAACACACAGACATGAGGGATTCCTGCTCTCCTATCTCTATGTAACACACAGATATGAGGGATTCCTGCTCTCCTGTCTCTATGTAACACACGACATGAGGGATTCCTGCTCTCCTGTCTCCATGTAACACACAGACATGAGGGATTCCCGCTCTCCTGTCTCCATGTAACACACAGACATGAGGGATTCCTGCTCTCCTGTCTCCATGTAACACACAGACATAAGGGATTTCCTGCTCTCCTGTATCCATGTAACACACAGACATGAGGGATTCCTGCTCTCCTGTCTCATGTAACACACAGACATGAGGGATTCCTGCTCTCCTGTCTCTATGTAAGACACAGACATGAGGGATTCCCACTCTCCTGTCTGTACTTAACACACAGACATGGGGATTTCCTGCTCTCCTGTTCTCTATGTAACACACAGACATGAGGGATTCCTGCTCTCCTGTCTCCATGTAACACACATATATGAGGGATTCCCGCTCTCCTGTCTCCATGTAACACAACAGACATGAGGGATTCCTGCTCTCCTGTCTCCTGTAACACACAGACATGAGGGATTCCTGCTCCCTGTCTCTATGTAACACACAGACATGAGGGATTCCCGCTCTCCTCTTTCATGTAACACACAGACATGAGGGATTCCTGCTTCCTGTATCCATGTAACACACAGACATGAGGGATTTCTGCTCTCATATCTCCATGTAACACACAGACATGAGGGATTCCTGCTGTCCTGTATCCATGTAACACACAGGATGAGGGATTCCCGCTCTCCTGTCTCTATGTAACACACAGACATGAGGGATTCCCGCTCTCTGTTTCCATGTAACACACAGACATGAGGGATTCCTGCTCTCCTGTATCCATGTTAACACACAGACATGAGGGATTCCTGCTCTTCTGTCTCTATGTAACACACGACATGAGGGATTCCCGCTCTCCTGTCTCTATGTAACAACAGACATGAGGGATTCTGCTCTCCTGTCTCTATGTAAACACAGACATGAGGGATTCCTGCTCTCCTGTATCAATGTAACACACGACATGAGGGATTCCCGCTCTCCTGTCTCCATGTAACACACAGACATGAGGATTCCTGCTCTCCTGTCTCCATGTAAACACACAGACATGAGGGATTCCTGCTCTCCTGTATCCATGTAACACACAGACATGAGGGATTCCTGCTCTCCTGTATCCATGTAACACACAGACATGAGGGATTCCTGCTCTCCTGTCTCTATGTAACACACAGACATGAGGAAATTCTGCTCTCTGTCTCTATGTAACACACAGACATGAGGGATTTCTGCTCTCCTGTCTGTATGTAACACACAGACATGAGGGATTCCTGCTCTCCTGTCTCCATGTGACACACAGTGTTAAAAATGCTTATTTTTAAGTATATTTTTCAAGGACTTGTACAGATGCGATACTTTAAAGAAAACGTCACGTTTCTTATAAAAAAAATGTAGTGGTTTATTGGACTGTTTACCAAAAAAAACATCATTACAGGAAACATAAAATGAGTGAAATAGTTACGTAGATATTGTCCATTTGTCCATAGCAAAGCTTGTACACATCTTTCCTTGGTGTCCTGAATGGTAAGAATGACATCTGTTTCTCCGCAGCGCCTTAAGGAAGCAACACGTGGTTACATGGCAGCTGGCTGTTCATTCATCATAGTTCTTGTCAGAGTAAAGTGTCTGTAGAGAAAACAAGCGCCCCCCTTCATGTAGCATTATATATAAGTCCCTTAGATCACGTGGTCTCTGTATATGGAGATGACACTCTACCATACCAGAAATAGCATCTGTAATGTCAGCGAACGTTAACGTGTTTGGTACAGAATTGAATGTATAAAGAATAAATCCATAATCAATAATTAATATTTAACAATTCCCCTTTTGAGGGTGATAGACATTAATTGGAACCCTCAAAGTAGAGAAGTTCATCTTTAGGATAATCAGATCTTCTTTCTTCTTTTCTTCTTCTTTGGCAAAATAATTTAATTTCAATAATAATAATAATAATATCAGATTATTGTTATATGCACTCAATAACATAATTATGTGAATTCATGTTTATGGTAAGCCGTGACCAATATTCATATAAAATATATGTCTTATACTTTCCTAAACCTAAATCGAAGCATCTGGGTCCAGTCATCATAATATTGATGTCATCTGGTTTTCATCTTGACGTCTTGTTCTTGATTCTTTTAAAACACAGTCTTTATATGATAATTCCTTTGAAATAACATGTAGATATTGTAAAGACGTGTGTCATGTGTCCATCAAAGTCCATAAATTCAAATGTTGATAAGAAAACAAAGTCCATTGATGAAATGAAGCTTTAATATCTGAGCAGTGTCACCTTTAAAGACTGGACTTACATTGGCTCGCCTTGGATTTTTCTGGAATCCTCCATGCCATCCGCACTGGTCTTGGAACAGGTGTGACATCTTTGGTCAGCAAAGCAAGGGTTAAAATGACTCTTCCTTGCTAAAGATAGCACCATAACCAGTCCTTAGTCCTAATGCACAGGATTCATGTCAGGGTTGTAGCTTCCTGACAACTTATTGTTCACCAGCTTTCATTGAAGCTTCATAGGTGATAGGAAACCACTGGAACGTGATAAAGCGTGATAACACAGTTCATATTAGCATCATAGGATCATTGTCCTCTGCCTTTGTGTCTGTCAGTGGTGATACTGCAGTTGCTGTCAGTGGTGGATACAGCAGTTGTGGCTGTCAGCGGTGAATACTGCAGTTGTTGTCAGTGATGAAATGAATTGTATTGACACAGTCTATTATTACTCAGACATCTATAGCCTTGTTTACCTTCTGGAACTTCGGCTTTTTCTTCTTGCAACTTTTTAAATTTACTTGAATTTAGAAATATGAAAAGTCTTTATTAACGTAATTCCAATATCTTGCTTGAAGTCTTCATTCCCTATTCTATACCAAATCTGGTAATTTTCCTAACCTATAATATCACAGCGTACCATAGCAATCAGTAATATCCATAGAATTATTATCAGAATAGTAATATGGAATTCATGTTTGTATGTGAAACAATAATAATGATAATGCATTATTAACCATTATTCTTCATGAGATAGAACATTTTTATGTCATTGGTGTAATTACCTTTTCAACCCATAGGTGTCAATGTGTTTTTCATGTAACAAGTGTTTCCATCTTTATTACTAAAACTTTATTAATGGAATATATTTATTAGACTAATAATAAATAAGAATGTATAGCCATGAACAAAAATGTGAATATGAGTGAATGAATGAATGAATGAATGAAAGGAATTATTGTATTTACTCAGAATTAGAAAATTTTCTTTTAATGAACCGATATCTTCACTATATTTAATGAAGCAATATTCTCATACTAGACATTACTTTATTAAATATTGATGTTTCTTGATTGATTGAGATAAAAATAAAAATTAAGAATCAAAAAATAGAGATAAAGGAAGAATAAAAATTAAAAAATGAAAAATAAGAATAAAAACAAAAATAAGAATAAAAATAAAAATAAGGCCTTTATATTGTTTATGACAAATGCTGAGTAGTTATGTTCTCAGTAACACATACCTTAATATTTCCATTATCTGGATGATTTCATATTTGTCATGACCTTGTGTTACCAAAATATTCATATTATGCAACTTTGCATGTAATCCCCTTCTTAGTGTAAAGAAATGACTCTTTATTAATACTTAATGTTATTATCTCTTAGTAGTTATACCATTGTACCTTTTTATAGTCTTTAAAATGTGTGTGAAGAAGAGGTATTGATGAAATGTGATGATGTATTCAAGATCAAAAACACATTTCCCCTTAATACCAAAAAATATTATTTTGTGAAATAATTGATTTATCAAAACCAAAATGAAAAAAAAATAATTGTTTTATAAAATTATTTATGTAACTTCTGTTTTAGCTTTATACCATATATTTGTTGAAGATGTGTACCATCTATGTAACCATTAAAAATAAAAATAACATTGAATATCATAAAATTATCCTTTGGGAAAAAGGAAAAAAAATAATATAAATGTAATTTTCTTGATAAACCATTTTGATGTGTGATTACACTTATCTACTATTAACAAAAAAATAATAATTATTAAAGAATATATGTTGAGTAGATAATATTCATTATGTATCTTAATATTCTAATAATTGAACTGATTTGTATTATTTCTCATAAAAACAAGTTGTTGTTTTCTCGCATACCATGAATTGTGAAACTTTTTTCATACATCACACGTACATTTATTCACTCTTAGCAGCTGCTCATACACACATCTGTCATCTGTCACTCAGACTGTGACACGGATAAATTCACACCACAAGTTCCTCATACAAAAGGTAGGAATATTAACCCAAATAATTGTATCCTAATTATCAATGCGCACTGTAAACTACTAAATTTAATATTTTAATATTTCTTTGATATTCCCCAAATACACATAACATAAACTTTGTGAACCATTTATAGATAAAAGGACTCATAAAAAATTTGGTTATGAGCTGTTCTATATTTGGTGCAAGGTTTGCAACTGAAATTGAACCCTAGAACTTAAGAGGCCTAAGAAAAATTCTTTGACTTGCAAAGGCCGAGCTCACTGAAGCTATAAGAGCTTTAAGTTACAGCAACCACTGAAATAGGGGTATATGGTATCCTTATTATTAGAACAGTTTAAATGTCACATGTGTGACTGTCATGCAGTAAGAACATATTGCCATGCAAATAAATAACTTCAAAATGTTAGAAAACACACAAAAACTAAATTTAGATTCAGTTAGTTACATATTATTTCCTTTTAAGTGTTTAAATATATAAAAACATGCAGTTATTACAAATTCCTGTGTAAATAAAGGAATAAATCCTTGTAAAAAAGTTTTTCCCGATTAAATCCTACTTTGAAGTGAAAATTCTAAGGAATAATAAGAGATAAAGTTAATATCATATTCATCCAGAAAGAAAACAATTGCAATGTCTCATACATATATATGTATTGGCTTTAATGTAATTCTAAATATTACTGTAGTATATTTTAATTATATCACTATAGACTAGATATACAATTACACAATTTCTACTTATTACAATTAGTATATACTGTATGCTGTATGAATATATATTTATTATATATATATATATATCTACAAAAGCTGTGAACTACAGAATTATATTTATAAAATAATTACAAATAACTGAATAATATATTGTATAATACTTTTACACAACATATAATTTCATTTTCAGTCAATTCCTAAAACCCAAAACTTATTTCTTTGTCAAAGATGTCCTGGAAAACTCTGTTAATCATTCCTTTTTTTAATGATTGTTTGAGCAGCTCCGATAATGAGCTGTAACTGAAGACTCAACTATGTCTCTTTGAAGAATCATCTGTTCCTGTCTTTCAATGTCCGCCATTTGTCTCTTTACAGAGCGGTCTGAACTTTGAATTATTAACTCTTTCTGCAAAGCGGACTCTTGGATTTTTTTATAGGGCTTATATCTAATATGTAATTTCCTCCTTATGTCATATATTTTATTCCGGGGATGACTCAGTTTAGGAGATTTTGACACTGGCTTTTGAAAAGATCTTATTCTGTCTGTTTGATTTATTTTCCTATCACGATTCTCATGTTTTCTAGCAAATCAAGGAATTGCGCACATTCAAATATAAGTATCTTTTTGTGGACGCAATAACACGAGATACAGAATTTAGGAATCCAAATTTGTCCACAAAATACTTTATCATTGATTGTGTTTTGACATTGGTAATGAGAGTTTTGTACAAACTTTCAAATATGGACATGAATGTAAAAGTACATTCTTTCCGACCAATCCTTAATTTTTTAAGAATCTCAATATCTGGACAATTTTCATTTAAGGCACAGAAAATCAGAATTTTCAGTCTGTTTTATCATCTAGATCTCCATGAAAATTCATTATCAAAACTCAACTTCATGTTAAGCGTCTGGAAAAGGTTGCAGGAAGCCACAATTTAAATAATTGATTTTTCTCAGCATTACTTAAATCAAGTTGTCAATAAAGCTTTCGAAGATTTCAGAATTTCTGCATACATGGATTTTGTTATCATTATGCAGGAATGATTTTGCATAATTTTAACAAATTTTTCCTAACTTTAATTTGGAGTTGGGCCTCTGAATTGTCTTCTATTTTTGGTGGCCTTTGAACATCCGTCTCTCGTACGTCATCTGCATCAGTTCTGAAGTCTCCTCCTATGTTCCCTCCTACATCAGTTCTCAAGTCTCCTCCCATGTTCCCTCCTACATCAGTTCTCAAGTCTCCTCCTATGTTCCCTCCATCTTTTTTTACGTCATCAGAGACAAGGTCACCTTGAGTAGCCATTACGGACACATGTCCCACATCTTGCTCAATTTCTCATTACAGTCAATTTCGGGAACATCACTGGTATCATCTGACACTATTTCTACACAGTCATCTTTAGATTTCTCTAATACAAAACTTGTGAAATACATGAACTAACTGTAATATGTTTTTTAATTTCTCTCTTTCTCTAGTAAAGGACACCAGCTTAGATTCTAGCTTTAGATTTTCCATTTCACATTCGGCATATAGCTGAGCCATAAAACTTCTAAATTTGACTGATCTACAGACATAAATTTCAGTCTACTTTGCTTAGAAAAAGAAGTAATAACATCCATATTTCTTACCTAGAAATATCTCAGCTTGTAGCTCCTTTCTTGGACAATGCTCTTGTCATCAGCACGTCTGATTCCTGTAGTCAACTCTTAGTCCTCATTCATAGGTTCTTTTCTTGATCCTGAAAATATCGTAGTGTGATTTCTTTGACGACTTGCACATCTGACGTCTTTTGCTTCTATTCCTCCCCTTGCAAGTTTTCAGAAATTCACACTCTAAAATCAAGTGTGACTGGCTGGCTCTCCAAAATGTTAAAAATGCTTATTTTAAGTATATTTTTCAAGGACTTGTTACCAGATGCGATACTTTAAAGAAAACGTCACGTTTCTTATAAAAAAAAATGTAGTGGTTTATTGGACTGTTTACCAAAAAAAACATCATTACAGGAAACATAAAATGAGTGAAATAGTTACGTAGATATTGTCCATTTGTCCATAGCAAAGCTTGTACACATCTTTCCTTGGTGTCCTGAATGGTAAGAATGACATCTGTTTCTCCGCAGCGCCTTAAGGAAGCAACACGTGGTTACATGGCAGCTGGCTGTTCATTCATCATAGTTCTTGTCAGAGTAAAGTGTCTGTAGAGAAAAACAAGCGCCCCCTTCATGTAGCCATTATATATAAGTCCCTTAGATCACGTGGTCTCTGTATATGGAGATGACACTCTACCATACAGAAATAGCATCTGTAATGTCAGCGAACGTTAACGTGTTTGGTACAGAATTGAATGTATAAAGAATAAATCCATAATCAATAATTAATATTTAACACACAGACATGAGGGATTCCTGCTCCTGTCTCTATGTAACACACAGACATGAGGGATTCAGGCTCTACTGTCTCTATGTAACACACAGACATGAGGGATTCCTGCTCTCCTGTCTCTATGTAACACACAGACATGAGGGATTCCTGCTCTCCTGTCTCCATGTAAACACACAGACATGAGGGATTCCTGCTGTCCTGTCTCTATGTAACACACGACACGAGGGATTCCTGCTCTCCTGTCTCCATGTAACACACAGACATGAGGGATTCCTGCTTTTCTGTCTCTATGTAACACACAGACATGAGGGATTCCTGCTCTCCTGTCTCTATGTAACACACAGACATGAGGGATTCCCGCTCTCCTGTCTCTATGTAACACACAGACATGAGGGATTCCCGCTCTCCTGTCTTATGTAAACAAAAAAGACATGAGGGATTCCTGCTCTCCTGTCTGTATGTAACACACAGACATGAGGGATTTGCTCTCCTGTATCCATGTAACACACAAACATGAGGGATTCCCGCTCTTCTGTCTCCATGTAACACACAGACATGAGGGATTCCCGCTCTCCTGTCTCCATGTAACACACAGACATGAGGGATTCCTGCTCTCCTGTATCCATGTAACACACAGACATAAGGGATTCCCGCTCTCCTGTATCCATGTAACACACAGACATGAGGGATTCCCGCTTCCTGTATCCATGTAACACAGAGACATGAGGTATTCCTGCTCTCCTGTCTCCATGTAACACACAGAATGAGGGATTCCCGCTCTCTGTATCCATGTAACACACAGACACGAGGGATTCCTGCTCTCCTGTCTCTATGTAACACACAGACACGAGGGATTCCTGCTCTCCTGTCTCCATGTAACACACAGACACGAGGGATTCCTGCTCTCCTGTCTCTATGTAGCACACAGACACGAGGGATTCCTGCTCTCCTGTCTCCATGTAACACACACACATGAGGGATTCCTGCTCTCCTGTCTCCATGTAACACACAGACACGAGGGATTCCTGCTCTCCTGTCTCTATGTAACACACAGACACGAGGGATTCCTGCTCTCCTGTATCCATGTAACACACAGACATGAGGGATTCCCGCTCTCCTGTATCCATGTAACACACAGACACGAGGGATTCCTGCTCTCCTGTCTCTATGTAACACACAGACACGAGGGATTCCTGCTCTCCTGTCTCCATGTAACACACAGACACGAGGGATTCCTGCTCTCCTGTCTCTATGTAGACATGAGGGATTCCGGCTCTCTTGTTTCCATGTAACACACAGACATGAGGGGTTCGGCTCTCCTGTCTCTAGTAGCACGCAGACATGAGGGATTCCTGCTCTCCTGTCAGTATGTAACACACAGACATAAGGGATTCCGGCTCTCCTGTCTCCATGTAACACACAGACATAAGGGATTCCTGCTCTCCCGTCTCTATGTAACACACAAACATGAGGGATTCCTGCTCTCCTGTCTCCATGTAACACACAGACATGAGGGATTCCTGCTCTCCTGTCTCCATGTAACACACAGACATAAGGGATTCCTGCTCTCCTGTCTCTATGTAACACACAAACATGAGGGATTCCTGCTCTCCTGTCTCCATGTAACACACAGACATGAGGGATTCCTGCTCTCCTGTCTCCATGTAACACACAGACATGAGGGATTCCTGCTCTCCTGTCTCCATGTAACACACAGAGATGAGGGATTCCTGCTCTCTGTTCCATGTAACACACAGACATGAGGAATTCCTGCTGTCCTGTATCCATGTAACACACAGACATGAGGGATTCCTGCTCTCCTGTCTCCATGTAAACACATACATGAGGGTTCCTGCTCTCCTGTCTCCATGTAACACACAGAGATGAGGGATTCCTGCTCTCCTGTCTCCATGTAACACACAGACATGAGGAATTCCTGCTCTCCTGTATCCATGTAACACACAGACATGAGGGATTCTGCTTCCTGTCTCCATGTAACACACAGACTGAGGGATTCCTGCTCTCCTGTCTCCATGTAACACACAGACATGAGGGATTCTGCTCTCCTGTCTCTATGTAACACACAGACATGAGCGATTCCCGCTCTCCTGTCTCCATGTACACACAGACATGAGGGATTCCTGCTCTCCTGTCTCCATGTAACACACAGACATGAGGGATTCCTGCTCTCCTGTCTCTATGTAACACACAGACATGAGCGATTCCCGCTCTCTGTCTCCATGTAACACACAGACATGAGGGATTCCTGCTCTCCTGTATCCATGTAACACACAGCTGGGGATTCC
>JARQOD010000001.1:511152785-511185223 GCA_033576555.1 Oophaga sylvatica
TTCAATTCATTAGGTGCATTCCGCAGACCCTAACATAATACTAGCGCCAGGGTCTGGCTAGTAAAATGGCGGATGACCAGCGTCTACCGCAGTACATCCAGCAGCTGGAGGTAGGTTGGCGGCTCTTGAGCGCACAACCTCAGCTGTGGATGTTACCGCAGTCGCTGTTCAGGCTGCTAGCGTGACTGCAGCCAGTTTGTCCTCTGCCCCTACATTATCCCACTTCCCGCTTCCTGACAAGTTTGCCGGTGACAGCAAGCAATGTAGGGGATTCGTGAGTCAGTGCTCTATACAGCTCGAGCTTCTGGCTGCACGTTTCCCCACGGATCGGGCACAAGTGGGTTTTGTACTGTCTCTACTGGCGTGGACTGGCTGACCATGTTAAAGACGCTTTGGCTACCAGGGAGATTCTCGCCACACTGGAGAAGCTTATCTCCATATCTACCCGCATCGACCTCCGTTTTCACCGCTGCTAAGAGAAATGAATATTCACTGCTTCCCCCAACACCCACATGGGTGTGGGAAGCAGTGAATATCATTACTTACCTGTCACCCGCTCCAACCGCTGAGCGCCGCTGTGTCCTCGCGTCCTCTCTTGCTGCGATGTTCAGGCAGATGGCGCGATGACATCAGTTAGTGTGCGCCGCTCCCTCTGCCTGAGCATTCACTGCCGGAGGACCGAAGACAGCGGCGCTCAGCGACAGGTAAATCTCTCAGGTGCCGGGGCCCTGAGCCAACGGTGACACCGGCAACTGTCCCTCATAGCGCGCCGGTGTCCCCGCTGCCCAGGACACCGGCACCTGGCCCCCAGCGACGAGAGGTGAGTATGTTTTTTTTTTTCTTTTTTTGCGGCAGCAGCTGCGTCAGCATAAAGGGGCCTATTCCATGCAGCATCTATGGGGGCACAGTCTGTGGAGCATCTACGGTGGCATAATCTATGGGGGCATAATCTGTGGAGCATGTAGGGGGCATAATCTATGGGGGCATAATTTGTGGAGCATCTATGGGGGGATAATACATGGGGCATCTATGGGGGCATAATCTATGGGGCACAGTCTGTGGGGCATCTATGGGGCATAATCTATGGGGCACAATCTGTGGAGCATCTATGGGGCATAATCTATGGGGGCACAGTCTGTGGAGCATCTATGGGGCATAATCTATGGGGTCACAGTCTGTGGAGCATTTATGGGAGCATAATCTATGGGGGCATAATCTGTGGAGCATTTATGGGGCATAATCTATGGAGCATCTATGGGGGCATAATCTATGGAGCATCTATGGGGGTATAATCTATGGAGCATCTATGGGGGCATAATCTAAGGAGCATTTATGGGGGCATAATCTATGGAGCATCTATGGGGCATAATCTATGGGGGCCCACAATCTATGGAGCATCTATGGGGCACAATCTATGGAGCTTCTATGGGGGCATAATCTATGGAGCATCTATGGGGCATAATCTATGGAGTATCTATGGGGGCACAATCTATGGAGAATCTATGGGGGCATAATACATGGGCATCTATGGGGCACAATCTATGGAGCATCTATGGGGGCATAATCTTGGAGCATTTATGGGGGCATAATCTATGGGGCATAATCTATGGAGCATCTATGGGGCATAATCTATGGAGTATCTATGGGGGCACAATCTATGGAGAATCTATGGGGGCATAATACATGGGCATCATATGGGGCACAATCTATGGAGCATCTATGGGGGCATAATCTGTGGAGCATTTATGGGGGCATAATCTATGGAGCATCTATGGGGCATAATCTATGGAGCATCTATGGGGGTATAATCTATGGAGCATCTATGGGGGCATAATCTAAGGAGCATTTATGGGGCATAATCTAAGGAGCATTTATGGGGCATAATCTATGGAGCATCTATGGGGCATAATCTATGGGGGCACAATCTATGGAGCATCTATGGGGGCACAATCTATGGAGCTTCTATGGGGGCATAATCTATGGGGGCATAATCTTTTGAGCATCTATGGGGGCATAATCTATGGAGTATCTATGGGGGCACAATCTATGGAGAATCTATGGGGGCATAATACATGGGCATCATATGGGGCACAATCTATGGAGCATCTTGTGGGGCATAATACATGGGGCAGCATATGGGGCATAATCTCATTTTCCACCCTAGGCTTATACTCGAGTCGATAAGTTTTCCCAGTTTTTTGTGGCAAAATTAGGGGGGTTGGCTTATACTCGAGTATATATAGTATCTATCTATTATCTATCTATATCTATCTATATATATATAGCATTATACCCTATGAGGGGGGGGCAGCATTATCCTCTATGAGGGGGGCAGCATTATCCCTTATGGGGGGCAGCATTATCCCCTATGAGGGGGCTGCTTTATAATCTATGAGGTAGGCTACCCCAACTCCTGCTACATAATTAAGACATGTACTACCTTATATTATACCCTGATATTAGTGTGTTTACTGCGCAATTGGTGGTCTTGTATTTATTTCTATGTAGCTACATAGTGGGCCCCAAGAATGATTTTCTCTGGTGGGCCCAAGGTGTTCCAGTCCGACGCTGCCAGTGACTGTCCGGGTAGTGAATGGGTTGACATTGCCCTCGCCAATTACACATCAGACTGTCCCTCTTACTTTGTGTGTACCCCCTTCCCATCAGGAAATTTTTTCCCTTCTCGTCCTTCCCGAGGGAATAGACAAAATCCTACTGGGAGTACCCTGGCTCCGTTCCCACTCCCCTCATATTGAGTGGACCTCCGGTAGGATACTGGGTTGTAGTGAGTCCTGTAAGGACAGATGTGTCAGGGAGTGCATTCAGGTTACCACTGAGGATACCCGCAGATCTTTCTCCTCTTCCCAAGTGCTATCAGTCATATGCAGACGTGTTCTCTAAAAAGGCTGCGGAGACTCTGCCGCCCCATCGTCCCTACGACTGTCCTATTGACCTCTTGTCTGGAGCAGAACCTCCTCGAGGAAGGGTCGATCCCCTCTCTCTTCCTGAGACGGAGGCTATGTCTCAATATATCCAGGAGAATCTGGCAAGAGGGTTCATTAGGAAGTCGGTGTCACCAGCAGGAGCGGGGTTCTTCTTCGTGCAGAAGAAGAGTGGAGAATTACGTCCGTGTATAGATTACAGAGGTCTTAAAGGCATCACCGTTAAGAATAAGTACCCGTTGCCCCTGATTTCTGAGCTCTTTGATAGGCTCCGGGGAGCAAGGGTATTTACTAGATTAGATCTGCGTGGTGCTTATAACCTGATTCACATCCGTGAAGGGGACGAATGGAAGACGGCTTTTAATACCAGGGATGGGCATTATGAATACCTGGTGATGCCCTTCGGGCTCTATAATGCCCCAGCCGTTTTCCAAGACTTTGTCAATGACATGTTCCGGGATATGCTTTCCACCTCTGTAGTAGTCTATCTGGATGATATTCTCATCTTTTCTCCAGATATTGACTCTCACCGGAGGGACGTCTGCAAAGTCTTCGACCTGTTACGGGCGACTCCCTCTATGCAAAGTTGGAGAAATGCATGTTTGAGCAGGAGTCTTTACCTTTCCTGGGCTATATCATCTCCGACCAGGGATTGGCTATGGATCCTGCCAAACTAAAGGCTGTGATGGATTGGCAAGAACCACATTCTCTTAAAGCGGTGCAGCGCTTTATGGGGTTCATTAATTACTATCGCCAATTCATTGCCCATTCTCCGCTTTGGTAGCTCCCTCGGTAGCCCTCACCAAGAAGGAAGCCAATCCCAAATTGTGGTCAGAGGAGGTATCCAAGGCCTTTACTTCAATTAAGTCCCATTTTGCTAGCGCTCCCATCTTACATCGCCCCGAGGTTGATAAGCCTTTTATATTGGAGGTAGATGCCTCGTCCGTTGGTGCTGGAGCAGTCCTTTTTCAAAAGGATGCTCAAGGTCGGAAACATCCTTGTTTCTTCTTTTCCAAGACCTTCACACCAGCGGAGAGGAATTATTCCATTGGGGATAGGGAGTTGCTAGCCATGAAGTTGGCCTTTTCCGAATGGAGACATCTCCTGGAGGGGGCTCGCTTTCCCTTTCAAGTTTTCACTGACCACAAAAATTTGGTCTATTTACAGACCGCCCAGCGGCTAAATTCTCGTCAGGCCAGATGGTCCCTGTTCTTCTCCTGGTTCCATTTCACCCTCCATTTCCTCTCCGATGAGAAGAACATTCGTGCCGACGCTTTATCTCGCTCCGTGGTGTCCTCTGAGGAGGTGGAGGAGGAGCCTCGGCTTATTGTCCCCACAGAGAGCCTAAGAACGGTGGCTCCGGTTTCGCTTGAGTCTGTGCCCCCGGGCAAGACTTTTGTGCCCACCAATATGCGACCGGAAGTACTCTCTTGGGCACATTCGTCCAGGGTGGGTGGACATTTTGGGACAAAAAGGACTTCTGAGTTGCTGGCGAGGACATACTGGTGGCCGCAGATGGCCCGTGACGTCAGGGAGTATGTTCAGGCGTGCATCTCCTGCGCCAAGAACAAATCCCCTCGACAACGGCCGGCTGGGCTACTTTTCCCTTTGCCGGTGGCAGACAGGCCCTGGGAGATGGTCGGGATGGATTTTGTGGTGGGCTTAGCCAAGTCTCGGGGCTGCACCATCATCTGGGTGATAACCGACCACTTATCTAAAATGGTGCACTTGGTGCCGTTACCACGGTTACCGTCTGCACGGGCCTTGGCAGCATTATTCATTAGACATATTTTCCGCCTACATGGTATGCCAGACAAAATTGTCAGTGATTGAGGTCCCCAGTTTGCGTCTCGGTTCTGGAGAGAGCTGTGTCGTTTACTCAGCATTGAGTTGAATCTCTCCTCTGCATACCATCCCGAGATAAATGGGTTGGTAGAGAGGGCCAACCAGACCTTGGTCACATACTTGCGACATTTTGTCTCTGCCAGGCAGGATGACTGGGCATCCTTGCTACCGTGGGCTGAGTTCGCTCTAAATAATTCTGTGGCTGACTCCACCGGACAGACCCCATTCCTCCTGAACTACGGTCAGCATCCGCGGGTACCAGTGCCCATGCCCGTGTCTTCCGCCGATTCCAGGGTGGCAGACTGGGCTGTGGAGGCACGGGACATTTGGGACCGCGCACAGGATGCCATTCAGGCCTCCAAAGAGAGAATGAGGTCTTCGGCCGATGCCCATCAGCGCCCCGCTCCTACATTTGCTCCGGGTGACCTAGTGTGGCTTTCTGCCCGAAACATCAGGCTATGTGTAGAGTCCACCAAGTTGGCACCTCGCTTTTTGGGCCCCTTTAAAGTTCTTGAGCAGGTGAACCCGGTGGTTTACCGCCTAGCCCTTTCGCCTCGCCTTGGTATCACCGACACCTTTCACGTGTTCCTCCTGAAACCCGTGGCCATTTCCCGGTTTTCCGAGTCATCTGCCGGGACGCCGGGTTCATCTACCGACGATCATGAGGTGAACGCCATTGTTGGGTGCAAGGTGGTGCGAGGCAAAAATTTTATTTGGTGGATTATGGGCCTGAGGATAGGTCCTGGGAGCCTGCCAAGCATGTTCACGCTTTGCAGCTCATCGCTGCCTTTGAGCGCAGCGAGGCCCAAAGAAGGGGGGCCTTAGAAGGGGGTAATGTTAGGGTTTGATTTCCCCCTGCTGCACAAGGGGAGTCTCGAACCAGTCCGGCTGCGGTCCCCCATCCATCTCCGGCCGCAGTGGAGCCTGCTCAGCAGAGACGTCGGTCCCAGCGTCTTGCCCATTCCAATACTGTGCAGAGACTTGCTGCTTGCCCCTCCTGGATCTTCTATTATAGCCAGTTCTGGAGCAGACCTCTTTGGGACGAAGTCCTGCGTTTCCCCTTCTGAGCATGCCCAGGGTAAGATCTCTCATTGGAGATCAGGGGTCACATGTTCAGGTACTGCAGCAGCTCCTATTGGTCCGGCAGGAAGGTCCTGAAACTACATGTGTTTTGGAACAGTTTCTCATTGGTCCTTTTTCTGGCAGGTCCTGTAGCTGTTACTATAAAAGGGTGGCATGGCTGGGCCGCCATGCGCTAGTATCAAATCTGTTACGTGCTTCGCCAGTGAGGTCATGTATGCATGTGGTTAGTCTGGCTGAAATAAGCCCTAGAATACTGGCACCTCCGTTGAGGAGATTGTATGCAAGTGTTCAGGGCTCGGCTGAAAACGCCATTAGAATACCGGCTACTCCGGTGAGGAGATTGTTGCTTGTGTTCTGACTGCATGACCTCAGACTGCAATCCGCTTAGCAGTCATCTGTGTTCCCTGTGAGTCTAACAGGACACAGTCTTTTTCTCAGCGGCTCTGTGACGCAACAGGGTTCGCTTTAGAACGCTGGTTCAGCGCCCTAGCGTTTTACTTTGCGGCTCACTGAAGCTAAGTGAGTTCGCACTTATCGCCATATAGCGCTGTGTCATTCCCGTTAACGGCTCTGGGGATTAACAGAGTTTGCACTAACTGCCACAGCACGCTACGGCGTTTATTTTAGCGACTCTGCGGGATAACAGAGTTCGCTACTTTCGCCATCTTACTAGCAGCGGGCTTCGCCTGCACGGTGGACCCCGGGCTGCGAACGCACCTCTCTACTATATCTATTAGATGCGTTCCGCAGACCCTAACACTCACATGATTCTGTGAGCCAAAGTATGGAAAATTTATAGCTCTCAAAATATGGTGATGCGAAAATTATTTATTTAGTGTGACAGCTGCCAAGCATAAAAACCCGCTATAAAAACTCGTTATAAATAGTAGATCAAACCCTCCTTTATCTCCACCTTAGTTAGGGAAAAACAATAAAATAAAAAAAATATTTACTCCGATTTTCCCATTAGGGTTGGGGTTGGGGTTAGGGTTATGGTTAGTGTTGGGGCTAAAGTTAGGGTTAGGGTTTGGGCTAAAGTTAAGGTTAGGGTTGGGGCTAAAGTTAGGGTTAGGGTTGGGGCTAAAGTTAGGGTTGACTTGGGGCTAAAGTTAGGGTTAGGGTTGGGCTAAAGTTAGGGTTAGGGTTGGGATTAGGGTTAGGGGTGTGTTGGGGTTAGGGTTGGAGTTAGAATTGGGGGTTTCCACTGTTTAGGCACATCAGGGGCTCTCCAAACACGACATGGCATCTGATGTCGATTCCAGCCAATTCTGCATTGAAAAAGTCAAACGTGTTCCTTCCCTTCCGAGCTTTGCCATGCACCCAAAGAGTGGTTTACCCCCACATATAGGATACAAGCATAATCAGGACAAATTGCACAACTTTTGGGGTCCAATTTCTCCTGTTACCCTTGGGAAAATAAAAAATTGGAGGAGAAAAGATAATTTTGTGAAAAAAATATGATTTCTTATTTTTACGGCTCTACATTATAAACTTCTGTGAAGCACTTAGAGGTTAAAAGTGCTCACCACACATCTAGATAAGTTCCTTAGGGGGGTCTACTTTCCAAAATGGTGTCACTTGTGGTGGGTTTCCACTGTGTAGGCACATCAGGGGCTCTCCAAACGCGACATGGCATCCAATCTCAATTCCAGCCAATTTTGCATTGAAAAGTCAAACGGCAGTCCTTCCCTTATGAGCTCTGCCATGCGCCCAAAGAGTGGTTCCCACCCACATATGGCGTATCAGCGTACTCAGGACAAATTGTACAGCAACTTTTGGAGTTCAATTTCTACTGTTACCCTTGGTAAAATAAAACAAATTGGATCTGAAGTAAATTTTTTGTGAAAAAAAGTTAAATGTTTATTTTTTTTAAACATTCCAAAAATTCCTGTGAAGCACTTGAAGGGTTAATAAACTTCTTGCATGTGGTTTTGAGCACCTTGAGGGGTACAATTTTCAGAATGGTGTCACTTTTAGGTATTTTCTATCATATAGACCCCTCAAAGTGACTTCAAATGTGATGTGGTCCCTAAAAGAAAATGATGTTGTAAAAATGAGAAATCGCTGGTTAACTTTTAACTTTTATAACTTCCTAACAAAAAAAAAAAATTTGATTCCCAAATTGTTCTGATGTAAAGAAGACATGTAGGAAAAGGTACTTATTAAGTATTTTGTGTGACATATCTCTGTCATTTAAGAGCATGAAAATTCAAAGTTGGAAAATGGCGAAATTTTCACAATTTTCGCCAAATTTCGGTTTTTTTTTACAAATAAACGCAAGCCATATCAAAGAAATTTTACCACTATCATGAAGTACAATATGTCTTGAGAAAACATTGTCAGAATCACCGGGATCCATGGAAGCGTTCCAGAGTTATTACCTCATAAAAAGACAGTGGTCAGAATTGTAAAAATTGGCCCAATCATTAACGTGCAAGTCACCCTTGGGGGTTAAGGGGTTAAAGAAGGGGACCGGGTGTTGGTACTAGTGCCAACCATAGAGAGTATGCTCATGGCCAAGTGGCAAGGGCCATATGAGATACGGGGGAAGGTGGGAGAAGTAAATTATATTGTGTACAAGTCCGGAAAGTTGAAACCCGAACAACTGTACCATGTCAACCTACTAAAAGCCTGGAAGGACCAGGAATGTTTGGTCATGTAGGCGACTCCAGTCGTACCAACGGGGAACCCTCTATCAATGGTCAAGGATGCAGCCGAGGTTGAGGTTAAAATAAATGACACTCTCACAAAACAGCAATGACGGGAAGCTTGGGCTCAGGTGCAATGGAATACGGACGTATTCTCAGAGCTGTCAGGGCGGACCTCGGTGATACAGCATGACATAGTCACCGAGCCCTGGGTAAGGGTATGGATGAAACCATACCGAGTGTCAGAGGCCCGGCAGCAAGCCATCGCAGCTTTAGTGAAGCAAATGCTCCATTTAGGAGTCATCGAGGAATCCCGGAGAGAGTGGGCTAGCCCCATAGTTCTTATTCCAAAGCCAGACGGGTCATTCATTACGCTTTTGTAATGACTTCAGGAAATTGAATGAGGTGCCAAAGTTTGACCTCTATCCAATGCCCCGGGTGGACAAGCAAATTGAGAGACTGGGGGAGGACTAGTATTTCACCATGCTTGATCTCACCAAATGTTACTGGCAGTTTCCATTAACAGCATTGGCGAAAGAAAAGACCGCTTTTATAACGCCAGAGGGTCTCTATCAATATGTTGTCTTGCCTTTTGGGTTACATGGGACTCCGGCCACATTCCAGAGGCTGATAGACATTGTGTTAGAGCCTCATCGGAAATATGCGTTGGCCTATTTAGAAGACATAGTCTTCTTTAGCACAGATTGGAATACCCACCTGTCCTGGGTACAAGCAGATGAAAGTAAAAAAAGTAAAATTCTTGTTTTTGTCATTAAAATAAGTTTGTGGAGTCTCTCAGAATCACGGGGTTAACAGCAAACCCAAAGAAATTCACTATAGGAGTCACGGAAGCCCAGAACTTAGGTTACATTATCGGCCGTGGGGTTATTAACCCCTTACTGCCATCGGACGTACTATCCCGTCCATGGTACCTGGGCCCGTATGACCGGGGACGGGATAGTACGTCCCGTGCGATCGGACGCGCTCCCGGGGGAGCGCAGCCGATCGCGGCAGGGTGTCAGCTGATTATCACAGCTGACACCCAGCACTATGTGTCAGGAGCGGTCACGGACCGCTCCTGGCACATTAACCCCTGGCACACCGCGATCAAACATGATCGCGGTGTACCCGGGGCACAGGGGAGGATCGCGCAGGCAGGGGGCTCCCTGCACGCTCCCCTGAGACCCTCAGAGCAGCGCGATGTGTCGCGCTGTTCCGAGGGTCCGTCCTCCCTCCAGGTCCCAGGATCCAAGATGGCGCCGGGGTCCTGCAGGGAGGCGGCTTCCTCAGTGCCTGCTGATAGCAGGCACTGAGAAGCCTGTGTCTCGACCACGCACCACAATTGTGGGTTACCAGGGCAATGGGGTACTCAGAGCCGAGCCCATGGAAGTCTATGGGGTTTGTCACAGGTAGCGGTGGCTCGGTCTGTGGCCCTGGCGGTCTGGCGTATGTTGGGGGAATATTTACAGGGGATAGATATATTTACAGTTCGTGACGCCACCTGTAGTCTCTGGTAATTTGTACCAGCGCTGCTGTAGATCTCTGAGGGGATGGTGATGCAGCTAGATGTCGGGTCCCTACAGGTGGGACTCTTCCCTCAGGTCGGTAGTTAAAGCAGGTTGTGCAGGCATGCAAGTAAATAACACAGTCTCACACGATCAGCGTCTTTCCATACCTTTACTTGTAAGATGGTAAGGCAGGTCCCAGGGAGGCTGATCCAAGGAGAATGTATTTCGAGATAGCAGCTGGACAAGTTAGGGGCCTCCTTTACTTTCACAACAATGAGTACAACCAGCATGAAGCGTAGTTCCCTCTATAACTCCAGCTATTCCTTAGCTGTACTGCCCAGTCAGTTTTGTGGTCGGAGCCTTCCTGTGAGAGAGCAATTTCCTTATGTTGCCGGTGCACAATGAACTAAAGTACTTCACCATCCTTGATCCACCAATGTTACGACTATTTCTAACAGCTTCGCGAAAGGGAAAAGCCGGTTTTATTAACAGCGAGGGCTTATATATGTGTCTCCTTTTGGTTACACGTGACCGGATTCAATGTGGGGACTTGTTTAAGCCTCATCAAAAGCACCTATTTAGAACATAGTCCTTCTACTGCAGCCTTGTACCACTGTCTCGGGTACAAAACACAATGAAAAGTAAAAAGTAAATTCTTTTTTTTCATTTAGTTTGCGGGATCTCTCAGAAATCACTAGGGTAAGAAAACCCAAGAAATTTCACTATGGGTACGGAAGAGAACTTGAGTAATTATCGCACTGTAATCCTTACTGCTTATCGGACTTCATGTATGGTACTGGCCTTGACCAGGCGAGGGATTATATCCGTGCGCATCGACGGCTCCCTGGTGAGCCAGCTGATCGCGGCAGGCTGTGGACTGATTCTCACCAAGCGACACCCAGCACAGTTGTCAGTCCGGTCACGGACCGAACTGACACATTAATCCACTGCAACGCGATAACTACCGTGTACCGCACTCCGCACAGTGGGTCTCACTCCCTAGATAGAGCAGGCGATGTTGTCGGCATGGTTCGAGGCCGTTACTCCCTTTCCTCCCAATCCAATCGCCGGGTTGAACGCGTTCTGTGCCTACTAAAGCAGGCACAGACCTGCAGCACTGCCAGAGCGATCGCTGGTGTACAGAGTGTTGTGCACACTGTCACACCAGCGATCTGCTAAAATACTGTGATGTCCCACCCTGGGACGAAAGTAAAAAAGTTAAAAAAAATGAAAATAAAAAGTGGTAAAAAAAATCATAAAAAAAAAAAAAAATATTCCCAATAAATTAATTTCTTCCTGTAAATAAAAAAAACAAAACAATAAAAGTACACATATTTGGTATTGCCGCGTCCGTAACGACCCCCCCTATAAAACTATCCCACTAGTTAACCCCTTTAGTGAACCCCTTAAAAAAAAAAAAAACTAAGCAAAAAATCAATGCTTTATCATCATACCGCGAACAAAAAGTGGAATAACACGCGATCAAAAAGACCGATATAAATAAACATAGTACCGCTGAAAACATCATCTTGTCCGCAAAAAACGAGCCTTCATACAGCATCATCAGGAAAAAATAAAAAAGTTATAGCTCGCAGAATAAAGCGATGCAAAAATAATAATTTTTTAGATAAAATTGCTTTTATTCTATAAAAGCCCCAAAACATAAAAAAATGATATAAATGAGGTATCACCGTAATCGTACTGACCCGAAGAATAAAACTGCTTTATCAATTTTACCACACGCGGAACGGTATAAACGCCTCCCCCAAAAGAAATTCATGAATTGCTGATTTTTGTTCATTCTAACCTCCCAAAAATCGATATAAAAAGCGATCAAAAAAGTCACGTGGTCAAAAATGGTAGCAATAAAAACGTCACCTCGTCCCGCAAAAAATAAGACCTCAAATGACTCTGTGAGCCAAAATATGCAAAAATTATAGCTCTCAAAATGTGGTGATGCAAAAAACTACTTTTTGCAATAAAAAGCGTCTTTTAGCGTGACAGCTGCCAATCACAAAAACCCGCTATAAATAGTAAATCAAACCCCCCTTTATCACCCCCTTAGTTAGGGAAAAATAATAAAATTAAAAAATTTTATTTATTTCCATTTTTCCATTAGGGTTAGGGTTGCGGCTAAAGTTAGGGTTAGGGTTGGCGCTAACGTTAGGATTAGGGTTAGGGTTGGGATTAGGGTTAGGGTGTGTTAGGGTTAGGTTTGTGGTTAGGGTTGGGACTAGGGTTAGGGGTGTGTTGGGGTTTAGGGTTGGAGTTAGAATTGGGGGGTTTCCGCTGTTTAGGCACATCAGGGGCTCTCCAAATGTGACATGGCGTCTGATCTCAATTCCAGTCAATTCTGCGTTGAAAAAGTCAAACGGTGCTCCTTCACTTCTGAGCTCTGCCGTGCGCCCAAACAGTAGTTTACCCCCACATATGGGGTATCAGCGTACTCTGTACCCCAAGAGTTATTGTGCAATTTGTCCTATTTCTTCTGTTACCCTTGGGAAAATAAAAACTGGGGGCGAAAATATCATTTTTGTAAAAAAAAAATGATTTTTTTTTGTTTTTACGGCTGTAATAAACTTCTGTGAAGCACTTGGGGCTTCATAACGCTCACCACACATCTAGATAAGTTCCTTGTGGGGTCTATTTTCCAAAATGGGGTCACTTGTGGGGGGTTTCCACTGTTTAGGCGCATCAGGGGCTCTCCAAATGCGACAAGACGCCCCCAGACCATTCCATCAAAGTCTGTAATCCAAAACGTCACTACTTCCCTTCCGAGCCCTGACGTGCGCCCATACAGTAGTTTTCTCCCACATATTGGGTATCAGCGTACTCAGGAAAATTGGACAACAACTTTTGGGGTCCAATTTCTCTTGTTACCCTTTTGAAAATAAAATATTTGGGGCGAAAAAATCATTTTTGTAAAAAAAAAAAAAGATTTTTTATTTTACGGCTGTACGTTATAAACTTCTGTGAAGCACTTTCGGGTTCAAAGTGCTCACCACACATCTAGATAAGTTCCTTGTGGGGTCTATTTTCCAAAATGGGGTCACTTGTGGGGGGTTTCCACTGTTTAGGCACATCAGGGGCTCTCCAAATGCAACATGACGCCCCCAGACCAATCCATCAAAGTCTGCAATCCAAAACGTCACTACTTCCCTTCCGAGCCCCGACATGCGCCCATACAGTAGTTTACTACAACATATTGGGTATCAGCGTACTCAGGACAAATTGGACAACAACTTTTGGCATCCAATTTCTCCTGTTACCCTTGTGAAAATAAAATATTGGGGGCAAAAAAATCATTTTTGTAAAAAAAAAAAAAGATTTTTTATTTTACGGCTGTACGTTATAAACTTCTGTGAAGCACTTGGGGGTTCAAAGTGCTCACCACACATCTAGATAAGTTCCTTGAGGAGTCTAGTTTCCAAAATGGTGTCATTTGTTGGGGGTTTCCACTGTTTAGGCAGATCAGGAGCTCTCCAAACACGACATGGCATCCAGCCAATTCTGCGTTGAAAAAGTCAAACGGCGCTCCTTCCCTTCCAAACTCTGCCATGCACCCAAACAGTGGTTTACCCCCACATATGGGGTATCAGCGTACTCAGGACAAATTGCACAATAACTTTTGGAGTCTTGTTACCTTGGGAAAATAAAAATTGGGGTGAAAAGATCAATTTTGTGGAAAAAATATGATTTTTTAATTTTACGGCTCTACGTTATAAACTTGTGTGAAGCACTTGGGGGTTCAAATTGCTCACCAAAGATCTAGATAAGTTCCTTAGGGGGTCTAGTTTCCCAAATGGGGTCACTTGTGGGGGGTTTCCACTGTTTAGGCACATCAGGGACTCTCCAAATGCAACATGGCGTCTAATCTCAATTCCAGCCAATTTTGGTTGGAAAAAGTCAAATGGTGCTCCTTCCCTTCCGAGCTCTGCCGTGCGCCCAAACAGTGATTCCCCCCCACATATGGGATATCAGCGTACTCAGGACAAATTGGACAATAACTTTTGAGGTCCAAGTTCTCCTGTTACCTATGGGAAAATAAAAAATTAGTGACTAAGAGATAATTTTTGTGGGAAAAAAATAGGATTTTTTATTTTCATGCCCGGGCATTATAAACTTGTGTGAAGCACTTTGGGGTTCAAAGTGCTCACCAAAGATCTAGATAAGTTCCTTAGGGGGTCTAGCTTCCAAAATGGGGTCACTTGTGGGGGGTTTCCACTGTTTAGGCTCATCTGGGGCACTACAAGTGGAACATGACCCCCATCAATGTTTGCATTCCAAAACGTTACTGCTTCCTTTCCAAGCCCTGCCATGCGCCCAAACAGTTTTCCCCCCCCACATATGGGGTATCAGCGTACTCAGGACAAATTGGACAACAACTTTTGGGGTCCAATTTCCTTGGGAAAAATCAAAAATTTGGGACTAAAAAATCATTTTTGTGGAAAATTGTTTTGTTTTTTTTTCACACCCAGGCATTATAAACTTTTGTGAAACACTTTGGGGTTCAAAGTGCTCACAACAGATCTAGATAAGTTCCTTAGGGGGTCTAGTTTCCAAAATGGTGTCACTTGTGGGGGGTTTCCACTGTTTAGGCGCATCAGGGGCTCTCCAAACACGACATGGCATCCAATCTCAACTCCAGCCAATTTTAGTTTGAAGAAGTCAAACGGCGCTCCTTCCCTTACGAGCTCTGCCGTGTGCCCAAACAGTGGTTTTCCCCACATATGGGGTATTGGCGTACTCAGGAGAAATTGCACAACAACTTTATCTGTCCATTTTCTCCTTTTACCCTTGTGAAAATAAAAAAAAGTTTGTAAAAGATCATTTTTGTGGCTAAAAAGTTAAATATTCATTTTTTCGTTCCACGTTGCTTCAGCTCCTGTGAAGCACCTGAAGGGTTAATAAAATTCTTGAATGTGGTTTTGAGTACCTTGAGGGGTGCAGTTTTTAGAATGGTGTCACTTTTGGGTATTTTCTGCCATATAGACCCCTCAAAGTAACTTCAAACGTGAGGTGGTCCCTAAAAAAATGGCTTTGTAAATTTTGTTGTAAAAATGAGAAATCACCGGTCAACTTTTAACCCTTATAATTTCCTAACAAAAAAAAATTTTGGTTCCAAAATTGTGCTGATGTAAAGTAGACATGTGGGAAATGTTATTTCTTAACTATTTTGTATGACATATTTCTCTGTTTTAAGGGAAAAAAAATTCAAAGTTTGAAAATTGCAAAATTTTCAAATTTTCGCCATATTTGCATTTTTTTCAAAAATAAATGCAAGGTATATCGAAGAAATTTTACCACTAACGTGAAGTACAATATGTCACGAGAAAACAATCTCAGAAGCGCGCAGATCCGTTGAAGCGTTCCAGAGTTATAACCTCATATAGAGACAGTGGTCAGAATTGTAAAAATTGGCCCGGTCATTAACGTGCAAACCACCCTTGGGGTGAAGGGGTTAAACCCCAAGTAAACAAGATCGAGGCCATCCAAAATTGGCCCAAGCCGTTAAGTACCAAACAGGTGAGGGCATTCCTCGGAATCATTGGATAAAAACAACAGCGTGCCGAAACGCGCATTGGTAAAGGCGCTTGTCCAGGAGACCAGGAACATACTCTCTTGTAAGTTACCCTTATGATTTGTGAGACTGTATATACATATTTCTGTGATAAAATCTTTTCCTGGTCATAAAAATCCATGATGTGGATATACTGACACCTGTTGGTGTCTTTACACTTTGCACCTTATTTTTCACTTCATTCTGAATATATGCATTATCCATAATGCACTTGTGCTACACTCTTTTTTACACTTTGTGCACTTTATAATATACTCTTTTTTAGCTACATGTGTACACTTTTATTGTATATGCCGTGTGTTTTTTTAGATTGTACTTTTCACACATTTTTTGCATTTTTATATCCACATCATTCTTATATGTTTGATGGACATTTACGCACTTGTGTGAGCATATTGATATTGGTATATTTTTTCTGACATTGTACATTATTTTAAACTGTGATATTTAAATAAAATCTATATTATTGTGTACCATATGGACTTATAATTGGTGTTTTCTCTGGGTTTGGCTCGGAATCATTGGGTAGTACTTCTGGTTTATACCCAATTTTGTGGGGAAATCAGCACCCCTAACTGACCTATTAAGAGGTAAGAAGTCGGTGATGGTCCGGTGGAATCCTCAAGTGGAGGAAGCATTCCAGTCCATGAAGTCGGTGTTGTGTGGACAGCCAGTCCTCATCAGCCCCAACTTCAAGGAAACATTTATTGTGCAGACAGATGCCTTGGAGGTAGGTTTAGGAGCGTTGCTGTCGCAAGAGGTGAACTGGGATGAGCATCCAGTCACCTACTTGAGCAGGAAACTGACCCCAGCAGAGAAAAATGATAGCATAGTGGAGAAAGAGTGCTTGGAAATAAAGTGGGCCTTGGAGTCCCTACTCTACTGTTTGCTCTGGTGTCAGTTTAGTTTCGTAACGGACAATTCACCTCTCTTCTGGATGAGAGACGCAAAGGAACAGCATGCTCGGGTCACCAGATGGTTCCAGGTCCCTACAGAACTTCAGTTTTTCAGTGGAACATCGGGTGGGGAAGTCACAGGGAAATGCGGATGCACTAGCACGGGCCCCCTGTATGGTGAAAAATGTTCAACCCCACAAGTTTGAACAGAGGGGGGGGGATATGTGAGGCAGTGACCGGTGTCATATTCGAGGGTCGCTATGTGTCACCCAGGATGCTTCCAGAAGTGTATTGAGGCCGCGGGAGTGCATTGCAGTCACAGGCATAGCTGTGATTGCAATGCAAAATAAAAGTAAGTGTTGTTCTTGGGCAAGCTATTTGTTCAAGGCAGATTTAAGAAACCCTGCCATGGGCTTTTATTTTTAAACGGACTACAGGATGGTAGTGGGGCGGTCCGTTTACTTCCCGGCCAGGTCTTCTATGTGGCCTACGGCCACAGGTTGCTTGTGAAAACCCTGCACCAGTGGGTTGGGTGTGTGAGTTTTTGGTTTGCAAGCCTGCAGAGCAGGAGGCTCTGCAGAGCTCAGACTGTGTAAGGTAACACTGAGCCAAGCAGAGCCAAAAGGCCAGTTACCCCTCAGTGTAGCACAGTGGTACAGTCGTCCACGGCAACCGGTCTTGGATGTGGACTGTCTTGTTTCCCGGCTTCGATCCAGAGGATTTCATGTGCTGTTTATTTCTATGAGTTTGGAAATAAAATACGTTTTGCTTTGAACTTTGTTGGGTCACTGCTTGTCTATCACACTGCAACAACCCCGCTGCATTACAATATACACTATACAATATACTGAGAATTACACCTAGTATACAGTACAGGAGAAGAGGTACTGTGCAATGCATATATACAGAATAATACAAATACTGAGAATTACACCCAGTATACAGGACAGGAGAAGTGGTACTGTGCAGTGTATATATACAGAATAATACAGATACTGAGAATTACACCCAGTATACAGGACAGGAGAAGTGGTACTGTGCAATGTATATATACAGAATAATACAAATACTGAGAATTACACCCAGTATACAGGACAGGAGAAGTGGTACTGTGCAGTGTATATATACAGAATAATACAGATACTGAGAACTACACCTAGTATACAGGACAGGAGCTGTGGTACTGTGCAGTGTATATATACAGAATAATACAGATACTGAGAATTACACCCAGTATACAGGACAGGAGAAGTGGTACTGTGCAGTGTATATATACAGAATAATACAGATACTTAGAATTACACCCAGTATACAGGAGAAGTGGTACTGTGCAGTGTATATATACAGAATGATACAGATACTGAGAATTACACCCAGTATACAGGACAGGAGAAGTGGTACTGTGCAGTGTATATATACAGAATAATACAGATACTTAGAATTACACCCAGTATACAGGAGAAGTGGTACTGTACAATGTATATATACAGAATAATACAAATACTGAGAATTACACCCAGTATACAGGACAGGAGAAGTGGTACTGTGCAGTGTATACATACAGAATAATACAGGTACTGAGAATTACACCCAGTACACAGGACAGGAGAAGTGGTACTGTGCAGTGCATATATACAGAATAATACAGAAACTGAGAATTACACCCAGTATACAGGACAGGAGAAGTGGTACTGTGCAGTGTAGATATACAGAATAATACAGATACTGAGAACTACACCCAGTATACAGGACAGGAGCTGTGGTACTGTGCAGTGTATATATACAGAATAATACAGATACTGAGAATTACACCCAGTATACAGGACAGGAGAAGTGGTACTGTGCAGTGTAGATATACAGAATAATACAGATACTGAGAATTACACCCAGTATACAGGATAGGAGAAGTGGTACTGTGCAGTGTATATATACAGAATAATACAGATACTGAGAATTACACCCAGTATACAGGACAGGAGAAGTGGTACTGTGCAGTGTAGATATACAGAATAACACAGATACTGAGAATTACACCCAGTATACAGGATAGGAGAAGTGGTACTGTGCAGTGTATATATACAGAATAATACAGATACTGAGAATTACACCCAGTATACAGGACAGGAGAAGTGGTACTGTGCAGTGTATATATACAGAATAATACAGATACTGAGAATTACACCCAGTATACAGGACAGGAGAAGTGGTACTGTGCAGTGTATATATACACAATAATACAGATACTGAGAATTACACCCAGTATACAGGACAGGAGAAGTGGTACTGTGCAGTGTATATATACAGAATAATACAGATACTGAGAATTACACCCAGTGTACAGGACAGGAGAAGTGGTACTGTGCAGTGTATATATACAGAATAATACAGATACTGAGAATTACACCCAGTATACAGGACAGGAGAAGTGGTACTGTGCAGTGTATATATACAGAATAATACAGATACTGAGAATTACACCCAGTATACAGGATAGGAGAAGTGGTACTGTGCAGTGTATATATACAGAATAATACAGATACTAAGAATTACACCCACTATACAGGACAGGAGAAGTGGTACTGTGCAGTGTATATATACAGAATAATACAGATACTGAGAATTACACCCAGTATACAGGACAGGAGAAGTGGTACTGTGCAGTGTATATATACAGAATAATACAGATACTGAGAATTACACCCAGTATCCAGGACAGGAGAAGTGGTACTGTGCAGTGTATATATACAGAATAATACAGATACTGAGAATTACACCCAGTATACAGGACAGGAGAAGTGGTACTGTGCAGTGTATATATACAGAATAATACAGATACTGAGAATTACACCCAGTATACAGGACAGGAGAAGTGGTACTGTGCAGTGTATATATACAGAATAATACAGATACTGAGAAATACACCCAGTATACAGGACAGGATAAGTGGTACTGTGTAGTGTATATATACAGAATAATACAGATACTGAGAATTACACCCAGTATACAGGACAGGAGAATTGGTGCTGTGCAGTGTATATACAGAATAATACAGATACTGAGAATTACACCCAGTATACAGGACAGGAGAAGTGGTACTGTGCAGTGTATATATACAGAATAATACAGATACTGAGAATTACACCCAGTATACAGGACAGGAGAAGTGGTACTGTGCAGTGTATATATACAGAATAATACAGATACTGAGAATTACACCCAGTATAACAGGACAGGTGAAGTGGTGCTGTGCAGTGCATATATACAGAATAATACAGATACTGAGAATTACACCCAGTGTACAGGACAGGAGAAGTGGTACTGTGCAGTGTATATATACAGAATAATACAGAAACTGAGAATTACACCCAGTATACAGGACTGGAGAAGTGAAACTGTGCAGTGTATATACACAGAGTAATACAAATACTGAGAATTACACCCAGTATACAGGACAGGAGAAGTGGTACTGTGCAGTGTATATATACAGAATAATACAGATACTGAGAACTACACCCAGTATACAGGACAGGAGCTGTGGTACTGTGCAGGGTATATGGGCTGATGCCCAGTGTATTATCCGATGCCTGATTAGGTCTCTGCAGGTTGTCCTATAAGTTACACCCACCTGCTTGTTTGAGACTCTCCTGCACTACCCAGGTTGTTTTTGTTCTGATGAACGAGTGCAGACTACAGGGACACCATTTACAAGCTCCCATTTCAGCTTTGCAGCAGGCTGAAAGGGGAAGAAGCTCTTGCTCCATAGCTGAATGGGACTGTAGCTGGAAGCCCAAAAGAAAGAAGACCAGCAAAACATAGCAATATAGCATGGTAGCAGAGCCCAGTGATGCAGCAGAGCAAAATCGTTCAGGAGACTTGTACAAAACGTTCAAGTAAGTTGTTTAGTTTTTATGCATACATATTTCATAAACGTTATTTTATTTATTTTTTCCTCCACCAGAGGATGTTAATATTTAGATTTTATATTTACAAATTAACTTTTTTTCTGAAATGCACTAGCAATTTTTAGAACAAAATATCTGACACTCCTGTGCTGCTGTCTAAACCAGACTTGGCACAGGGAATCAAGGCATGCTTCTCAGTTTACATATATCTCTCTATTTTGATACTGTTATTGTTGGCATCCTCCATAAATACTATTTTCTGCATATGCAAAAACTTCTTCAATATAATTTGCACATTCTGTCTGACACAGTGATTACTTTTGTAGTACTCTGAATTCACTGCTTCGTGGAGCAGATATGCTTTATCAATGGAATAATACTGGTGATAAAAAGAATGTCTAACTACTAAAATTCAAAGCAGATTTATCTAGATGACCCATAAAGACTTAGGGTCCCGTCACACTCTTCAATGTCCCAGCGATCTCACCAATTATCTGACGTGGATGGGATCGCTGGGACATCGTTAGCTGATCGCTGGTGAGCTGTCACATGGGCAGACTCACCAGCGATCAGGACCAGCGAGCACGCTGGTATCCAGGCTAAACATCGGGTTACTAAGCGCCGCGCGGTGCTTAGTTACCCGATGTGTACCCTAGATACCAGCTCCCAGCTTCTGCTGTACGCGCTGGGAGCTCGCTGATGTTGGTATCCCGCTGTCACACGCAGCGATGCGCGCTAGCCAGCGGGAGACCAACGATGAAAAAATGGTTCAGGATATTCAACGACGATCAGCGATACCCAGCAGGGGGGCTGGTCGTCACTGCGTGTCACACTAAGCGAGATCGCTGGCTAGGTCGCTGTTGCGTCACAAAATCGGTGACGCTTCAGCGATCTCGCTAGCGATCTCGCTTAGTGTGACGGGGCCTTTAGATTGGATGCACTGTCTGTATGTTTCATTTTAAGAACAGACAAATGGAATTTCTGTTCAAAGTAGACCAATGTAATCAGATTGAGTGCTAACGACTCAGAGCAGAGGGCATACAAGTCGACAATACTCTGCTGACTTTATATGGCAAGGCCAATGTGCCTCAATATCACATTAGAGGGTTATCCAACAAACATTATTCATCAATATAGATGGGCAGATTGATTGGTGGGACTCAGCCATGTCAGTAGTCTCAGGCCGCTGGACGGGAGACTCAAGAATCTCTTACCTTCTGGGATCCATGGCAGAACTTTTGACTAGCCGTTCTTACACGACATCATTGTCAAAAATGTTGATATCCCTCGTTTAATGACAGAAAAACCCAAAATGGTCACAGAAATAAATTGAATCTGACAAAAGTAGTAATAAATAAAAAAAAAAAATATGAAAATGAACAAATGAAAGTCAGACATGGTTTTTCAACCATGCTTCCATAGAATTTAAAAAAAATAAAACTCATGAAATAGGCCTGGACAGAAATGATGGTACCCTTAACTTAATATTTTGTTGCACAACCTTTTGAGGCAATCACTGCAATCAAACGATTCCTGTAACTGTCAATGAGACTTCTGCACTCTCTACAGGTATTTTGGCCACTCCTCAAGAGAAAACTGCTCCAGTTGTCTCGTGTTTGAAGGTTGCTTTTTCCAGATGGCATGTTTCAGCTCTTTCCAAAGATGTTCAATAGGATTTAGGTCAGGACTCATAGAAGGCAACTTCAGAATAGACCAATGTTTTTCTTTTAGCCATTCTTGGGTGTTTTTAGCTGTATATTTTGGGTCATTATCCTGTTGCAAGACCCATGAACTAACTGAGACCAACCTTTCTGACACTGAGCGGTACATTTCTCTCTAGAATCCCTTGATTGTCTTGAAAAATATTTAGACTTGAGAGTCCTCAGTGGTTGATACCTTTTAATGGCTAACTGAAAAGATGGTAACAAATTGCAAGCTTTCCAGACTACTCAGGTCTCTTCATCAGGCAAAGACTAAACAAAATCTGAAGAATCACATATTTATACACAAAATAGCACAGAAAAAATGCAATAGGTAGGACAAGTGACATGAAGCAGAACTGTCATTATGGCAGAGGGATTAACATAAATATGACTAGTTCATAGATAAGGAGTGAAGGTTTTATTACCCTCTGATTGGGGTCTGGTATTGTGTTGTGATGACCCTAAAAGGTCAGGGAGGCAGATTCCTTAATTGTTGTAGAACGACATAAAACTCTGGGATATATTCATCCCAGCACTAAGAGTGTCAAAGGTCATCATAAGTTTATATTCCCAGACTTTTCTATCCTTCTCAGATTTGAAGTTAGATTTTAATACAAGTAATTCCATATCTGTCATGCTATGACCGGGCATACAAAAGTGTTTGGCCACAGGTAAATCCATTCTTTTTTCTCTTATCGTGTGGCGATGAGAATTCATCCTTGTTCTCAGTTTTTGCCCGGTCTCCCCCACATACAGACCCCCAGTTGGACATTTAGTACATATAATTAGGTACACCACATTAGATGTGATGCAGCTGAAAGTACCTGGTATCTTGTAGTCCTGATGGGAGTTGGGGATCTTTATCCTGTCCGTGGTCATTATAGATGTACAGGTCTTGCATTTCTTTTGTCTGCAAGGAAAGGTTCCTGCAGCTGTTGGGGAGGACAGGGAGCTTCTGACAATGATGCTTCTTAGATTTGGGGGCTGCCTAAAACATAGTAGTGGGGGGTCTGGAAATATGGATTGTAATCGGGCATCTTTTTGTAGTAAAGGTTGTAGTTTCCGTGCAGCTCCCCTTAGCATCTCCAGACTTGGATTGTAGGTGACCACTAGAGGCACCCGGTTATTTTCTTCTTTAGCTTTGTAATGTAGCAGGTGATTCCTTGATATTCTGGTGGCTCTTGTAATTTGGTTTTCAATTGTTCTTGGATGGTAGCCCTGGTTCAAAAAAGTCTTTCTGAGGCGACCAAGGTGTTCATCTCTATCCATGGGGTTGGAACATATACGGTTGTATCTGATGGCTTGGCTGTAGACAATAGAGTTTTTTATGTGTTTAGGATGGAAACTGTCCCATTTAAGATATGTTGGACGGTCGATTGGCTTCTGATACAGGGATGTCTCTATTTCATTGTTCTTTAGCTTAATGGTGGTGTCTAAAAAGTTAATTTCAGTGCTGGAGTAGTTAAGTGTTAAGTTGATGGTGGGATGAAATTGATTGAACTGTTCATGGAACGTCTTTAGCTGTTGTTCAGACTCCGTCCAGATGATTAAAATGTCATCAATGTAGCGGTAGTAGGCCCGAGGCCTGATGGGGCAGGAGGACAAAAATTCGCTTTCAAGCTTGGCCATGAAAAGATTTGCATACTGTGGAGCCATTTTACTTCCCATAGCTGTGCCAGTCTCCTGAAGATAGATCTTGTTGTCAAATTCGAAGTAATTGTGGGTGAGGATGAATTTTGTGAGTTTCACCACAGAATCAGCATCATTCCCGGTGTTTCCCATGAAGACTTTGCAGGCATTTAATCCATCCTGGTGTGGGATATTAGAGTACAAAGATTCCACATCCATGGTGGCCAGGATGGTTCCTTCTGGTAGAGAACCTATTGCTGCTAGTTTATTCAGTAGGTCAGTTGTGTCCTGAATGTAGCTGGGTGTATCCTTTACCAGGGGTTTAAGAACACCCTCTACCCATCCAGATACTTGCTCAGTAAGGGTGTCCACACATGAAATAATCGGCCTCCCTGGATTTCCGGCTTTGTGGATTTTGGGAAGCATGTAGAATGTCCCTGTTCTTGGACTTTCTGGTATCAGGTCATCAGCTCTTATGGATTTGTCAGACAGACAAGATACCAACTTGCTTAGTTCCTTGTAATAGTCCTGTGTAGGGTCCGACTCCAGTTTTCTGTAGTAGCGTGTGTCCGTAAGTTGTCTGTTTGCTTCCTTCATATAGTCTGATGTGTTCATCATGACTATTGCACCTCCTTGTCAGCAGGTTTAATGATGATTTCTTTTTTGGTTGGTTTTTGATTGTCTTGAGATTTCATTGCACCCTGCACAGATTATAGACACCCTGTGCCAGTCCCAGATGCAGTAAAGCAGCCCTAGAACATAACAGAGCCTCCTCCATGTTTCACAGTAGGGACAGTGTTCTTTTCTTGATATGCTTAATTTTTCCGTCATTGAACATAGAGCTGATGTGCCCTGCCAAAAAGTTCCATTTTTGTTTCATCTGTCCATAGGACATAAACTTTGTGGCTTGTCAACTTGTAGTTTTGCAAATTTCAGTCTTGCTTTTTTATATTTTTTTTTTCAACAATGGTGTCCTCCTTGGTCTCCCATGAAGTCCACTTTGGCTCATACAATGACGGATGGTGCGATCTGACGCTGATGTTCCTTGAGCTTGAAGTTCACCTTTAATCTGTTTAGATGTTTTTCTGGGCTCTTTTGTTACCATTCGTATGATCCATCTCTTTGATTTGTCATCAATTTTTTTCCTGCGGCCACGTCCAAGGAGGTTGGCTACAGTACTATGGTGCTTAAATTTCTGAGGTTGGTACTCAAAATGAGAATGCCGGGTCTGGGGAAAATGTGTGTAAATGGGTAAGTAACTGGCTTAGTGATAGAAAGCAGAGGGTGGTTATAGATGTTATATTCTCTAACTGGGTTGCTGTGACCAGTGGGGTTCCGCAGGGGTCGGTGTTGGGACCTATTCTCTTCAACATATTTATTAACGATCTGGTAGAAGGTTTACACAGATATTTGCAGATGATACAAAACTATGTAAAGCAGTCAATACAAAAGAAGATAGTATTCTGCTACAGATGGATATGGATAAGTTGGAAACTTGGGCCGAAAGGTGGCAGATGCGGTTTAACAATGATAAATGTAAGGTTATACACAAGGGAAAAAGGAATCAATATCGCCATTACACACTGAATGGGAATCCACTGGGTAAATCTGACATGGAGAAGGACTTGGGGATCCTAGTTAATGATAAACTTACCTGGAGCAGCCAGTGCCAGGCAGCGGCTGCCATGGCAAACAGGATCATGGTGTGCATTAAAAAGAGTCTGGATACACATGATGAGAGCATTATACTGCCTCTGTACAAATCCCTGGTTAGACTGCACATGGAGTACTGTGTACAGTTTTGGGCACTGGTTCTCAGGAAGGATGTAATGGAACTAAAGCTAGCACAAAGGATGGCAACAAAATTAATAAAGGGGATGGGGGAACTTCAATACCCAGAGAGATTAGCAAAATCAGGATTATTTAGTCTAGAAAAAAGACGACTGAGGGGCGACCTAATAACCATGTATAAGTATATAAGGGGACAATACAAATATCTCTCCGAGGACCTGTTTATACCAAGGAAGGTGACGGTCACAAAGGGGCATTCTCTGTGTCTGGAGAAGAGAAGGTTTTTCCACCAAGATAGAAAATAATTCTTTACTGATAGGGCAGTGAGAATCTGGAATTCCTTGCCTGAGGAGGTGGTGATGGCGAACTCAGTCGAGGGGTTCAAGAGAGGCCTAGATGTCTTCCTGGAGCGTAACAATATTGTATCTTACAGTTATTAGGTTCTTTAGAAGGACGTAGCTCTGGGGATTTATTCTGACGGAGTATAGGCTGGACTGGATGGACAAATGTCTTTTTTCGGCCTTGCTAACTATGCTACTATGAATAATATGTGCAACTGTAGTCACAGGAACATCAAGCTGCTTGGAGATGGTCTTATAACTTTTACCTTTAACATATTTGCCTATAATTTTCTTTCTAATCTCCTGAGACAACTCTTTCCTTCTCTTCCTTTGGTCCATGTTGAGTGTGATACACACCATGTCACCAAACAGCATATTGAGTATCTGTAGCCCTCTGTACAGGCCCACTCACTGATTCCAAGATTGTAGACACTTGTGATGCTAATTAGTGGACACGCCTTGATTTAAAATGTTCCTTTTGTCACATTATTTTCAAGGGTACCATCATTTCTGTCCAGGCCTATTTCATGAGTTTTTTTTTTTTTAATTCTGTGGAAGCATGGTTGAAAAGCAATGTCTGACTTTCATTTGTTCATTTTCATAGATTTTTTATTTATTATTACTTTTGTCAGATTCAAGTTATTTCTGTGACTATTGTGGGTTTTTCTGTTGTTAAACGAGGGGTACCAACATTTTTGACCACGTGTGTATATGTATAGCTGTACACAGCCTACTTCTGCTGACCCTTGTTGAGAAACATCACCATCAACGATGGCCATCAGCAAATATGGTGGTTCAGTTGCCGTTCAGGTTTTCTTCTTAAGGTACTAGCTGGCTCTGGAGGCTGATGACAAAGATGAGCTCCTGCCCAGTGTCTTATCCAATGTCTAATGAGACATCCGATGTCTCCCTGCTGGTTGTACTATAAATTTCACCCACCTGCTTGTTTGAGACTCTGCTGCACTACTTAGGTTGTTTCTGTTCTGATGATCGTGTTCAGACTACAGGAACCTCATTTACAAAGCTCCCATTTAAACTCTGCTGCAGGCTGGAAAGGGAAGAATCTCTGGCTTATTGTACTTTAAGGGGTATTTCCATCTCTAATATCCTATCCCAATATGTAGTAGAGGTAGTAATAATAATAATATTAGCAAATTCCTTCAATTAGAAATGTAGTAGAGTTTTTCTGATTTGCTATGCCTCTTTCCTCATGTGCAGGCATTGCAGGACCTTATGCATCCATGGTTATGACCACTAGCAACTAGCTGTCACTATAGCAGTGGTTTTAACCATGGATACCTAAAGTCCTGCAATGCCTGCACATGAAGAAAGAGACATAGCGAATCAGAAAAACTTTAGATACTCTTTGAATAAGCTTCCTATTTGTTTCAATGGTGAAACTATCACAGAGTGTACATGCTGCTGTTTTGTTCCATATGGAAAAACAAGCACCATGCCAACTTTTGAGGCTGTTCTTAAAAAAACACTACTTCTCTTGCAGTCATGTCCCTCCCAGTAATATATGCTGTATGTCAGGTCTGTGCGTCCAGGGTTCACTAGATCTCCTGTATCAGCACAACTTGATTCCTGGAGTGATTTTCCCCTTTACAGCTCATGATGGATCAGGTGGAATCTTCCCTATCTTTAGCCTGAATGAACTGCTTTCCCGAATTAATTGAATGCTTTCTCCTTTTGATCTATTGTTCACAAACCTTTTTCCACTTCCTGCTCCTTTCTTGGTGCGGGCAACAGAAAGAGCTGGGCTTATTCTAGTTACTGTTTGCAGGCCGGCTAACTAGGTGCAGAAGCAACATGGATACACCATGGATATTTGCCTCCCGGAGAACATTTGGCAAGATTTTATTTTTTCCATTCCATATTCAAATGCTTCAGAAAGGACTAGAAACATCATGTTGATATTTTTTTTGCAAAAGTAGGCAAATTTTAGATATATTTGTTTCCATTGAGCTATAAAGTTGACTCAAGTGATGCTAAGATTATAAACCGTGTGTACTCATCAGTTTGATCACTTGACTAGACCTTCAGAGGGGCCTTTATTCATAATGCTTTATCTTGTGTCCATTGGCATAATGGTGGCAGACGTGGTGTCTCTTCTTGTTGTAGTCCCGGGACACTTGGGTATATTATTTGTCTATATTTATGACTCGATAAGAAATAATGGTCTTGACATCAAGGATCAACTTTTTTGTGGTCTTAGTATTTGTAACCCTCTACATGGAATTATTCAATTAATGCACGATTTTGCTTTTTTTGGAATTTGACCTTTATTGGGAAGATTTACGACACAACCATAATTTTCCTGCTTCAGCTCATTACTATGTCCTGCACCCTTCTCCTCTCCACTTTGCTTAGCATTTACTTCTGTCTGAAGATCGTAAACCTCAAAAACAGATGGTACATTGGTCTACAAAGAAGATTTCCCAAGATATTCCCATGGCTCCTTCTCATTTCAATATTAGGATCTGTTTTTTATAGCTTTTCTTTGGCGTACTACTCTTCAACATTGTATACAGCTCAAAACAAAACTATCTTGTCATTTTATGTAAATGGAGAAAAGAGTTTTTATGTCCATCCCGGTCTATGGGCCCCAATTTATGGTTACATTGTGATGTGTTTATTGTGGTTTTCGTTGCTTTTCAGCTCATCGTGTCCTATCATTCTTTCTATTTACCAACACATGAAAAAGATACAAGTCTCTATTGCCGGATCCAGAATTCCCACCCTGCAGCCTCATATTTATGCGGCTAAAACCATAATTTTGTTGATAATCTTGAATGCTTTTTATTTTTTTTCTTTGATTTTATGCATACTCAATCCACGGAATCTACCATGGTATTACAGTGCTGTGATGATATTGGACATTTGCCTTATTGCTTCATTAGTGATATCAATAAGGAGCAACCACAAGATTCGAAACAAGTTGAAAGTGAGCATACTTACCCAGCTGGGCATGAGGGTCTTATCTATGGACTAAAATAGTAAAAAAGGTGGCATACATACAAGATACAATTGCAGTGTTTCGCCACTGTAAACAGACTAACTTGGTGCTTGTTACAACAGTGGTGTAGCACTAATTTTGGCAGGGCATGCAATTGAGCTGAACGAGTCTGCCTGGCATTCACCCACTTTCCCAACATTTCTTCAAGGCAAATTGCATGGAGCAAGCTTGGAGCTAGCTTTTATTGAAACAGTCTAACTCTATGGATTCAGTGATGAATATTGACCTTGGCATCTAAATGGTTAGGCAGGGGTCCCTCTCAGTGGGTCACCCTCATAAGGAATCCAATACGTTTTCGGGAACCTAATAGGTTGCCTAAAGAAAATGTGTAATCAGAAAATGATCTACTGTCTAAATTAGAGTTTTATACTAAGGTCTCATCTCATCAAAGAGATTACTCTAGAATTATGGCTTAAAATACATTGAAAATGTGCAAAGTTTTTTATGCAACCAAAAAACATTTTAAAGCCAGGTTCGCCCAGCTCTGCCAAAATAGGCGAACCTATTAGGGATGGGGTGTTCTTTACCCTAGAAATCTTACTCCGGTACCTCATTGAAGAAGGATTTGTGGTAAGGCTCATTGCATCGCACACCACTTGTCAGACACCTCTGATTCATTAAGAGACGTGCCACTTTCACATACTGGCATGAAAAATGTTGATAAATCGGGGCCTAATTGTCTAATCTAAAAAGTTTGACAATGTTTTTATTTTTATTTTCCATTCACAATCTTTATTAAAAATAAATTAAAAACCTTGTAATTTTAAGCATGGACTAGCGCTATTCTGGACTTCCTATTATTTCAGGAAGTACACATGTACTTTAGTAGCAATAAACTGACTCTGGCCATATCTTTTGTGTCAAAACATCCAATAAGCGTGTACAAAGGTCATTGTGAAGGAGGGGAAGCTGCGTATAATGGTGTTAGCTGTTATTGTAATCCTGCCTCTGATGATAATGAGAATTCTGAAAACTCTGCTGTGCAGAAAAGGAAGTATAAGTCTAATATGTCCCCAGTGATAGCTAGACTTTTGTAAGGTAACCACATGAAGAAAAAAAGGCGACATAGTGTTGCTCTGCACAGTAACAGGACCACCCCCCATTTAAAACAGTATACTCAAAAATAAAATAAATACATCACTGCAGTAATAATATCCCTTAATTAGCCCCTATGGTAATAACATCCCCCATCCTGGCCCCCGTGTGTCTCATTCCTGGCTCCAGCCATATGTTCTCCCATCCTGTCCTCATGAGTATCCATTCTGCCCCATATGATTTCCCCATCTGTCTCCATCATATCCATCTTGCCCCATGATCCTACACAATCTGTCTCCAATCCTGCCCCCTCCGTCTGCAATCATGCCCCGTGTCTCTAATCATGCCCTGTGTCTGCAATCATGCCCCCATGTCTGCAATCATGCCCGTGTCTGCAATCCTGCCCCTGTGTCTGCAATCCTGCCCCTTTTTTCTGCAATCATACCCCCGTGTCTGCAATCCTGCCCCTGTGTCTGCAATCCTGCCCCTTTCTTCTGCAATCATGCCCCATGTGTCTGCAGTCATGCCCCATCATAGAATATAGCGCGGCCCGCATAGTGTATAGCGCGGCCCACATAGTATATAGCGCGTCCCACATAGTATATAGCTGGGCCCACATAGTATATAGCAGGGCCCACATAGTCTACAGCAGGGCCCACATAGTATACAGCAGGGCCCACATAGTATACAGCAGGGCCCATATAGTATACAGCAGGGCCTAAATAGTATATAGCTGGGCCCACATAGTATATAGCTGGGCCCACATAGTATTTAGCTGGGCCCACATAGTATATAGCTGGGCCCACATAGTATATAGCTGGGCCCACATAGTATATAGCAGGGCCCACATAGTATGTAGCTGGGCCCACATAGTATATAGCTGGGCCCACATAGTATACAGCAGGGCCCAAATAGTATATAGCTGGGCCCACATTGCACAGCCCTCATCTCTCCCCACCCACCCCCCAGGAATGGCCCCACAGCAGTACGCACTGACATATTTAAAAAAAAACACTCCTCACCTCTCCTGGTGCCTGCGCTGCTCCCAGCTTCTGTCTCCTGCTCTGCCTGATACACAGTGAGTGCGCAATGACATCATCGCGCACCCGCTGTGTCAGATACAGAGCGGGGAATGATGGGAGAGGGTGCGTCAGCTGACGCTCTCTCCTCCATCATTGCTTTGAACTGTACCGGCGAACGCCGGTACAGTTCAAAGCAGCGGCGGGGGAAGTCGGCGCTGGGGCAGGGGGCCCGTGCCTCACAGGGGGGGCGCCGGCAGGCGCCGGGTTATGCTTCATTACAAACGAGGGGGAGCCTCAAAATGTTGGGGGCCCCCGGCCTGAGTGCGGACCTGCCTGCCAGCGTGCTCGGGCAGCGGGCCCCCCTAATCACCGTGCCCCATACACTTGTAAGGGTTGTCATGCCCTGATGGCGGCCCTGGCTGTATTATTCTGTGTGATATACACTGCACAGTACCACTTCTTCTGTCCTGTATACAGGGTGTAATTCTCAGTATCTGTATTATTCTGTATATATACACTGCACAGTACCACTTCTCCTGTCCTGTATACTGGGTGTAATTCTCAGTATCTGTATTATTCTGTATATATACACTGCACAGTACCACTTCTCCTGTCCTGTATACTGGTGTAATTCTCAGTATCTGTATTATTCTGTATATATACACTGCACAGTACCACTTCTCCTGTCCTGTATACTGGTGTAATTCTCAGTATCTGTATTATTCTGTATATATAACACTGCACAGTACCACTTCTCCTGTCCTGTAACTGGGTGTAATTCTCAGTATCTGTATTATTCTGTAAATATATATACACTGCACAGTACCACTTCTCCTGTCCTGTATACTGGGTGTAATTCTCAGTATCTGTATTATTCCGTATATATAAACTGCACAGTACCACTTCTCCTGTCCTGTATCACTGGTGTAATTCTCAGTATCTGTATTATTCTGTATATATACACTGCACAGTACCACTTCTCCTGTCCTGTATACTGGGTGTAATTCTCAGTATCTGTATTATTCTGTATATATACTGCACAGTACCACTTCTCCTGTCCTGTATACTGGGTGTAATTCTCAGTATCTGTATTATTCTGTATATATACACTGCACAGTACCACTTCTCCTGTCCTGTATACTGGGTGTAATTCTCAGTATCTGTATTATTCTGTTATATACACTGCACAGTACCACTCTCCTGTCCTGTATACTGGATGTAATTCTCAGTATCTGTATTATTCTGTATATATACACTGCACAGTACCACTTCTCCTGTCCTGTATACTGGTGTAATTCTCAGTATCTGTATTATTCTGTATATATAACTGCACAGTACCACTTCTCCTGTCCTGTAACTGGTGTAATTCTCAGTATCTGTATTATTCTGTATATATACACTGCACAGCACCACTTCTCCTGTCCTGTATACTGGGTGTAATTCTCAGTATCTGCATTATTCTGTATATATACACTGCACAGTACCACTTCTCC
>JARQOD010000001.1:511185323-511283043 GCA_033576555.1 Oophaga sylvatica
TTCTCCTGTCCTGTATACTGGGTGTAATTCTCAGTATCTTTATTATTCTGTATATATACTGCACAGTACCACTTCTCCTGTCCTGTATACTGGGTGTAATTCTCAGTATCTGTATTATTCTGTATATATCACTGCACAGTACCACTTCTCCTGTCCTGTATACTGGGTGTAATTCTCATGTATCTGTATTTATTCTGTATATATACACCTGCACAGTACCACTTCTCCTGTCCTGTATACTGGGTGTAATTCTCAGTATCTGTATTATTCTGTATATTTTACACTGCACAGAAACCACTTCTCCTGCCCTGTAAAACTGGGTGTAATTTCAGTACCTGTATTATTCTGTATATTATACACTGCCAGTACCACTTCTCCTGTCCTGTATACTGGGTGTAATTCTCAGTATCTTATTATTCTGTATATAACACTGCACAGTACCATTCTCCTGTCCTGTATATGGGTGTAATTCTCAGTATCTGTATTATTCTGTATATATAAAACTGCACAGTACCACTTCTCCTGTCCTGTATACTGGGTGTAATTCTCAGTATCTGTATTATTCTGTATATATACACTGCACAGTACCACTTCTCCTGTCCTGTATACTGGGTGTAATTCTCAGTATCTGTATTATTCTGTATATATAACTGCACAGTAACCACTTCTCCTGTCCTGTATACTGGGTGTAATTCTCAGTATCTGTATTATTCTGTATATATACACTGCACAGTACCACTTCTCCTGTCCTGTATACTGGGTGTAATTCTCAGTATCTGTATTATTCTGTATATATACACTGCACAGTACCACTTCTCCTGTCCTGTATACTGGGTGTAATTCTCAGTATCTGTATTATTCTGTTATTTTACACTGCACAGTCCCACTTCTCCTGTCCTGTATACTGGGTGTAATTTCAGTACCTGTATTATTCTGTGTATATACACTGCACAGTACCACTTCTCCTGTCCTGTATACTGGGTGTAATTCTCAGTATCTGTATTATTCTGTGTATATACACTGCACAGTACCACTTTCTCCTGTCCTGTATATGGGTGTAATTCTCAGTATCTGTATTATTCTGTATATATACACTGCACAGTACCACTTCTCCTGTCCCTGTATACTGGTGTAATTCTCAGTATCTGTATTATTCTTGTATATATACACTGCACAGTACCACTTCTCCTGTCCTGTATACTGGGTGTAATTCTCAGTATCTGTATTATTCTGTATATATACACTGCACAGTACCACTTCTCCTGTCCTGTATACTGGGTGTAATTCTCAGTATCTGTATATCTGTATATATACACTGCACAGTACACTTCTCCTGTCCTGTATACTGGGTGTAATTCTCAGTATCTGTATTATTCTGTATATATACACTGCACAGTACCACTTAATCCTGTCCTGTATCGGGTGTAATTCTCAGTACTGTATTATTCTGTATATATACACTGCACAGTACCACTTCTCCTGTCCTGTATACTGGGTGTAATTCTCAGTATCTGTATTATTCTGTTATATATACACTGCACAGTACCACTTCTCCTGTCCTGTATACTGGGTGTAATTCTCAGTATCTGTATTATTCTGTATATATACACTGCACAGTACCACTTCTCCTGTCCTGTATACTGGGTGTAAATTCTCAGTATCTGTATTATTCTGTATATATACACTGCACAGTACAACTTCTCCTGTCCTGTATATGGGTGTAATTCTCAGTATCTGTATTATTCTGTATATATACACTGCACAGTACCACTCTCCTGTCCTGTATACTGGGTGTAATTCTCAGTATCTGTATTATTCTGTATATATACACTGCACAGTACCACTTCTCCTGTCCTGTATACTGGGTGTAATTCTCAGTATCTGTATTATTCTGTATATATACACTGCACAGTACCACTTCTCCTGTCCTGTATACTGGGTGTAATTCTCAGTATCTGTATTATTCTGTATTTATACACTGCACAGTACCACTTCTCCTGTCCTGTATACTGGGTGTAATTCTCAGTATCTGTATTATTCTGTATATATACACTGCACAGTACCACTTCTCCTGTCATGTATACTGGGTGTAATTCTCAGTATCTGTATTATTCTGTATATATACACTGCACAGTACCACTTCTCCTGTCCTGTATACTGGGTGTAATTCTCAGTATCTGTATTATTCTGTATATATACAATGCATAGTACCACTTCTCCTGTCCTGTATACTGGGTGTAATTCTCAGTATCTGTATTATTCTGTATATATACACTGCACAGTACCACTTCTCCTGTCCTGTATACTGGGTGTAATTCTCAGTATCTGTATTATTCTGTATATATACACTGCACAGTACCACTTCTTCTGTTCTGTATACTGGGTGTAATTCTCAGAATCTGTATTATTCTGTATATATACAATGCACAGTGCCACTTCTCCTGTCCTGTATACTGGGTGTAATTCTCAGTATCTGTATTATTCTGTATATATACACTGCACAGTACCACTTTCTCCTGTCCTGTATACTGGGTGTAATTTTTAGTATCTGTGTTATTCTGTATATATACACTGCACAGTACCACTTCTCCTGTCCTGTATACTGGTGTAATTCTCAGTATCTGTGTTATTCTGTATATATACACTGCACAGTACCACTTCTCTAGTCCTGTTATACTGGGTGTAATTCCCAGTATCTGTATTATTCTGTATTAACACACTGCACATACCACTTCTCCTGTCCTGTATACTAGGTGTAATTCTCAGTATCTGTATTATTCTGTATATATACACTGCACAGTACCACTTCTCCTGTCCTATATACTGGGTGTAATTCTCAGTATCTCTATTATTCTGTATATACACACTGCACAGTACCACTTCTCCTGTCCTGTATACTGGGTGTAATTCTCAGTAGCTGTATTATTCTGTATATATACACTGCACACTACCAATTCTCCTGTCCTGTATAGTGGGTGTAATTCTCAGCATTTGTATTATTCTGTATATATACACTGCACAGTACCACTTCTCCTGTCCTGTATAGTGGGTTTAATTCTCAGTAGCTGTATTATTCTGTATATATACACTGCACAGTACTACTTCTCCTGTCCTGTTATACTGGGTGTAATTCTCAGTATCTGTATTATTCTGTATATACACTGCACAGTACCTCTTCTCCTGTCCTGTATACTGGGTGTAATTCTCAGTATCTGTATTATTCTGTATATACTGCACAGTACCACTTCTCCTGTCCTGTATACTGGGTGTAATTCTTAGTATCTGTATTATTCTGTGTATATACACTGCACAGTACCACTTCTCCTGTCCTGTATACTGGGTGTAATTCTCAGTAGCTGCATTATTCTGTATATATACAGTGTACAGTACCACTTCTCCTGTCCTGTATACTGGGTGTAATTCTCAGTGTCTGTATTATTCTGTTATATATACACTGCACAGTACCACTTCTCCTGTCCTGTGTAGTGGGTGTAATTCTCAGTATCTGTATTATTCTGTATATATACACTGCACAGTACCACTTCTCCTGTCCTGTATACTGGGTGTAATTCTCAGTATCTGTATTATTCTGTATGTATACACTGCACAGTACCACTTCTCCTGTCCTGTATAGTGGGTGTAATTCTCAGTATCTGTATTATTCTATATATACACTGCACAGTACCACTTCTCCTATCCTGTATATTGGGTGTAATTCTCAGTAGCTGTATTATTCTGTATATATACACTGCACAGTACCACTTCTCCTGTCCTGTATACTGGGTTTAATTCTCAGTGTCTGTATTATTCTGTGTATATACACTGCACAGTACCACTTCTCCTGTCCTGTATACTGGGTGTAATTCTCAGTATCTGTATTATTCTGTATATATACACTGTACAGTACCACTTCTCCTGTCCTGTATACTGGGTGTAATTCTCAGTATCTGTAATGTATGTAGTACAATTCATATAGCGTCTTGTGCTTGGGTGCGATGAAAACACAGGAGTCACAGGTTTGATATAGAAAAGTCCTGTATTACTTCATACAAGTTGGCAGAAATAGTCACACAGTTTGCAGACACAGAAACAGGAGACACAGCAGGCCAGAGTAATCCAAGCTCAGCAGTCACTCTCCAATACAGATTCAGGATCTTCTTCTCTGTTACCGTAAGTTCATGCAAACGTGGGTCTTTCAAAGAGCAGGGTTCAGAGTCCACAAGTGCTTCAGAGTTCCTCAGTAGGAATAGCTGGAGTACAAGGTCCAAGGCTTACAGGAGTCAAGTCACAGGTTCACTGCAGGCTAGATTCTGAAGCACTGATTGCTCAGCTGTGGCTGCTTAAGAAGCAAAGGAGAGAATCAGGGCGGGAACATGCAAGCTGGAAACTCCATTTTGACTGAGGGCAAGATAGCTGCAGCAAGACAGAAAGTAAAATGGCTGACGAACAAACTGAGTTTCAGGAATATATACATAGAACCTTACATTACTCCCCCCTTAAGGACAACCTCCGGATGACCTCAGACCAGGCTTGTGTGGGTACCTCTGATGAAACTGACGGAGCAAGCGAGGAGCATTAACGTTATTGACCGGTTCCCATGAGTTGTCCTCCACTGGGTAGCCCTGCCATTTAATCAGATATTGTAACTGATTTCTATACAACCTGGAATCTAAAATCCTTTCCACCACAAATTCTTCCTGACCATCGACTAGCACTGGGTCAGGGCAAGGAGAGGAACGTCCAGGAAACGTATTGGGTGTCGCAGCCTTTAGTAGGGATACATGAAAGACAGGGTGATTCTCATAGTTCTGGCAGTTGAAGACGACAAGCAACGGCACTTATAATTTTACTGATTTTATAGGGTCCAATGTACTTATGTCCCAACTTAGACGATGGAATCCTTAACTTAAGATTTCTGGTTGACAGCCAGACCAAGTCTCCTACCTTGAAAGCTGGTGCAGGTTTACGAAATTTATCTGCTGCTTTCTTGTACCTTTCTTGAGCCGATTCCAGATTTTCCTTTAGAAGATCCATATTCTTCTGTAAAGACGTGATTCTTTCAGCCACTGCTGGTAAAGGCGTTTCTATGGGAAATCGTGGTAGAATGTTAGGATGATAACCTAGATTAGAGTAAAAAGGAGACTGTTTAGTGGAGGCACTCTGAGAGTTGTTATACGAGAACTCAGCTAATGGAAGTAGATCCACCCAATCATCCTGTAGGTGGCAGATAAAGCAGCGGAGATACTGCTCCAGGGTTTGATTGGTTCGTTCGGTCTGTCCATTAGTCTGGGGATGAAAAGCAGAAGAAAGTTTACTTTAATGTCCAATGCTGCACAGAAATTTTGCCAAAACCTAGAAGTGAATTGCACCCCTCGATCCGAAATAACCTCATCCGGTACTCCATGTAAGCGAAACACATCTTTAATCATCAAATCTGATTTCTGTTTTGCAGTGGGTAAGCCGACACAAGGATAAAATGAGCTGCCTTTGTTAGACGGTCAACCACCACTAGAATGGTGTTCTTCCCCTGAGAGGTTGGTAACTCCACAATGAAGTCCATAGAAATGGATCCCCACGGGCGGGACGGGTGGGAAGAGGCTGTAACAGACCAGTTGGTGAGGAGCGAGGTGTTTTGCATCTTGCACAGACCTCACATGAAGTGACATAATTCAAAACATCCTTCCTGCAAGTGGGCCACCAAAAGAAACGAGAAAGAAATTCCTGTGTCTTTAGAATTCCTCTATGCCCAGCTATCTTGGAATCGTGAATGAGTTGCAATACTCTTAATCTGACTTTTCAGGAATATACAGACGTTGTCCCTGAATCCACACACCATTCTTAAAGACAAGACTTACGTCCTTGGGGGTTGTGCCAAAAAGGAATCCGCATGGTATGCTTCCTTGATGTCCTTAAGTAGGTCTTGATTATGAATTACTCCTAGGAATCTAGAGTCAGGAAGAATAGTCTTAGGAGGAGTAATTGGACGTGTCTCTGCTGAGTAAATCCTAGAGAGTGCATCAGCCTTTCCATTGCGCGATCCTGGTCTATAAGAGATGATAAAATTAAATTGGTTTAAGAAAAGATTCCAGCGAGCCTGGCGAGGAGTCAGGCACTTAGCCGACCTGATAAACTCAAGGTTACGATGGTCTGTCAGGACGACTATTTGCTGTGCAGCTCCCTGAAGAAGGTGTCTCCATTCTTTGAAGGCGGCAATAATGGCCAAAACTCTCTATTGCCCACATCGTAGTTCCTCTCAGCCGAAGACAACTGCTGGGAAAAGAAGGCACAGGGATGCAAGACATTCTTCTCACCTGTTCTCTGAGAGAGTATAGCTCCAACGGCACAGTCTGAAGCATCCACCTCTATTATGAAGGCAAGCTCGGGTTGGGATGTACTAGGATAGGTGCAGTGGTAAATTTATACTTTTAGACGGGAAAATGCTTCCTGGGCTTGGGAGTCCAGGAAAACCTAGACTCTTTCCGGGTAAGTTGAGTGATAGGTGACACTACCTCAGAGAAATTTCTAATGAAACGTCTATAGAAGTTGGCAAACCCGATGAAGCCTGTACCTCCTTCACATTTCTAGGACTTGGCCAATCCTTGATGGCTTGGGTTTTGCTTCCATCCATACTAATTCCTTGTGTAGACAGTACATACCCCAGAAATTGAATTTCGGTCCTATGGAATTCACACTTTTCAAGTTTGATGTAAAGATGATTTTGTCTTAGACGTTCCAAGACCATTCTCACATGTCCATGATGTTCCTCTGTGGAGTTAGAAAAAATTAGAATATCATCCAAATAAATTACCACGAATGTATCTAGGAGATCCCTGAAGATTCATTCACAAGTGTTGGAAAGTGGCTGGGGCGGTACTCAGACCAAAAGGCATAACTAGATATTCAAAGTGTCCATAGCGTGACCTGAATGCAGTCTTCCATTCATCCCCAGGTCTAATACGGACTAAGTTATAGGCCCCACGAAGATCTAGTTTAGAAAAAATTTTGGCATGTCGCACTCTCTCCAATAACTCAGGGATTAAAGGCAATGGATAACGGTTTCTAATAGTAACCTTATTGAGTTCCCTATAGTCTACGCATGGTCTCAGAGATCCATCTTTCTTCTTTACAAAGAAGATGGGTGCACCTGCAGGAGATGAAGAGGGGCGTATGAAGCCCTTGGCTAGATTTTCATCTATGTAATCCTTTAAAGCCTTTAGCTCGGGCCCCGCCAGGGGTAGATCTTACCAAAAGGTATCTCTGCTCCAGGCAATAATTCAATTGGACAATCATATGGACGGTGAGGAGGAAGCTGGTCAGCGTTCTTCTTGTCACATAAATCCACATAGTCCTGGTATACAGCTGGTAGTTCAGGGACTGACATGATTCCTTTAGGAACAGAGCAAGCTGAAACTTTTGGACTCATCTGTTTCTCTGGAAAGTGTAATTCCTTGGTCTCCCAGTTAATGGTAGGATTCTGAGCCTGCAGCCATGGTAGCCCTAGAATAATGGGAAAGTGGGGAGAAGAGATAAGCATAAAGGACAGTTTCTCTTGATGATCTTTACCCATAAGAACCCTCAAAGGCTCTGTTTCCTGATCCACTGGTCCAGAGGTCAGCAGGGAGCCATCCACAGTTTCCATCTGTACTGGAGTAGCCTTCTTCACTGAACGTATTCCCTGTTTCAGAGCAAAGGAGACATCCATAAAATTTCCACTTGCCCCTGAGTCGATCATAGCAGAGCTAGACACCCAAGCTGAGTCAACCCAAGAGTTTGATGGAAAGAAAGCAATGAGAATTGTTTTTCTTACAACTCAGCTGGGACACCGCTGAGGAAACTTGAAAAATGGCAGCGTTTACACAGTCAACGTCCTCAGAGGTAACGGAGTTTAAGTCCGAGAAATCAAGATCTGTTGCTGCAGATCTCTCTGGAGCCTGAGGCTCGGACCTGACAGATCCCCTCTCGCAACACTCACAATGAATGAGTGCTGCAGTAGTCTTACGAGAACGGCTGGGGCAGTTTATAATGAAGTGCCCTGACTTACCACAATAGAAACATAGATTCTCCTTAAAACGATGTTCCTTGCGTGCATCACTAACCCGTCGTTGTAAAGAGTCTACCTGCATGGGTTCAGGTTCAGGTTCCCGTGTAATCCTACTCAAAGGTTCCTTAGCTGGAGAGGAAGGTAGGAAAAGGTTAGTACGATTGCTTTCGAACCATCTCTCTTGCCTGCGTTCAGTCAGACGAGTATCAATACGGATGCAGTAGTTAATAAAGTCACCTAACGCAGTGGGAGGGTCGGCACGAGCAAGTTCATCCTTAATCAGTGGAGATAACCCCTTTCGAAAAATAGATTTTTTGGCGGAACTGTCCCAGGTGGTATCAAGGGCCCATCTCCTGAAATCCAAGGCATATTCAGCTACCGAGTGCTTACCTTGGCGCAAAGCTAACATGGCTGCTTCAGCTGTTGCACCTCGATTGGGGTCATCAAACACCTGCCCCATGGCTGAAATAAAATCATCAAGGTGATTCAAACAATCATCCTCAGTCTCAATCAGAAGGTTTGCCCACATTAAAGCCTTGTTGGTAAGCAACATAATTATAGTAAGCACCTTAGATCGTTCAGTGGGAAATTGTGAAGCATGTGCAGAAAAAAAAAGATTGCATTGATTAATAAATCCCCTGAATTTCTCACGTTCACCGCCAAAACGAAAAGGGGCAACTTGGGAATCCCAGCACTCGGGGCTACGGCAGGAGCCTGGACTCGCCCCTCTAGAACCTCAATCCTGGCTCGCAAATCCTGGGTAGTCTGTCCAACCACTTGCAAATTGTGATTATTGAGGTCCTGTAGATTTGTAAAACGGGTCTTTATATTCTGCAAATCTGCAAGGATATTATCAGTCACTCCGCAAAGTTCCTTTATGCGGGCCTCCATTTTCCAGATCTTTTAAGACAGGATTACTGGAAGAAGAGGAGAGAAAAAAAAACAATAGTGTTCACCTGTGGCAACACTGCAGAGAGAAAAAAAAATTAAGGGAACTGCTCACCTGGGATGGTTGTGAGAAGTCACAACCACTATCATCACAGAAAGTTTCAACCAGACATCTGATATCCAGAGTTACAGCAGACAAAAAAGAGAAAAGAAAGGAAAAAAAAAAAAACAATAGTGTTTACCTGTGGTAACACTGCAAAAAGAAAAAACTTAAGGGAATTGCTCACCTGGAATGGTTGTGAGAAGTCACAACCACTGTCATCACAGAAAGTACAACCGGACGTCTGATATCCACAGTACAGCAGACACAGCCTTCCAGACCCAGCAGACACTAACGTTTTGGCTTCAGAATCTTGTAATGTATGTAGTACAGTTCATATAGCGTCTTGTGCTTGGTGCGATGAAAACACAGGAGTCACAGGTTTGATATAGAAAAGTCCTGTATTACTTCATACAAGTTGGCAGAAATAGTCACACAGTTTGCAGACACAGAAACAGGAGACACAGCAGGCCAGAGTAATCCAAGCTCAGCAATCACTCTCCAATACAGATTCAGGATCTTCTTCTCTGTTACCGTAAGTCCATGCAAACGTGGGTCTTTCAAAGAGCAGGGTTCAGAGTCCACAAGTGCTTCAGAGTTCCTCAGTAGGAATAGCTGGAGTACAAGGTCCAAGGCTTACAGGAGTCAAGTCACAGGTTCACTGCAGGCTAGATTCTGAAGCACTGATTGCTCAGCTGTGGCTGCTTAAGAAGCAAAGGAGAGAATCAGGGCGGGAACATGCAAGCTGGAAACTCCATTTTGACTGAGGGCAAGATAGCTGCAGCAAGACAGAAAGTAAAATGGCTGACGAACAAACTGAGTTTCAGGAATATATACATAGAACCTTACAGTATCTGTTATTATTCTGTTATAACTGCACAGTACCACTTACTTGTCCTGTATTACTGGGTGTAATTCTCATGTATCTGTATTATTCTGTATATACACTGCACAGTACCACTTCTCCTGTCCTGTATACTTGTGTGTAATTCTCTAGTACTGTATTATTTGTGTATATACACTGCACAGTACCACTTCTCTGTCCTGTATACTGGTGTAATTCTCAGTACTGTATATTCTGTATATATACACTGCACAGTACCACTTCTCCTGTCCTGTATACTGGGTGTAATTCTCAGTATCTGTATTATTCTGTAGTATACACTGCACAGTACCACTTCTCCTGTCCTGTTATACTGGGTGTATTCTCAGTATCTGTATTATTCTGTATATATACACTGCACAGTACCACTTCTCCTGTCCTGTATACTGGGTGTAATTCTCAGTATTCTGTATTATTCTGTATATATCACTGCACGTACCACTTCTCCTGTCCTGTATACTGGGTGTAATTCTCAGTATCTGTATTATTCTGTATATATACACTGCACAGTACCACTTTCCTGTCCTGTATACTGGGTGTAATTCTCAGTATCTGTATTATTCTGTATGTATACACTGCACAGTACCACTTCTCCTGTCCTGTATATGGTGTAATTCTCAGTATCTGTATTATTCTATATATACACTGCACAGTACCACTTCTCCTGTCCTGTATACTGGGTGTAATTCTCAGTATCTGTATTATTCTGTATATATACACTGCACAGTACCACTTCTCCTGTCCTGTATACTGGGTGTAATTCTCAGTATCTGTATTATTCTGTATATATACACTGCACAGTACCACTTCTCCTGTCCTGTATACTGGGTGTAATTCTCAGTATCTGTATTATTCTGTATATATACACTGCACAGTACCACTTCTCCTGTCCTGTATACTGGTGTAATTCTCAGATCTGTATTATTCTTATATACACTGACAGTACCACTTCTCCTGTCCTGTATACTGGTGTAATTCTCAGTATCTGTATTATTCTGTATATATACACTGCACAGTACCACTTCTCTGTCCTGTATACTGGGTGTAATTCTCAGTATCTGTATTATTCTGTATATATACACTGCACAGTACCACTTCTCCTGTCCTGTATACTGGGTGTAATTCTCATACTGTATTATTCTGTATATATACACTGCACAGTACCACTTCTCCTGTCCTGTATACTGGGTGTAATTCTCAGTATCTGTATTATTCTGTATATATACACTGCACAGTACCACTTCTCCTGTCCTGTATACTGGTGTAATTCTCAGTATCTGTATTATTCTGTATATATACACTGCACAGTACCACTTCTCCTGTCCTGTATACTGGTTAATTCTCAGTACTGTATTATTCTGTATATATACACTGCACAGTACACTTCTCCTGTCCTGTATACTGGTTAATTCTCAGTATCTGTATTATTCTGTATATACACTGCACAGTACCACTTCTCCTGTCCTGTATACTGGGTGTAATTCTCAGTATCTGTATTATTCTGTATATTTACACTGACAGTACCACTTCTCCTTCTGTATACTGGGTGTAATTCTCAGTATCTGTATTATTCTGTATATATACACTGCACAGTACCACTTCTCCTGTCCTGTATACTGGGTGTAATTCTCAGTACTGTATTATTCTGTATATATACATGCACAGTACCACTTCTCCTGTCCTGTATATGGGTGTAATTCTCATACTGTATTATTCTGTATATATACACTGCACAGTACCACTTCTCCTGTCCTGTATACTGGTGTAATTCTCAGTATCTGTATTATTCTGTATATAACATGCACAGTACCACTTCTCCTGTCCTGTATACTGGGTGTAATTCTCAGTATCTGTATTATTCTGTATATATACACTGCACAGTACCACTTCTCCTGTCCTGTATACTGGTGTAATTCTCAGTATCTGTATTATTCTGTATATATACACTGCACAGTACCACTTCTCCTGTCCTGTATACTGGGTGTAATTCTCAGTATCTGTATTATTCTGTATATATACACTGCACAGTACCACTTCTCCTGTCCTGTATACTGGTGTAATTCTCAGTATCTGTTTATTCTGTATATATACACTGCACAGTACCACTTCTCCTGTCCTGTCGTGTATTTCTATTCTTATTATTTCTGTATTTATAACTGAGACCTTTCCTGTCTAACTGGGGAATTCATACTATTTCTGTATTAACACTGACATCCTTCTCTTCCGATAGGTAATCTTATTTTATTGATACGCAGTACCACTCTCCTTCTGTATAGTGTAATTCTCAGTACTGATTCTGTATATATACACGAAGTACACTTCTCTCGACTGGGTGAATTCCAACTGTATTATTTTTAACACTGACATACCACTTCCTGTCTTTGGTAATTCTCTGATTTCGTATTACTGCAGTACCATCTCCTGTCCTAATGTGTAATTTCATACTGATTTTTAAAACTGCCAGTCCCTTCCCTCCTGTTGGTAATTCTCAGTACTGTATTTTTCACTGCACACCACTTCTCCTCTACGGTAATTCTCATCTGTATTCTGTTATATACTCACACATTCTCTGTACGTTCTGTATATTCGTAAACTGACTCCATTCCCTGCCTTTACTGGTATTCAACTTTTATTCTGTATAACGCAAGTCACCTCTTTCTGTGTATTTCAGTATCTGTATATTCTGTAATACATGATACACTTCTCCTGTCCGTACTGGTGTAATCTCTATTTTATTCTGTATATACACTGCACATACCACTTCTCTTATCTGGTTTTCAGACTGTATTATTGTTATATCACTGCAAGTCACTCTCCTTCTGTATCTGGTGTAATTCTATTGTATTCTGTATAATACACGCACACTCTCTTCGTATACTGGTTAATTATCTGATTATTGTATATCACTGACAGACCACTCTCCTGTCCTGTATATGGTGTAATTTTAGTATCTGTTATTCTGTATTATACACTGCACAGTACCACTTCTCGTCTGTATATGGGTGTAATTCTCAGTATCTGTATTATTCTGTATATACTGCCATACCATTCTCCTGTCCTTAACGTGTAATCTAGTACTGTATTCTGTATAACATGCCAGTAATTCTCCTTCTATACTGGAATCCATTATATTCTGTATACCGCACAACACTTCTCCGTGTACTGTGTAATTCTCAGTACTGTATTATTCGTATAATACACGCACACTACCAATTCTCCTGTCCGTATAGTGTGTATTCTCAGCATTGATTATTCTGTATATATACATGACAGTACCACTTCTCTTCTGTATATGGGTTTAATTCTCAGTACTGTATTATTCTGTATATATACACGCACAGTACACTTCTCCTGTCCTGTATACTGGTGTAATTCTCAGTATCTGTATTATTCGTATATACACTGCACAGTACCTCTTCTCCTTCCTGTATATGGGTGTAATTCTCAGTATCTGTATTATTCTGTATATACTGCACATACCACTTCTCCTGTCTGTAACTGGGTGTAATTCTTAGTACTGTATTATTCTGTGTATATACACTGCACAGTACCACTTCTCCTGTCCTGTATACTGGGTGTAATTCCAGTACTGCATTATTCTGTATATATACATGTACAGTACCACTTCTCCTGTCCTGTATACTGGGTGTAATTCTCAGTGTCTGTATATTCTGATATATATACACTGCACAGTACCACTTCTCCTGTCCTGTGTATGGTGTATTCTCAGTATCTGTATTATTCTGTATATATACACTGCACATACCACTTCTCCTGTCCTGTATACTGGTGTAATTCTCAGTATGTATTATTCTGTATTATACACTGCACAGTACCACTTCTCCTGTCCTGTAAGTGGGTGTAATTCTCAGTACCTGTATTATTCTGTATATATACACTGTACAGTATCACTTCTCCTGTCCTGTATATTGGTGTAATTCTCAGTATCTGTATTATTCTGTATATACTGACAGTACCACTTCTCCTGTCCTGTTTACTGGGTGTAATTCTCAGTATCTTATTATTCTGTATATTTACACTGCACAGTACCACTTCTCTCCTGTATACTGGGTGTAATTCTCAGTATCTGTATTATTTGTATATATACACTGTACAGTACCACTTCTCCTGTCCTGTATACTGGGTGTAATTCTCAGTACTGTATATTCTGTATATATACATGTACAGTACCACTTCTCCTGTCCTGTATATACTGGTGTAATTCTCAGTACCTGTATTATTCTGTATATATACACTGCACAGTATCACTTCTCCTGTCCTGTATATTGGTGTAATTCTCAGTATCTGTATTATTCTGTATATACTGACAGTACCACTTCTCCTGTCCTGTTACTGGGTGTAATTCTCAGTATCTGTATTATTCTGTATATATACACTGCACAGTACCAATTCTCCTGTCCTGTATACTGGGTGTAATTCTCGTATCTGTATTATTCTGTATATATACACTGTACAGTATCACTTCTCCTGTCCTGTAATAGTGTGTAATTCTCGTATCTGTATTATTCTGTATATATCACTGTACAGTACCACTTTCTCCTGTCCTGTATACTGGTGTAATTCTCAGTATCTGTATTATTCTGTATTATATTACACTGACAGTATCACTTCTCCTGTCCTGTATACTGGGTGTAATTCTCAGTATCTGTATTATTCTGTATATATCACTGCACAGTACCACTTCCTGTCCTGTATACTGGTGTAATTCTCAGTAGCTGTATTATTCTGTATATATACACTGTAGAGTACCACTTCCCCTTCCTGTATACTGGGTGTAATTCTCAGTACTGTATTATTCTGTATATATACACTGCACAGTACCACTTCTCCTGTCCTGTATACTGGGTGTAATTCTCAGTATCTGTATTATTCTGTATATATACACTGCACAGTACCACTTCTCCTGTCCTGTATACTGGGTGTAATTCTCAGTATCTGTATTATTCTGTATATATACACTGCACAGTACCACTTCTCCTGTCCTGTATACTGGGTGTAATTCTCAGTATCTGTATTATTCTGTTATATACACTGCACAGTACCACTTCTCCTGTCCTGTATACTGGGTGTAATTCTCAGTATCTGTATTATTCTGTATATATACACTGCACAGTACCACTTCTCCTGTCCTGTATACTGGGTGTAATTCTCAGTATCTGTATTATTCTGTATATATACACTGCACAGTACACACTTCTCCTGTCCTGTATACTGGGTGTAATTCTCAGTATCTGTATTATTCTGTATATATACACTGCACAGTACCACTTCTCCTGTCCTGTATACTGGGTGTAATTCTCAGTATCTGTATTATTCTGTATATATACACTGCACAGTACCACTTCTCCTGTCCTGTATACTGGGTGTAATTCTCAGTATCTGTATTATTCTGTATATATACACTGCACAGTACCACTTCTCCTGTCCTGTATACTGGGTGTAATTCTCAGTATCTGTATTATTCTGTATATATACACTGCACAGTACCACTTCTCCTGTCCTGTATACTGGGTGTAATTCTCAGTATCTGTATTATTCTGTATATATACACTGCACAGTACCACTTCTCCTGTCCTGTATACTGGGTGTAATTCTCAGTATCTGTATTATTCTGTATATATACACTGCACAGTACCACTTCTCCTGTCCTGTATACTGGGTGTAATTCTCAGTATCTGTATTATTCTGTATATATACACTGCACAGTACCATTCTCCTGTCCTGTATACTGGGTGTAATTCTCAGTATCTGTATTATTCTGTATATTACACTGCACAGTACCACTTCTCCTGTCCTGTATACTGGGTGTAATTCTCAGTATCTGTATTATTCTGTATATATACACTGCACAGTACCACTTCTCCTGTCCTGTATACTGGGTGTAATTCTCAGTATCTGTATTATTCTGTATATATACACTGCACAGTACCACTTCTCCTGTCCTGTATACTGGGTGTAATTCTCAGTATCTGTATTATTCTGTATATATACACTGCACAGTACCACTTCTCCTGTCCTGTATACTGGGTGTAATTCTCAGTATCTGTATTATTCTGTATATACACTGCACAGTACCACTTCTCCTGTCCTGTATACTGGGTGTAATTCTCAGTATCTGTATTATTCTGTATATATACACTGCACAGTACCACTTCTCCTGTCCTGTATACTGGGTGTAATTCTCAGTATCTGTATTATTCTGTATATATACACTGCACAGTACCACTTCTCCTGTCCTGTATACTGGGTGTAATTCTCAGTATCTGTATTATTCTGTATATATACACTGCACAGTACCACTTCTCCTGTCCTGTATACTGGGTGTAATTCTCAGTATCTGTATTATTCTGTATATATACACTGCACAGTACCACTTCTCCTGTCCTGTATACTGGGTGTAATTCTCAGTATCTGTATTATTCTGTATATATACACTGCACAGTACCACTTCTCCTGTCCTGTATACTGGGTGTAATTCTCAGTACTGTATTATTCTGTATATATACACTGCACAGTACCACTTCTCCTGTCCTGTATACTGGGTGTAATTCTCAGTATCTGTATTATTCTGTATATATACACTGCACAGTACCACTTCTCCTGTCCTGTATACTGGGTGTAATTCTCAGTATCTGTATTATTCTGTATATATACACTGCACAGTACCACTTCTCCTGTCCTGTATACTGGGTGTAATTCTCAGTATCTGTATTATTCTGTATATATACACTGCACAGTACCACTTCTCCTGTCCTGTATACTGGGTGTAATTCTCAGTATCTGTATTATTCTGTATATATACACTGCACAGTACCACTTCTCCTGTCCTGTATACTGGGTGTAATTCTCAGTATCTGTATTATTCTGTATATATACACTGCACAGTACCACTTCTCCTGTCCTGTATACTGGGTGTAATTCTCAGTATCTGTATTATTCTGTATATTACACTGCACAGTACCACTTCTCCTGTCCTGTATACTGGGTGTAATTCTCAGTATCTGTATTATTCTGTATATATACACTGCACAGTACCACTTCTCCTGTCCTGTATACTGGTGTAATTCTCAGTATCTGTATTATTCTGTATATATACACTGCACAGTACCACTTCTCCTGTCCTGTATACTGGTGTAATTCTCAGTATCTGTATTATTCTGTATATATACACTGCACAGTACCACTTCTCTGTCCTGTATACTTGGTGTAATTCTCAGTATCTGTATTATTCTGTATATACAGTGCACAGTACCACTTCTCCTGTCCTGTATACTGGGTGTAATTCTCAGTATCTGTATTATTCTGTATATATACACTGCACAGTACCACTTCTCCTGTCCTGTATACTGGGTGTCATTCTCAGTATCTGTATTATTCTGTATATAGACACTGCGCAGTACCACTTCTCCTGTCCTGTATACTGGGTGTAATTCTCAGTATCTGTATTATTCTGTATATGTACAGTGCACAGTACCACTTCTCCTGTCCTGTATACTGGGTGTAATTCTCAGTATCTGTATTATTCTGTATATATACACTGCACAGTACCACTTCTCCTGTCCTGTATACTGGGTGTAATTCTCAGTATCTGTATTATTCTGTATATATACACTGCACAGTACCTCTTCTCCTGTCCTGTATACTGGGTGTAATTATCAGTATCTGTATTATTCTGTATATATACACTGCACAGTACCACTTCTTCTGTCCTGTATACTGGGTGTAATTCTCAGGATCTGTATTATTCTGTATATATACACTGCACAGTACCACTTCTCCTGTCCTGTATACTGGGTGTAATTCTCAGGATCTGTATTATTCTGTATATATACACTGCACAGTACCACTTCTGCTGTCCTGTATACTGGGTGTAATTCTCAGTATCTGCTAGTATTCTGGATGTTATCATGGGCGTGTTCTTTATGGGGTGTGGTCTTTATGGGGGGTTGGTCTTTCTAGGGCATGTCAAGTGTCTGTAAAAAATTTGGGCTCTCCATAAATTTTCGTCCAGTTGTCCCGAAAAATATGAATTGTAGGTTGGCAACCCTGAATAAGGGTTAACAAGGTGTCCCATGTTCTTAAAAAGGTAAAATTGCACAGTGCTTGTAAAATCAAGCAATTGCAATTTACCCCTTGTTAAAAATCCTCTCCTTTCTTGGCAGAGGGATTTTTAATTCCATAGTTTCCTGCTTGTTGCTTAGGCTCACAGCCACCTCCATAGTGTATCAAGGGTGACCGTTCTCTAAGCGTAGTGCTTACATAGTGCACGCTGATGCTGCAACATGCAGGCTAGCAACTTGGCAATGTTGCTGGTCCAAATTGTCAATCAATTAGGAATACACTGTTCCTATCAAGCAGGATGCCGGGAGGCAGGAGGATATGTGCTCCTGAAAACGAAGACTTGACTTATCCCAAAGGATTGTATTCACGTTACATCTTCAGGAGCGCACTGCTCCCCTCACTACTGGCTCGGTGTACCCCACAATTATAGCAATAAACGAGTCAGCTCTCCATGCAAAAAAACAAGCTTACAGACTGATCCATCAACTGAAAAATAAAAAAACTTATAAAAATACTAAATTCAGATGACAAATGAGAAAAAAAAGTGTCCAAGTTATTGTGGATGATTCTTTATACGTTTATGTGAACTGGCTGTGCCCAATGCTACATGTTAGTTGTACTCAGTCATTTATTCTGCTGATCAGTTGATTACCCACCGATCATGCAATAAAACGTCTAATGCTGTCATAAATTTAAAATGCTCAAAAACATTAGGCTATTAAAAGTTTGCAAATTACTACCTCAAAGCCCTAAATCTAGTCTAAATACAAATATCACATTGTTTCATGCATACAGTAGATAGTTGCTACATGACACAAAACTAGGAAAGAGTAATAGACGTTTTGCAATATAAAAAATTAAAGATTTATTAATGCAGGAAATCAAAAGAACATAGAAAATTGCTAATAAGAAGATGGAGCTAATGTCTATACACATGTTATGGATTTAGACATTTTATTTAGAACTAAACTACTCTATCAAATTTTATTTCTTGAGCATTATACCGTTTTAAAGGTTTGGCACTCTCCACAAGGAGAGACGTTACCCCTTAGAATCCTATCAGAGGCATCTCATCCAGCCAAATCAAACCTCTTGCTTTGCACTGATGAGATGCAAACACCCCGAACCATGTGTCTCTAAATAGTGTCTGGTGTGGTTTTCATCATAAGTCATGTGGCAAGGTTCATTAAAGGACTGATATTGACTTTTAGAATTGCTACATCTAATACGGGCACTAGAATTCCAGTCCTCTTCCTCTTTGAAGGGACAATGTTAAAGCAAGTTGGTCGCCACCTCCAAAGTACACAGTCATGTAGGGGACCAATAAAAGCATACCGTTAATGCATTAATGCTAGTCTTTAGAGTCCAGTGTTTGATCAGTGTGTAAATTAGGGTGCTTGGTGCCCTTTTGGCATTGCCAAGAGCTCAGTGCACCATTCCACCCCTTAAATTAGCATAACCAGTCTCTGTATCTCGATTGACAGCGCTTGTTTGACTGTCTAAACAGAATCCTCCTGCATGCGCTCACAGTTCAAGAGTCAGCGTGTGTGGACCCTGACAGCTCTGATGTGGACACTGTTACTTTTCCGGGTGTATCAGTTCAGGGATCAGCAGCAGAAGGATTCCGTTTAGGTAGTGCTCACTCTAGCCAAAGTGCTGTCAATCAAGCAACTGGGAGGGAACGAGTGATGCTTATTCAGGGTAATGATGCACCAAGCCCTGGGCAATGTCAAGCCTGCATGGGCAACCTAATTTGCATACTTATTAAAAACACTATTCATCAATAGAAACAAGGATGTTACACAGTGGGCATTTGCCTATGATTATCAGGGGCACACTTTATAGTCCAGTAAATAAGACGTTCATCATTGAATAATCAACATTTTTTCATAATGGGAAACTATCTGGACCAGAAACGTGGACCTTCTACTGTAATGATGCCTTTCTCACTCCTTGTGCCATATTGTACCTACTGAAAATGATGGACCACACTCAGGATCTCTTGAAAGTGGAACCATGGAAAAAACTCTTTTCCCTCCAAACTTCTCTATTGTGCAATGTATTTCTTTCGTAGAGAGAGGCCTGGGTTATATGTCTACAATTCGGCAAACTGGCTGCACAAGGGACAGAGTTTGGTTAAAGATTGGGAAGAGTTTAGATGAGGAGGTGAAAGAATTTAGATATAGATTAAGAAGCTTAAGGGTATGCCACACTAAACAATATCGCTAACGGGATCGCTAAAAAACGTCACTATTTAGCGATCCCGTTAGCGATGTTGTTCAGTGCGGCAGCTTCCAGCGACGAGCCCTGCTGTGATCTCGCTCGTCGCTGGAATCGTTCCGGACCCTATTTTCTCGTCGGCGCTCCCGCTGGGTAAGTATCTTATCGCTGTGTGGCACCTTTTCTTAGCGATTTAGCGGTACTTTTGTACCGCTAAAGTCGTTAAGAAGATCGCTAACGGCGATAGCGTCGTTAACTATATCGCTAAATGCGGCAGCATTTAGCGATATAGAAACAATCCCGCTAGCGATCGCATTAGTATGCGTCGTTATTGTGATCGCTAGCGGGATTGTTTAGTGTGGCAGTACCTTTAGATTAACAGGGACATAGTTTAAAAGAGGGAGAAGAGTGAAGATAAAGTGGGACATAGTTTAGATAAAGAGGAGACAGACTTTAAATAAAGAGGGGGCAGAGTTGGGACAGACTTTAGCTAGAGGGGCAGAGTTTGGATAAAAAGGAGACAGAGTTTAGATAAACAGGGACATAGTTTAAATAAAGAGGGGAAGAGTCTAGATAAACAGGGACATAGTTTAGATAAAAAGGGGGATGAGTTTACAAAGAAGAACATAGGTTTTATAAAAAGCTGCAAATGTTAGATATAGATTGGGCAGACTTTAGATAAACAAGAAAATAGTTTATATAAACAGGGGGAAGAGTTCAGATTAACAGGAACATAGTTTAGATAAAGTGGGGGCAGAATTGAAATAAAGAGGGGATACAGTTTAGATACAGATTGGGAAAAATTTCAATATAGAGGGAGCAGAGTTTAGATAAGGATGTGGCAAAACTTAGATAAGGATTGAGAAGAATTTAAATAGGGGAAGAGTTTATCTAAAGGGGAGGCAATTATGAGATGAAAAGGGATTGAAAGGTGTAAAGTTTATCGTTACACTGACCATTAGGATTTTGATTTTGTAATATATTTATTAGATACAATTGTGAATATGAATAGTACTGTATCTTCAGGCAATCATGTAGGATAGGAGAAGCAGAATTCATTTCTTAGAACATTAGCATTTCCTCTGGTTTCATATAGATAATTTTTTGATGTAATGATGTTCCCATTTATATCACCGTAGAAATTGAGATACTGTGCTATTTTTGCTGGCGACAGAACGAAATCCCACATATTGATCTCACATATTTCACCTACAAAAGACTGGACGGCCTTAAATTTGCCACCATAAGTGACCAAATCTTGCCCTAGGATGACACTCATATGAGGACCAATTGGAGATCTGGTTTTAGTGACTCTTTTAGGGTAACATTTTCCATTGATCCACAGTTGGAGCAGTCCTGTAACAGAGTCCCAAGTGACACAAGTGTGCTTCCAGTCTAGAACCTCGGGATCCACCTTGAAGCGAATTTCTTCTTGATTGACCATAACAGAGCATATATTTGGAGGTATTGAATAAATAAGAAAAGTGTTGTAATTTTTTGAACCAGGGTGACTATAGAGAGCAGGCATAATGGCGGCTGAGCTCAGTGTAGGAGCGCAGACATGCGGTAAGTTGTTTCAAGGATCTCAACAGTCTTGGCTTCAGAATCACGTAGTCAGAAGCTGTTTGCCAGGGAAACAGGATTATATTTTTTCCCACATCTGAAGAAAAGAAAGAGAGTAATAATATAATAATTACAACGAGGACATTCACTACCATCATTAACATAAACATTATCATGATCATGACAAGTATTGGCTTAAAACTAGTGACACTTTACAAATTATCATATGCTTCTTCAGTCACTTGAGGACTAGGCCTCAGAACGTAATCTTTAGTATAAGATCCCATCTTAACGTAGTTACTGTTTCATTGGGAGATGGGCTCACACACGCTGATCAAAATGTCAGGATCAGTCACACTGGATTCTGTCTTATTGAAAACAAGGCACAGTCATAATGGATTCAGTCTTCAAAGAAAGCCAGAACAAAAGGATATTATTGGATTCAGTCTTTGGGAAAAGATGCAATGAATAGTCATACTGGATTCAGTCTGCGGGGAAAGATGTAACATTTAATACTGGATTCTGTCTTTCGGAAAGAAGGATCAGTCATATTGACTTCGGCTGTTGAAACAAGAAGTGTTAGGGTTCGAGTTCCCGCTGCTGCACAAGGGGAGTCTCGAACCAGCCCCGCTGCGGTCTCCCATTCGTCTCCGGCCGCAGTGGAGCCTGCTCTGCAGAGACGTCGGTCCGGGCGTCTTGCCCGCTCCAGTGCTGTGCAGTGACTTGCTGCTGCCTTTCCTGGATCTGCTATTATAGCCAGTGCTGGAGCAGACGTCTTTGGGACAAAGTCCTGCGTTTTCCCTTCTGAGCATGCCCAGAGTGAGATCTCTCATTGGAGATCAGGGGTCACATGCTCAGGTACTGCAGCAGCTCCTATTGGTCTGCCAGGAAGGTCCTGTGACTACTGTTGTTCTGGAACAAGCTTCATTGGTCCTTGTTTCTGGCAGGTCCTGTAGCTGTTACTATAAAAGGGTAGCATGGCTGGCCCGCCATGCGCTAATATCAACCATTTTGCTATGCGCCAGTGTGGTCTTGTGTGTGTGGTTAGGGACCCGGCTGAAATAAGCCACTAAGAATACCGACTTAATCGGTGAGGAGTTTGGTGTGCTAGCTGGTCAGGGTCGGTGTCCTAGATGCTCTAGATTACCGGCATAACCGGTGAGGAGTTTTGATTGCCGTATTCAGGGTCTGGCGTTCAGACGCCATAGATTGCGGGTGACTCCCGCGAGGACATTAGCACATGATCACACTTTATGTACGCTTAGCACTTAACTGTGTACCTGAGAGCCTGACAGGACACAGCACTTTTTCTCAGCGGCCCTGTGACGTAACAGGGTTCGCTTTCAACGCTAGACAGCGCCCTAGCGTGTTTTCTTTGCGACTCAGTTGTGTTTAGTGAGTTCGCACACATCGCCATATAGCGCTGCGGCTCTCCTTCTAGCGGCTCTGTGGAGTAACAGAGTTCGCACTTATTGCCACAGCGCGTTACGGCGTTTATTTTGGCTACTCTGGGGATAACAGAGTTTGCTTCTTACGCCATTTAACTAGCAGCAGGCTCCGCCTGCACGGTGGACCCCGGGCTGCGAACGCACCTCTCCACATCTTATATTTGGTGCGTTCCGCAGACCCTAACATAATATTAGCGCCAGGGTCTGGCTAGTAAAATGGCGGATGAACAGCGTTTACAGCTGTACATCCAGCAGCTGGAGGATAGGTTGGCGGCTCTTGAGCGCACAACCTCAGCTGTGGATGTTACCGCAGTCGCTGTTCAGGCTGCTAGCGTAGCTGCAGCCAGTTTGTCCTCTGCCACCTCTGTCCCTACATTGTCCCACCTCCCGCTTCCAGACAAGTTTGCTGGTGACAGCAAGCAATGTCGGGGATTCGTGAGTCAGTGCTCCATACACCTCGAGCTTCTGGCTGCACGTTTCCCCACGGATCGGGCACAAGTGGGCTTTGTGATAGCTCTTCTGTCGGGCAGAGCGTTGGAGTGGGCAACGCCGCTGTGGGAGCGCGACGACCGTGTGGTGCGGAGTGCTTCTCGTTTTCTGGAGGCTCTGAAAAAGGTTTTTCTAGGACCTCAGTGTCACGCTGTCTAGCAGATGTATAAATATATAATGTCAGTAATCTATCAGGTGGGACAACATACTATCTAACATATAAGTAGGTAACATTAACATGTATATATAGCATAGTATTACCTGACATAATATCCTGTGAGTCAATACTGAATCCTTTTCACGCTGTCTCTGGCTAGAGGTGGACTGGGGTCTATGCTGACCCTAAACTGGGGTCCTGACTAGTCCTCTACCTGGAGGTACTGTTAATGGTACAGAGGTCCAGGCCACCAGCGTAAACCCTGTCTCCTACTAATCCCTGACCACTGTAATCTAGTCCTTAGAAGGACCCTGATTACCACCAAAGGGAATGGACAGGTAAAGGTTAACAAACAGTATAGACAAACGAGACAGACAGGGGATAAAGTAAATACTGTCTTTCATACAACATATAAACACAGAGGGAACACCAAAGGTCTAGGAGATAAACTATAAGCAAGGAGGGGATGAACAACAAAAGAGCTCTTAGCTTAAGTCTTCTCAGAACCGATCCTATCTGCAGTCTGTATGAATGCTTTCACTGGCATCTAACACCCAGACTGGCAGGGATATAAAGGAAGCTAATTAGAACATAATCAAAAGCAGCCGGGCGAGGCTGGACCTAGTCTTAGCAAAGAGCTAGGTAAAATTAACTCTCTCATTACCAAACACAAAGTAACAGCAACTCAGCTGCGAGAAGTCAGAATGTGCAATCGCGACGATCCTCGTGGCGATGCACCCATGACAGTACCCCCCCTTCTACGAGGGGCCTCCGGACCCTCAGGGCCCGGTCTGCCCGGGTAAGTGTGTGGAAGGTCCGAACCAATCGATCTGCGTTAACCTCCGACGCATGGACCCACGTCCTCTCCTCAGGACCATACCCCTTCCAATGAACCAGGTACTGAAGGGACCGACGATTCAGATGTGAGTCAATGATCTTCAACACCTGAAACTCCAAGCTACCATTGACCACTACCGGAGGAGGAGGCAGAGGCGACGGTATAACTGGCGCCACGTACCTTTTAAGCAACGATTTGTGGAACACATTGTGGATTTTAAACATAGGAGGGAGGTCCAGACGAAATGCCACAGGATTAACTTAGAACTGATCCTGTATGGACCGATGAACCTGGGACCCAGTTTCCAGGAGGGAACCTTGAGTTTTATATTCTTGGTAGACAACCACACCAGATCGTTCACACCTAGGTCCGGACCAAACACTCTCCTCCTATCAGACCTCCGCTTGTAACGGTTCCCCATAGCACTCAGACCATTCAGCACTCCTCTCCAAACTAAAGCAAGTGACGACGAGAATCGTTCCTCCTCAGGAACCCCAGATGGACGGGTTTGTGGGGTCTTAGAGCGAGCACAAACTCCACAGGACGTGACAAATTTTATTACCTCTTTATTTAAGTTAGGCCACCAAAACCGGCGAGAAAGGAGATCCACAGTTGCTTTACTCCCTGGATGTCCTGCTAAAGCAGAACTATTATGTGTCTCGATAACTTTTTGTCTTAACTGATTAGGAACAAACAGTCTCCCTGGAGGTCCTACAGGAGTGTCCCCCTGAGCCTCCAACACCTCCTCCTCAAGCTCAGAGCACACAGCCGACACCACCACTCCCTCCTGCATGATAGGAACCGGGCCATCCGTCTTTCCGGCCCCTGGGACACTATGAGATAAGGCATCAGGAAGCAATTTTATTGAGCAGTCATACGTGCGATGAGGAGGTAACTCTTGACACCCCTCCTCTGAGAACATCTCCCCAAAGTCCTCCAGAAAAGGAGGCAAAGTCTTAGGCACGACCGCACCGATGACCGTGTTCATGCAGTTATTCTTGCAAAATTCACCCCACTGGCTTATCTTTCTGGATTGCCAATCAATCACTGGGTTATGTTTAGTCAACCAAGGAAGTCCCAACACAATAGGAGTAGGAAGACCCTCCAACACATAACAAGACAACCGTTCTTTATGTATTGCCCCTACTCGAAGGTCTATGCTATGAACAGCTTGTACAAAGCTACCTTGACCGAGAGGTCTGGCGTCAATAGAAAGTATAGGGATCGGTTTGGCCAATACACCAGTTGCATACCTTGCACCTGGGCAAACCGAGCGTCCACCATATTAGCCCCAGACCCACTATCAAGAAGAACAGAAATCCTCTCAACTCTCGCACCAACCACCACCTCCGCAGGCACGAGAAATTGAGACGGACCCGGGGACGAAATACCTACTCCCAGGTTGTCGTCCACCACACAACCTGGGATTAACAGTTTTTCGGTGACTCCTTTGCTCAATGAGGCACGGGAGGGACACCCCCCAACAAAATGCCCCTCTCTCCCGCAGAAGAAACACCTTCTTGTCTTGCGGCGCACCGCTGATTCCCTCCTACAAATTGATGTCCCTCCCAACTGCATAGGTTCCTCAGAACAGACCAGGGGAATCTCAACATCAGGGACTTTAGTAGTGGATGGAGTCATAACAGGGGGTGGAGTTACCTCGCACCTCCCCCGAAGCCGTCTATCAATACGAATGGCAAGAACCATAGCAGCCTCCAGTGACGGAGGAGAATCATACTGAGCCAAAACGTCTTTTACTTTGTCAGATAACCCTTGACAAAACTGGCTCCTAAGAGCTGGGTCATTCCACTGAGTATCTGTGGCCCATCTACGGAACTCAGAAGAAAATTCCTCCGCCGGACGATCTCCCTGCTGTATCCTACGTAACTTCGTTTCAGCAAGGGAGACCCGATCCGGGTCATCATACACCAAACCCAGGGCAGCAAAAAATTGATCTACTGACTGGAGGGCCGGGGAGCCCGGGGGAAGAGAGAACGCCCAGGATTGAGGGTCCCCTTGTAAGAGCGAGATGACAATTCCCACCCTCTGCTCTTCACTCCCCGATGACCGAGGCCGCAGCCGAAAGTACAATTTACATGCCTCCCGGAAGGTAAAAAATTTGTCCCGCCCACCAGTGAACCTGTCCGGGAGAGCAACCTTAGGTTCAGATCTGGTTTGCTCCGGGGGGGACAAAACCTTGGACTTAATATCCATAAGCTCCATGGACAACCTCTGCAACTGCCGGGCAAGCTGGGCTACTGGATCCATGGTAGCTGAGGAGAATTTTTAGTATGGCCGGTGAAAATGTCACGCTGTCTAGCAGATGTATAAATATATAATGTCAGTAATCTATCAGGTGGGACAACATACTATCTAACATATAAGTAGGTAACATTAACATGTATATATAGCATAGTATTACCTGACATAATATCCTGTGAGTCAATACTGAATCCTTTTCACGCTGTCTCTGGCTAGAGGTGGACCGGGGTCTATGCTGACCCTAAACTGGGGTCCTGACTAGTCCCTCTACCTGGAGGTACTGTTAATGGTACAGAGGTCCAGGCCACCAGCGTAAACCCTGTCTCCTACTAATCCCTGACCACTGTAATCTAGTCCTTAGAAGGACCCTGATTACCACCAAAGGGAATGGACAGGTAAAGGTTAACAAACAGTATAGACAAACGAGACAGACAGGGGATAAAGTAAATACTGTCTTTCATACAACATATAAACACAGAGGGAACACCAAAGGTCTAGGAGATAAACTATAAGCAAGGAGGGGATGAACAACAAAAGAGCTCTTAGCTTAAGTCTTCTCAGAACCGATCCTATCTGCAGTCTGTATGAATGCTTTCACCGGCATCTAACACCCAGACTGGCAGGGATATAAAGGAAGCTAATTAGAACATAATCAAAAGCAGCCGGGCGAGGCTGGACCTAGTCTTAGCAAAGAGCTAGGTAAAATTAACTCTCTCATTACCAAACACAAAGTAACAGCAACTCAGCTGCGAGAAGTCAGAATGTGCAATCGCGACGATCCTCGTGGCGATGCACCCATGACACTCAGATCACCCACGATACGGCGCTCAAACTGCTGGCAAGTACCCAGGGTTCGGCTTTGGTCAGCCAGTTTGCTGTCCAATTTCGGACTCTGGCCTCGGAATTAGAGTGGCCAGATAAAGTCCTCATTCCCGTGTTCTGGAGAGGACTGGCGGGTCATGTGAAAGACGCCTTGGCTACCAGAGAGATTCCTGCCACACTGGAGAAGCTTATCGCTATTTCCACCCGCGTCGACCTCCGTTTCCACGAGCGGAGGCTGGAACGTGCCCAGTGTAGGCAGAGGGTTCGGTTGGCTCCAACCTTCACCACCCCTCTGGAGTCGCCCGTTCAGGCGCCCGACCTTCAGGAGGTTGCTCCTGCAGGATCTAAATCTCGGGTCACTCGTCCATCCCCGATTTGTTATATTTGCCAGCAGCAGGGACATTTTGCCAACCGATGTCCACAGCGGCTGAATAAACGGTCGCGCCCAGTAACCGTAGGAACAGGGTCACTGGACGCCATGAGTTTTGCCCCTAAAGTGCTCCTCAAGGGATAATTACCCACGGTTCTACCACCCTATCCGTCAAGCTGTGTGTGGATTCTGGGGCAGAGGGGAATTTTATGTCATCCTCCTTTGCTTCTCGCCACACCATGCCTTTGGTGTTGCTGGCTGAACCAGTATCGGTACGGGTGTTGAACGGAGCAATTCTGTCCTCACAAATCACCCATCAATCTGTCCCACTCACCTTGTCTATGTCTCCTTCCCATCAGGAGAATATATCATTTTTTATCCTCCCTGAGGGTATAGATGAGGTTTTGTTGGGATTACCCTGGCTCCGCCACCACTCTCCCCATATTGAGTAGTCTTCAGGGAGAATTCTGGGTTGGGGTAATTTATGTAAAGGCAGATGCATTAGGGACAGCGTGCAGGTCAACACCACTGAGATACCCATAGACCTCTCTCCTCTTCCCAAGGTCTATTGGTCTTATGCCGACGTTTTCTCGAAGAAGGCTGCGGAGACTCTTCCGCCTCATCGCCCCTATGACTGTCCTATCGACCTCTTGCCTGGAGCTGAGCCTCCTAGAGGAAGGGTTTATCCCCTCTCTCTTCCTGAGACAGAGGCCATGTCCCAATATATTCAGGAGAACTTGGCAAGGGGATTCATTAGGAAGTCGGTGTCACCAGCGGGAGCGGGGTTCTTCTTTGTGCAGAAGAAGAACGGAGAATTACGTCCGTGCATTGATTATAGGGGTCTCAACGCTATCACCGTGAAAAATAAATATCCTTTGCCGCTAATCTCTGAGCTCTTTGACAGGCTTCGGGGAGCAAGGGTATTTACTAAGTTAGACCTGCGGGGTGCGTATAACCTGATTTGCATCCGTGAGGGGGACGAATGGAAGACGGCATTTAACACCAGGGATGGGCATTATGAATATCTGGTAATGCCCTTTGGGCTCTGTAACGCCCCAGCTGTCTTCCAAGACTTTGTGAATGACATCTTCCGGGATATGTTGACCACCTCGGTGGTAGTCTATCTGGATGACATTCTCATCTTTTCTCCAGATATGGCCTCCCACCGGAGAGATGTCTGCAAGGTCTTCGACCTCTTGCGAGCAAATTCCCTATATGCGAAGTTGGAGAAGTGCATGTTTGAGCAGGAGTCTCTACCTTTCCTGGGCTATATCATCTCCACCCAGGGATTGGCTATGGATCCTACCAAACTACAGGCTGTGATGAATTGGCAAGAACCCCACTCCCTTAAGGCGGTGCAGCGCTTTATGGGGTTCATTAACTACTATCGCCAATTCATTCCCCACTTCTCTACTTTGGTAGCTCCCTTGGTAGCCCTCACCAAGAAGGGAGCTAATCCCAAGTTGTGGTCAGAGGAGGTCACAAAGGCATTCTCCATCAAGTCGCATTTCACCAGTGCTCCCATCTTACATCGCCCCGATGTCGATAAACCGTTTATCTTAGAGGTGGATGCCTCTTCTGTTGGTGCTGGAGCAGTCCTCTTTCAAAAGGATGCCCAGGGTCGGAAGCATCCCTGCTTCTTCTTTTCCAAGACCTTTACACCAGCAGAGAGGAATTATTCCATCGGGGACAGGGAGTTACTGGCTATGAAGTTGGCCTTCTCCGAGTGGAGACATCTTCTGGAGGGGGCTCGCTTCCCCTTCCAAGTATTCACGGACCACAAGAACTTGGTGTATTTGCAGACAGCCCAGCGGCTAAATTCCCGTCAGGCCAGATGGTCCTTGTTTTTCTCCCGGTTCCATTTCACCCTCCATTTCCTCTCCGGTGAGAAGAACATTCGCGCAGACGCTCTATCCCGCTCCGTGGTGTCCTCTGAGGAGGTGGAGGAGGAGCCTCGGCTTATTGTCCCCACAGAAAGCCTAAGAACGGTGGCTCCGGTTTCGCTTGAGTCTGTGCCTCCGGGCAAGACTTTTGTGCCCATCAATTTGCGACCGGAAGTACTCTCTTGGGCACATTCGTCCAGGGTGGGTGGACATTTTGGGACAAAAAGGACTTCTGAGTTGCTGGCGAGAACATACTGGTGGCCGCAGATGGCCCGTGACGTCAGGGAATACGTTCAGGCGTGCGTCTCCTGCGCCAAGAATAAGTCCCCTCGACAACGGCCAGCTGGGTTACTTTTCCCTTTACCGGTGGCAGACAGGCCTTGGGAGATGGTCGGGATGGATTTTGTGGTGGGCTTACCCAAGTCTCGAGGCTGCACCATCATCTGGGTGATAACCGACCACTTCTCCAAAATGGTGTACTTAGTGCCGTTACCACGGTTACCGTCTGCACGGGCCTTGGCAGCATTATTCATTAGGCATATTTTCCGCCTTCACGGTATGCCAGACAAAATTGTCAGTGATCGAGGTCCCCAGTTTGCGTCTCGGTTCTGGAGAGAGCTGTGTCGTTTACTCAGCATTGAGTTGAATCTCTCCTCTGCATACCATCCCGAGACGAATGGGTTGGTAGAGAGGGCCAACCAGACCTTGGTCACATACTTGCGACATTTTGTCTTTGCCAGGCAGGATGACTGGGCATCCTTGCTACCGTGGGCTGAGTTTGCTCTAAATAATGCTGTGGCTGACTCCACCGGACAGACCCCATTCCTCCTGAACTACGGTCAGCATCCGCGGGTACCAGTGCCCATGCCCGTGTCTTCCGCAGATTCCAGGGTGGCAGACTGGGCTGTGGAGGCACGGGACATTTGGGACTGCACACAGGATGCCATTCAGGCCTCCAAAGAGAGGATGAGGTCTTCGGCCGATGCCCATCGGCGCCCCGCTCCTACATTTGCTCCGGGTGACCTAGTGTGGCTTTCTGCCCGAAACATCAGGCTACGTGTAGAGTCCACCAAGTTGGCACCTCGCTTTTTGGGCCCCTTTAAAGTTCTTGAGCAGGTGAACCCGGTGGTTTACCGCCTAGCCCTTCCGCCTCGCCTTGGTATCACTGACACCTTTCACGTGTCCCTCCTGAAACCCGTGGCCATTTCCCGGTTTTCCGAGTCATCTGCCGGGACGTCGGGTTCATCTACCGACGATCATGAGGTGAACGCCATTGTTGGGTACAAGGTGGTACGAGGCAAAAAATTTTATTTGGTGGATTGGAGGGGTTATGGGCCTGAGGATAGGTCCTGGGAGCCTGCCGAGCATGTTCACGCTCCGCAGCTCATCGCTGCCTTTGAGCGCAGCGAGGCCCAAAGAAGGGGGGGCCCTAGGAGGGGGGGTAATGTTAGGGTTCGAGTTCCCGCTGCTGCACAAGGGGAATCTCGAACCAGCCCCGCTGCGGTCTCCCATTCGTCTCCGGCTGCAGTGGAACATGCTCTGCAGAGACGTCGGTCCGGGCGTCTTGCCCGCTCCAGTGCTGTGCAGTGACTTGCTGCTGCCTTTCCTGGATCTGATATTATAGCCAGTGCTGGAGCAGACGTCTTTGGGACAAAGTCCTGCGTTTTCCCTTCTGAGCATGCCCAGAGTGAGATCTCTCATTGGAGATCAGGGGTCACATGCTCAGGTACTGCAGCAGCTCCTATTGGTCTGCCAGGAAGGTCCTGTGACTACTGTTGTTCTGGAACAAGCTTCATTGGTCCTTGTTTCTGGCAGGTCCTGTAGCTGTTACTATAAAAGGGTAGCATGGCTGGCCCGCCATGCGCTAATATCAACCATTGTATGCTATGCGCCAGTGTGGTCTTGTGTGTGTGGTTAGGGACCCGGCTGAAATAAGCCACTAGAATACCGACTTAATCGGTGAGGAGTTTGGTGTGCTAGCTGGTCAGGGTCGGCGTCCTAGATGCCCTAGATTACCGGCATAACCGGTGAGGAGTTTTGATTGCCGTATTCAGGGTCTGGCGTTCAGACGCCATAGATTGCGGGTGACTCCCGCGAGGACATTAGCACATGATCACGCTTTATGTACGCTTAGCACTTAACTGTGTACCTGAGAGCCTGACAGGACACAGCACTTTTTCTCAGCGGCCCTGTGACGTAACAGGGTTCGCTTTCAACGCTAGACAGCGCCCTAGCGTGTTTTCTTTGCGACTCAGTTGTGTTTAGTGAGTTCGCACACATCGCCATATAGCGCTGCGGCTCTCCTTCTAGCGGCTCTGTGGAGTAACAGAGTTCGCACTTATTGCCACAGCGCGTTACGGCGTTTATGTTGGCTACTCTGCGGGATAACAGAGTTTGCTTCTTACGCCATTTTACTAGCAGCAGGCTCCGCCTGCACGGTGGACCCCGGGCTGCGAACGCACCTCTCCACATCTTATATTTGGTGCGTTCCGCAGACCCTAACAAGAAGGATCAGTCATACTGGATTGTGTCTTTGAGGAAAAATGGAAGGGCAATATTGAATTCAGCCTTCGGGGAAAGTTAGAATACTGAACTCTGTCTTCTGGAAAAAATAGAACATTCAGACTGGATTCTGTCTTTAGGCAAATATAGAAGAAAAGATCATATTGGATTCTATTTTCAGGGAAAGATGTAATGGTCATACTGAATTCTGCCTTTGGGGAAATATGGAAGTCATACTGAATACTGTCTCTGTAGAAAGATGAAACATTCAGACTAGATTCAGCCTCTGTGTAAAGATGGAACAGTTATACTGTATTTAGTCTTTGGAAAAAGAAAAATCAGTTATATTGGATTATGGTTTTGAAGAAAGTAGGATCAGTTACACTGGATTGTGTCTTCGAGGAAAGAAGGAACACTCATATTGGATTCAGTCTTTGTGGAAAGATGTAAAGAACGGTCATACTAGACTCTGTCTTCAGGAAAAGATGGATTGTCCAGACTGGATATTGTCTTTTGCAAAAGATGTAACGGACATATTGGATTAGATTAAGTCTTTGGAAAAAAGAAGAATTAGTCATATTGGATTAGTTGTTTGGAGAAAGAAAGATCAGTCATAGTAGATTTTGTCTTTAAGGAAAGGAGTGGTCATATTGGATTTGGTCTCCAGTGAAGATATGGTCATATTGGATTCAATCACCTGTCTGTCTACTTCCTATGTTGTTCATTCAAATTGCTGAAAGACTGCAGCACTCATATAATGCCCCCACCATATGTTCAAACTATCAGACCAAATGGGGACACAGTAACGGTAGTCTGGGATGTGTGTATCATTTTATTGTGGTGGATAATTCTAACTTTTATTACACTGCAGATTTGAGCATTTTGATTGGCAGGACTGACTATTAGGCCCCTATAATGTCAACATCATGACGTTACAGGGCCTAATAAGGCCTCTTTCACACATCCGTTTTTTTTAATCAGGCGCGATCCGGCGTGTTTCTAAAAAAACGGATCCGGTACCGGATGCGTTTTTTTAGCATTGACTTACATTAGCGCCGGATCGCGCCTGATGTCACTGCGTTGCATCCGTTTTTGGCCGGATCCGTCGGAAATGTACATTCCGGCGGCCGGACAAGACGGTTGCTGCAACGTTTTTTTTTTTTTCCGGAGCCGCCTGACAGTGCCTGAATCGGCGCTTCAGGCGGCCGGAAACAATGCAAACTTATATCTCTCTCTTTCTCTCTCTCTCTCTCTCTCTCTCTCGGTCCGGACATTCGTACCTGCATTTTCAATATGGAAAACTTTCTTTTTCCGGGTTGAAAAGGTCAGGCCTGATCAGGCAAAAAAGCTGATCAGTTGCTTCAGTTTTTTTAGAACCAGCGCCGGATCCGTCCTATCAGGCATAGGACGGATATGCCTGATTCAAAAAACCTGATGTGTGAAAGTAGCCTAAGCAGAAGAGGTGCCCAGGATGATAGCATGTAGTTGGAAGTTTGAGGTGCTATGGTCTGTCTGCCACAGGGCACATATGTAGCCCCTGGACCAGTGTCCTGCAAATCGTTTTGCTCTAATCTAATGCACTACAATGTTGAAAATCCACATAAAATCCACTTAGTGTAAACATGTACTTAACGGTCTATGGTAGTCTGATAAAAATAAACCCCGGAGCTCTCATATTATTGGTATGAAATTTCTGATGGAACTTTACATACTTCCCTGTGAGAAGCTTCCATAGAGGATCACAAGTAACAGCACTATGCTTTTCATCTCTCTAGAAAAAAAATAATGTACATGTGATATATAGTGTGACTGATTAATTATACAGTTTAATTATTAATAATATCCAATATCGTACATTTGATTTTTACCAGACCTAATATGAGCTCAAGACTCAAGAGGTTACAGCTGGCAAGTAAGCCTATTTCACTGCTTTAATGTTTGCACTTTAAAATATGACTCTTAAAAACCTTTTCATTTCCTCCTCAGTCATAAATGTGGCTTACCACCATAAATCTCAGTGTGAAGACAGGACCACCCAATTCAACATTGGGCTTGAAATTAACATTTAGTACCCTAATAACATTGATCTTCTACCCTCTTACATTTCCTCTTCATCACTTTCAGCCTTAGAGAATCAGTACTTCCACCACCACCACGAAGATTGAGGAACATCACACACAGCCAGATAGACTCTGCTCTATGTTGATGAGGGGAAAATATCCAGAAACAAACTTTCTATAAATTAATTTCTGGCTTGGCATTTATCCCTGATCATGTTGCAAGGCTCATTAAAGGATCAAACACTGACTTATAGGGTAACCACCTCTCCTTGATGGTAATTTGCGAGACAGCTTTCTTGCAGAATAAAAGAAACTAATCTTCACACATCTTACTATCTCAGCAATAGCAACAAAGCACAGAACGTACCTCATCTTTAATATTATGCCAGACGTTGGAAGTGATTTTTGAGTAAATGTAAAAGAATAAGATTAGTGAAATATACAAAAAAAGGAACAACATAATAAAAAATATAAATTTTGATTTCTTTTTCTAAATTTGTGTGAATAAATGGCTACCTTTCTTCCAGCAAAGCTTCCTCTTGTGTTAGATTATTTAGATGCCTTGTCTTTATATACTTTAAAGTCTCATATAATAAAAATATTGCTATTTGTTTAAAAGGGCGTTTCAGTACATCATTCAGTTATGCAAACATTTTTTATGATATCTCGTTAAGATGTAAAAGATAATAGGTCTATTTTACAGAAATCATTAAAATTAACACTTGCTTGTACAGGGCCTCGAAAAAATTATTTGCCCACATCTTTCTTCCTTCTATTTTTGCATATTAATCACCCTTATAGAGGCTGTCTGGGATTAAAAAGATTACAGGGGTTTCCCTTGAGACAAACACCAGTGACGTGACCACTGAGTGGCAGCTGTGTAGAGCAAAACTGATAGTATGAACGCCATTGCTTTCATCGGTAGTGGGGAGTGAATTTAAGAGTATAGCTTTTTCTGTATTGTTTTAGCACCATGACCCCCCACTGTCAAATTGAGAAATAAACTGGAGAACCTTTTAATCAATAACTTATATGCACCCATACATTTGGTAACTGCGGCAAATGGAAAGTAGATCAAGCGAGGAGACACAACAAAGCATATGTTGTTTGCTCTGCAACTATAATTAAATACTGACGGAGGAGGACACCAACCTTTTTTTATTATAATTATCCCCATGAACGTTAAGTAACAAAACCATATATATTACACATCACTGGTAACCATCTTAGATGGAGAAGGTAAAGGTCTAGTCAACAGACGTGAATAAAATAACATTTTTATTATGAAGTGTGATAAAAAAAATTTGTTCTCTTCCCTACTTCTATTTTTCCTCATGAAAGACCCTCAACCAAGACTTATCATAGTACAGTACGGAGGAGGCTTGTCATACTACGAGAATGAATATGAAAGAGTCATATGGAGGGGTCTCCCAATCTGCTAAGCAGAATTTCAAAGAGTCATATAGAGGAGTCTCCCACTTTACTAAGCAGAATTTCAAAGAGTCATATAGAGAGGGGTCTCCCACTCTACTAAGCAGAATTTCAAAGAGTGATATTGAGGGGTCTCCCACTCTACTAAGCAAAATTTCAAAGTGTCATATGGAGGGGTCTCCTACCCTACTAAGCAGAATTCCAAAGAGTCATATGGAGGGGTCTCCTTGTCTGCTAAGCAGAATTTCAAAGAGTCATATGGAGGGGTGTCCCACTCTACTAAGCAGAATTTAAAAGAGTCATGTGGAGGGGTCTCCCACTCTACTAAGCATTATTTCAAAGAGTCATATGGAGGGGTCACTCACTCTATGAGGCAGAATCTGAAATACTCACAAAAAAAGAGGATTTTGACATGCGGATTCTGCCAAGAGATGCAGAATCCACTCAGGAAATTCCTGAGCCCAATACGCAGCATAACCTATAACCGGGCTCAGGTAAATAACAATATATCTCATATATGTCAGAAGAACTAAAAATGATATCTAAGAATTCAGCACATTTGTGTGCAGTGTAGTTCAACATGTAAGAGCACTAACATATGGATTTAACATAGTACATAAGAGGAGGAAACCAGGTTTGTGACTCTGGCAACTGCGAGAATAGGTCATGCTTCAGCTGCAGCAGTTCTTGACTCTGTTGCTTCTGGGCCAATGATAAAGTCTCCGCAATCATGAAATCCTCCACTTTGGCTTCGGGATGAGCTCTCAGGCAAGGGGCTTCCAGCGATTCTCGATCTTGCCACGGCTTTAGCAAGTTCACATGGTGTACTTGGTGAGGCTTCCTTTGTCCTGGCTGGTGGACCTTGTAATTTACCTCACCCAGTTTTTCCATCACTTCATATAGGCCTTGCCACTTGGCCAGGACCATGGTGATAAGCACCAGTACATGGTCCACAGGCTGAACCTGCCTCAGTTGTACACCCTTGCCTGCACCTCCTGTGCCTGGAAGAGATGCGTCTTCATGATAGGCATCACTTTCGCCATTATCTCCTGCATCTGGGCAACGTGCTCTATGATGTTCCAGTGGGGTGTGACCTTGGCTTCTCAGGTTTCTTTGGCGATAACCAAGAGCCCTCGCGGATGTTGACCAGAAAGAAGCTCGAATGGAGAGAAAACAGTGGAGGCTTGAGGAATTTCCTTGCCAGAGAAGACCAGGAACGGAAGCAAATATTTCCAGTCTCGACTATACTTCTCAATGACTTTCTTGAACAAGGCCTTTAAGGTCTTATTGAAGCACTCCACTAGACCGTCCATTGGTGGATGGTAGATAGAGGTTAACACCGGAGCAACCTGGAGGACCCTGCAGTTCTTTTGTCACCTTACTCATGAAGGGTGTACCTTAGTCCGTCAAGATCTCCTTTTGCACATTGGTCCTAGAAAAATATGGACAAGCTCTCGGGCTATACACTTGGCGGATGAGTTCCTCAGTGGTATCGCCTCTAGGTAATGGGTCGCATAGTCCATGACCACCAGGATGTATTGATATCCCTGTGCAGACTTAACTAGGGGACCTACTAGGTCCATCGCAATTATCTCAAACTGGACCTCTATAACAGGTAACGAGACTAATGGACTTCAGAAGTGGGAAGAAGACGCGGATACCTGGCAGGTGAGGTAGGACCTACAATAATTTAGGTTCCCCCTGTAGCATCTGGGCCAACAGAACTGCTGCATTATCCTGAGCTTTTTCTACACCCAGATGTCCCTCCAAGACATGCGAATGGGCCATGACTAAAACTCTCCGCCGATAAGAACCTGGAACCAACAGCTGCACCACAATATCCCCTCCCATCACCCAATACAACAACTCCTCATTGAGCGCAAAGTGTGGGAACCAGGTGTCTGTCCCCGGCTTTTGAGCAACCAAGTCCTGTTCCCTAGGGATTTTTTATGAACCTGGTACCTCTCCACTAGGCCAGCAAGGTTGGTTGTCTGCGTTTCAAGGGTTGCTGTGACAACTCCTGGATTGGACCCTCTGGGTCGCGATACCAAACCACCCTGGGTGAGCTGACCTAGTGAGAACCACCCCCTATACAGGGAGCGTCAGGGGCAGACCCAGGGGAATAAAGTATCACGAGTGCTGGAACCAGGTGGCCGGCTCACAGAAGTCGGGAGTACGCAGGCAAAGCGAGGACATAGGAACACGCAGAGTACAGGACAGTGCAAGGCCTGTGCCCGAGGGCACACAGAGTACAGGACAGTGCAAGGCGTGTACACGAGAGTACGCAGAGTAAAGGACAGTGCAAGACGTGTACCTGAGGGCATGCAGGGTACAGGACAGTGCAAGGCGTGTACACGAGGGCACACAGAGTACAGGACAGTGCAAGGCGCATACATGAGGACACGCAGAGTACAGGATAGTGCAGGACGAGTACACGGGGGTATGCACGGGTATAAGGCAAGGCAGAGCATGCACTGGGAAGCATGCTAGGGCATAAAACTAAGCAGCGCACGAGCTGGGAAGCACGCCTGGGTACAAGAAGAAGCGGAGATTCACGCTGGGAAGCACGCTTGGGTATAAGGCAAGGCAGAGCATGCGCTGGGAAGCACGCTAGAGCACAAAGGCAAGGGACCTGAGTACAGAGCGCAGCCAAGCAGGGACCAAGCAGGTCTAGCTAGGAAGCACAACAATAATCAGGCGCTGCCTACAGGAAGAGACAGACTGATATAGGGCAAGTGTGCTGGAACTTCTGTGCCAGGTCCTCCAGGACCATAGAGACATCAGAGATAGAGTGCCCATAGTCAGGCTCAGGAGCGCATGCACGCTGGACAAGAATCTGGAGTCGGGTGAACAGCCACAGGATCAAGCGCGGGAGTTGCGCGTGCGCACTCAACGTGATGACGTAGGGCGCTGAGCCCCAGCGCCAGAGGAATGCAGTGAAAGCTGCATGACAATTGGCCTGGGCAACCCAAGTCTGCAGCGGTTTAGGAAGGGAATGGATGAATCTGTCCATCACCACATGGGGCAGGAGTGGAAGACTCTGGGTGCAACCACTTCTGGGCTAGGTGTAGCAAGTCAAACATCTGCATGCAAGGTGGTTTGTGGCCGGTATATGCACAGTGATGGACTCGTTGGGCTCTAACCGACATAGTTGCTCCCAGGCAGGCCAAGATTTCTGTGACATGCAGAAATAGTGCTAACTGCTGTTGCTTCAAAAGCATCCAGCAACTAGAGGGGTTAACACAGTCACAGGAGACAGGGAGTGGTTAGCAGAGAGAATTGTGGGAAAATTGTTTACATTCTGGCAGCAGCCGAAAGGGATGAGTTGTGTATGATCTGTCTCTAAAATATGTTCAGGCAAGTGAACCATAGGGACACAGGATTCCATTACAGAGTGGAGCTGGGCTAATTCCTATACTGCTACTGGAGAAAGTCTATCAGAAGCTGGAAGATAAGTACGATAAGAAGTTGTGTTACAGGGATAGTCTCCATCAGCAACCCCTCCCCCCTCCTCCATCTCACTGTGCTAGAAGATAAGCTGTGTACTGCTGTGCCTTTGTAAAGAGTCTTGCTCTGTGCAGTGGAATGACCCTGCCTTTAGGAGCCATTTTTGTCAGGGCCTGTCTTCTAGGTTACAGGATACTCTGGTGCAGTAAGCTGCTCCCAAGTCGTTGGAGGCCGCCATGTCCCTTGATATCCGGGTGGACAGACGCCTTTAGAAATAGGCAATATACAAAAAAAGGTTGCAGTCTATCATGCTGAAGCATGTCAATGTGGAATATGTGAAATTTTGAATAGCAATACAGCTTTGGAGTATTAGTAAAAAATTTGAGACGCTTAGCATAAAATTTGGCTAAATATTATCTGCCCACCAACCATCGTCAAGGTGGTCTCAGTCTGATGGGTCCCTGACCTGTGTGAATAACTCTCTCAAGTTGATGTCTGAATTCCTGGGTGAATATGGACACCTCTGTCAGCAATGCCTGCATTTTATGGGTAAGTTGGGACCTACTGTAATTAAAATCACCACCTGGTGGGGGCGGAGTGCTCGGTCAGTAAGCTAACATACAAAAGACAAAAAAACTGACTTGCACATCTAGACTAATGATGTGTCTGGATGTGCCAGTCAGTTTTTTTGTCTTTAGGAAGAGGCATACACCAAATCTTCCTCCTGTTGTCCTCGCTAGGGAGGAGGACACACCAGTGCTGACGGACGAACTCATGAAGGTGGGAGGAGTTGCTTCTCAAATGGGGTTGCCTGCGGTTTGCAGTGGTGTTGGGGCATGTTTATACTGTGTGCAGACAGGTCATTTTATCAATGTCTGCCCAGCTAGTGCCAAAGTGCCTGCACCATCTAAAGAGCCGCATCCACTTGGTCGTGTGGAGGGAGGCGACCAGGGTGTGTATATTTCCTCTATCTTCTCGTCTCAGTGCACCATCCCTGCTGAAGTGGTGGTTGGCGGGGTGACTGAAACTACACCAGTGCTTGTGGACAGTGGAGAGGGAGTCAATTTGGTGGATGCTCAATTTGTCCAGACCCATGGCCTGATGAGTAGGACGCTAGCAAGACCCCTAAGTGTACAGGCCATTGACTCTGTCCCACTCAGCCAGGGGATGGTGACCCAAGCCATGGATGGTATACACCTGCATATAGGGACTTGTCAGGAAGAGTCCCTGTCATGCTACATCTTGGAGAGAATGCCAACTCCCATAGTTTTAAGCCTCCCTGGATTGAAGAAACACAACCACGGTCATAGATTGGCGGTCCAGGGAAGTAGTCAGCTGGGACCAGTCGTGTAAGGACTGCTGCCCGGGAGCTACGATCTCTGCCGTCCTTCTACAACCTACCTCTTCTCCGGTGGGGCCAGCAGAGGTGCTGCCAGGGAGTAGGGGCAAGACTTAACCCTCACAAGTTAACCCTGAGTGTCGGAGTCCTCTTAGGAGGAGGGGTCAGGGAAGGGTGATGCTTCCCTCTGTGCATAGTGGGGGTGTGAGTGTGGTGACACAGGGGGACGCCTCTGTTGTTAGTTTCCCAAAGAGTGCACCATCTTGTAGCAAACGCATGCGTGGCAATAAATGTTCAGGTCCGGACCGGTGTGTGAATGAGTACGTGTGGGTATCCACCAAAAACATCATGTGGAAGTGTCCTACTGGGACCTGGACTTCTTGGGTGATCTGGCCGTATCGGGTGTCAGCCATTCTCGGCCCGGGGACTTTCCAGCTGGAGTTACCTCCAGTAATGCACATACACAACACATTCCACAGGTTGGCGCTCTGGAGATTTGTGGCGCCTCCGGAGCCTACATTATTATCACCTCCATCGGGCTACGTTCACTATAAACCTGAGGGTCAGGTGACTGCAGAGGTGAACTCTGGTGGATTGAGGCGTCCTCACCGTATGTTGTTTTCTGGTGAGGTCCGGTGTTGAGGGTCCAGAGGCCCCTCATTGGAAGGGGGGTACTGTCACGATCCATTTTTGGATTTGTGGCAGATCTGGTTCCATTGAGTTAAAAAAATTTTTCCTTTCAGGCCAGCGGGGGTTAAATGTCAGTTTTTCCCCGCTGGCAAGCTAGTGTAATTGCATTGCTGCTGGGTCAGCTGATGTGGGCGGTGACCACTCCCACCATCCTTTATAAGGTCACCTGATGCATCACCTGACTGGCGGTGTTAGAGCAATCTGCAGTGACCAAGATGGAGTAAGGAGCTCTCTGGGTGCAGTGGTGCTTCTGCTGAGTTCGCTTATCTGGTGCCTTTAATCTGCTCTGCGGTGCTTTGCAGCAGAGAAAGCTAAGTGTGCTGTTTTTGTTACCTTTTCCCTTTGGTGTCTGTCACTTCCCCCTGTGTTTATTACCTGCAGAGGTGAGGCTAGTGCTCCTTGCTGGCCAGTGCACTAGCCAGGGCAGTTATAGGTGACAACTGGAGACGAGGTATCTTGATGGCAGAGGGAGGAAGGACCCGCATGGGCATTAGGGGAGTGCAGGGACAGGCTCAGGTTTGAGCTCAGGTGGTGACCATCCCTCATTCCCTATTGGTAGGCCCTTTCTCACCCCAATTCCATCCCCGTTGTGTGTTGTGCCGTTAGCTGACCGACCATCCGTTGGGTCCTGTCACTCCGTGACATTATCTGTAACTGTTGTTAGATTTTGAGTGTGTGATAATTCCCTATCTCTTACTTTGGTTTAACCCCATCTTTTACTCCCCGATATATTCCTCTGTTATATGTGTTAGTATATTTGTATGTTTGGTATTTTTCGTTACCCCTGTTTGTGTTACTTTGTTAGCCTGGTTGGTGTATTACAGTACACTACTACTCCCCTACTCCCCTCTTCAGTACAGACTGAAGGCAGATTCAGGAGCTAAGGCAAGGTACGTGGCCCCGGTGTCTTCACTATCAGAAGTAATCTGGGGAGCAGGGCGAACTAGGGTGCCCCTAGAGTTAGGGACAAAGAAGGAGCCCCTGGTCACAGGACACCCAAAAACAGAGTCGTCACAGCTGCATTGCTGATGTGAGGTCAAAAAAAGCAGGAGAATCACCGCCTGAACCAGGAAAGATCTTTGCATATATCACAATGTACATTGATGACATTTTTTTCCTGTGGGAAGGCACCTTAGACGGACTGAGTGGATTTATTGATGTCTTGAATAACAATGACATTAATGTTAAACTTACCTTTCGTCATGGTAGGGCCCTAGATTTCTTGGATATTGGCATACTGGCAGCTCACGATGGTAAACTCCATACTAATGTCTTCAGGAAGCCCACGGCCACTAATGCATTGCTTCAGGCTGATTCTTCTCACCTTGAATCTACGATCAAAAGCATTCCTATAAGTCAATTTTTGCGAATCAGGAGGATTTGTTCGGATGAGTGTTCATTTGAAAAGCAAGCTATGGATCTCACACGTAGATTTAAAAATAGAGGCTATAGCCAACGTTGTATTAAAAGGGGATATATGAGAGCCAAGAAAACTCCTCGAGACCAGCTTTTATATGGAAAATCTAAAAATATTGACAACAAAGATAAAGAACAGGTTAGATTTATCTCCACCTTTAATGATCAGTGGAAAAACCTCACTAATGTCATTCGGAGACACTGGGAGGTCTTAAAGGTAGATCCGATCCTTAGAACCATCTTGCCTCCAGTTCCTTCTTTTGTAGCAAAACGTTCGGCAAATTTTAAAGATATCTTGGTGAGAAGCCATTATGAACCTCCTAGCTCCAGTAAAAGTGGACCACCTATTTCAAATCGAAAAGGTTTTTTTCCCTGCGGGTTGTGCAAGGGATGTTTGAATCTCGTAAAGGGAACTAAATTTTCCAATTTTGATGGTACAAAAACTTTCAACATCCTCAAACATCTGACATGCTCCTCTCAAGGAGTAATTTATCATGCACAATGTCCGTGCGGAAAAATCTATATAGGTCTAACCACAAGAGAATTAAAAATAAGGGTTAGGGAACATGTTAGAGATATCACAAAGGCTTCAACATGTGAAGATACATCATTGCTGAAAACACTGCCTCGGCATTTTAAAGAATTTCATGATTGTAATGCCAGAGGATTGATAGTGAAAGCAATAGATCAAGTGAGATTAGGAATAAGAGGAGGAGATTTGGGTAAAATCTTGGCTCAATGTGAAAGTCGCTGGATTTATAGACTGGGCACATTGGCTCCACAAGGCCTTAATGAAAATTTGGGTTTTTCAGCATTTCTGTGATCTGTTTGCATTCTATGTAAAGCTCACTTTTGGTAGACATTTTTTATGGGGTGGGTTTGTTTTTATCCTTATTTTATTATTTTTTGTTATATTTAACTTTAGTTTATATTCTAGTTACATGACTGATGGACATTCTGATCCGTGGGTATATGGAAAAGGCTCTCTGTATGAATGCATCTGAGGAGAAGATTTTGTCATGAACCTTCTTGTTATGGACTCCTGTTAAATACCAATATTGTCACCTGTTATGTATCTATATATTATTATGTCTATTGTTTTGTATCATTCAGGGTATAGGGAATGTACATTTAATATTATTTATTTAAGTTTGGGTTTATTTTATTTTATGGTTCAGCACAGTTACACGTAAATTAATAATGGGTTTACTACATTATTTATTATGTTGATATATAATAAGTTATAGCACTAGTATATTATTATTGTAATTTAATTATTATATAGAAATTTTCAATATTTAATTATACACTTATATATTGTGACTACTTCACATATCGCTAATGACTCTGCACGCAACAAGTGTTCCAGCATGAAAAAGGTAAAATTTAAACTTTTATTGATAGACATATAACATACAAATATACAAAATATAAAATATAAAAGACAAGAATGCCCAGTAGGAGGAATAAGACAAAACGCTACATAGGTAAGAAGGTATGTGTAATATAATCCAGCAAAATAAGAATTACTATGTGAAAAACATCCTAAATTAGCCTTTAGAAGGCATATGCCCCAATGGATTCATATGAATCTAGGCAAATAGCCATGCAGCTGTACCAATCGAGAAATTAACCCCTAGTGAATGATTACTAACTGGACTCAAAAAAGAGCTCCGCAATAACATTAAGGCCGGCGTCACACACAACGACAAAAAATCGGTCCGTTTTAGACGGTCGATTGTCGGATCAAAATGCAAACATCACACATCCTTCTGGCATCCGATTTTCCTTCAAAGATGCGATTTAGTCGCATGTGTGTGTACCTTGTAACATCCGATTTTCATCCGACTTACGAGAATTTCTCGCAGGCTTGCAAAACTGACATATAATGGATCCAAAAGAATAGTATTTCAATCACAAAAAAAAGAATAGATATATACACATAGAACACATATATATATATATATATATACATGTCATTGTGACATGTATATATACATATATTTATAGTTCCTAGACTTCTACATACTGTTATAGCCGCTAATTCAATTGCCGGCTTTTGTGAAATCACAGAAGCGACATGAAATGATACATTGTTTCCACACAGTTAACCATGTCATTTCCTGTATTTTGATATTTGTTTAGAACTTACAATTACATGAGTGTATTTGTGCAAAATTTCAGACATGTAGGGGTTAATTAAAGGTGTAAATTCGTTGAAAAAAAATGCGTGGGCTCCCGTTGTATTTTCTCCACCAGACAGACAAAGCAAGCGAGTGGGGGCAGATAATAACAGCCTAGGGAGGGTACATTTTTTTGGTGCCCCCCCTGGCTACTAACATCTGCCCCCAGACACACCAGAAAGGGCAAATCTATAATTAGATTCGCCCTTTCTGGCACTTTGCCCGTCTATTCCCATTGCTCTGTAGCGGTGCCGAATGGGTTAATAATCTCACCTTAATGTCACCTTAGTATTGAAAGGTGACCTTAAGGCAGGTTAATAATTGAGAGCTGAGTCCAATCAGTCATCACTCACTATTATATCTGTGAATTTTTATGTGCGTTATAGCCGTCCCTGTATATAGGACTATTGAGTTCACTCTAGTGACGTGACCCTTTAATGTTATTGCGGAGCTCTTTTTTGAGTCCAGTTAGTAATCATTCACTAGGGGTTAATTTCTCGATTGGTACAGCTGCATGGCTATTTGCCTAGATTCATATGAATCCATTGGGGCATATGCCTTCTAAAGGCTAATTTAGGATGTTTTTCACATAGTAATTCTTCTTTTGCTGGATTATATTACACATACCTTCTTACCTATGTAGCGTTTTGTCTTATTCCTCCTACTGGGCATTCTTGTCTTTTATATTTTATATTTTGTATATTTGTATGTTATATGTCTATCAATAAAAGTTTAAATTTTACATTTTTCATGCTGGAACACTTGTTGCGTGCAGAGTCATTAGCGATATGTGAAGTAGTGATTTGTGTGGAGTGCCAGCTTTAACATGTTGATATATAGTTTAGGACTTTCTCGTGGTTATAAACTTATATATTGTGCAATATAAGAAAGATGTGGACATCATACTGCATATAGAGGTTGAATATATCCAACTGTGTGGGACCTACTAATATGCATATTATATATGGACATATGACGACCAGCTGTACATAATACAGAGAAATGCCACAAGAAAACAGCCTCACGGTCAATAAAAGATATAAACTTTATTGATAACAACATATAATCTTAAAAGAACAATGGTACGGGGAGAGAATAATAGCAGAATTGCACACATACACAAAATCAGGGCCTGTGATCAATGTGTTCAAAAATAATGCTTATAATCTAGGACAACTGTCCATACATTGCAGGGCATGGGGAATATATCCAAGGTAAGTACCGAGGTAAAGCATCATGGTGTATATAATAATATCATATAAGCTATCAGGACTGCTGTACAGTAGTTAGTGACTGCTATCAATATGCAGCAAACATGGATGACATGGTTACATACAGCCCTATAGAAAGATAGTTACCCCAGCCGACAGGAACACAAGATCATCAGGGACCCCGAACCCCGACGCGCGTTTCGGAGCCACGCAAAAGCTCCTTCCTCAGGGGCGTGAGGGGAGACTGACAGTCCATCGCTCTAAATGTGCAGCGTCCCGGATGTGACGTTTTGCTCATTAGAACTTCACAGCAGCCGGAGAAAAACACCGCCCCGAACGTCACCACCCACAGCCGTGGAAACCACGAGATATGGGATAGGACGTCGGGGGAGGTGCGTCACCAGCAGCTGGAGTGACATGCGCAATAGCGCCAGGAAGTGTGATCCACCATATTTAATACAGGCAAATTGCCCTAAATGAATTCCAGATCGCAAGCAACTAACTAGGTGCATAGTGAGGAAAATGTGGGGCCCCACATATCCGCACAGCACCGAGAGAGTGAGAGGCGACTGGGGATTATAACATACGATAAAAGCAAAATTGTATAAAAATAGAAAATGAATAATATAGAGAAAATGCTATACAGGAAATGCTATACAAAAATTGACAATTACACACAACACAAAAGAATAATGCAATAATATGTGAGCAAAAATGTTGGTAAAGAGAACATCCAACATACAATATGAACTAATAATAAGTGGATAAACAAAATTCTACCCATCAACCACTACATGACATATTCAATGAAATGTAATAATGTAACGGAGCAACTGCAATGCATAACAAAATACTAAAAGAAACATAAACAAAAGAAAAAACAAAAAACAGTTTGTGTAACATCATGGATGAATAAGTAGTCTCCTCAAACGAAAACGACTATTGAAGAAGATGATGTCAGACATTCAAATCCAAAACCTAAAGAAAAACTGTAAGAAAAAAAGGATTATTAATACAAAATATTAAAACCGCATAAAATATATGTGCAGGGGTGCAGTCCCACTATAGGAAGATTCACACAAACGGGACAAATGATAAGTTCTCATTCAATCCATCTGGATGAATGGTACGTAGGGTCCAGATCCATCTGGTTTCTAACTGGCCTAGTCTTTTGGTTGAATTTCCTCCTCTAATATTCATCTTGAGGGAGTCAATACCACGGACCCTCAACATAGACGCGTCACATTGATGATGCTCTCTAAAATGACGTGGTATAGTTTTAAGGGTGGATGTGTCTCTGCAGGAAGAAGCCGCCTGAATGCCAAGGACGTGCTCCCTAACACGTACCTTCAGTTGTCTAGTTGTGAGACCCACATAAATGAGATCACAAGGACAAGTGGCATAGTATATTACAAATCTAGATGTGCAGGTAATGCGTTGTTTAATATTGTACACCACACTACCATCTGAGTTTTTAAATGAGGTACATCTATCTATGTTAGGGCAGGCTATGCATTTGCCACATGGTACACATCCACCCATAAGAGGAAGCACCGTCAAGGAAAGTGTCTTTACAGGAGGGACATAATGGCTCTGAGTAAGGCGATCACGCAGATTTTTGGCCCTCCTATAGGTAATGGATGGACAGTCTGGGAGAAATTTTTTAATAACACTATCAGCTTTTAATATGGGCCAAGCCCTATCAAGGGCAGATTTCATCATTTGAAATTGCGGATGGAAAGTTGTGATGAACTCTCGGCATGCCAGCATTACTCATGTCGCGAGAAGTTCTTTTATACAGTAAATCACTGCGACATGAATGCTTCGCCCTATGATAGGCCTTTTTGATAGCACGTGCACTATAGCCACGAGATAAAAATCTGGAACGAAGTTCACTTGCTCGAATTTCAAAATCACTGTCTGTGGAGCAGATCCGGCGGAGCCGTAAAAACTGCCCCACAGGAATGGCCCTAATGATGTGTCGTGGGTGACAGGAGGAGGCGTGCAACAAAGTGTTAGTAGAAGTCCTTTTACGGAAGATTCGGTCTGGACAACACCATCGATGCCTTTTTTTATAGTAACGTCAAGAAAATCAATAGACTGAGTGTCCCACACCGGGGAAAGATAGATATTAAGATCATTGCTGTTCAATAGGGAAACAAATTGCACAAGGTCAACAGATGTGCCCTGCCAGACAAAGAAGATATCGTCGATATACCGTGCCCAAAATAGGACACGATCAATCGACCCCTGTTTGTCCGACAGAAAGAGATCCCTCTCCCACAGCCCCAGGAAGAGGCATGCGTAAGCGGGCGCAAAGGCCGCGCCCATCGCAGTCCCCTGGAGCTGCAGGTAGAAGGATCCCTTGAACACAAAAAAATTGTGTGTGAGAGTGAACTCCAGATAGCTCCAGGATGAGATCCCTCAATCCCTCTGGGATGTTGGAGGTAGATAAGAAGAAATTTGGTGGCACGAAGCCATCAACATGTCTAATGTTGGTATATAGGGATTCAACATCAACTGAAGCCAACAGAGTGTCACTCTCTAAACACATCCCGTCGACCCTGCGCAATAAGTCCCCTGTATCCTGGAGGAAGGAAGGGAGGCTGGTAACCAAAGGTTGTAAATGGTAATCAACCCATTGGTTAACTTTTTCCAAGAAATTCCCTCTCCCGGATATAATTGGTCTGCCAGGTGGTGATACCTCGTTCTTATGTATTTTCGGCAGGAGGTACAATGTCGGAATCGTGGGTTCCTTCACGGTGAGTGCCGAAACTAGCTCCTTGGTGACAATGCCTGTATCTGTGGCCTTTTTTAGAATCGACTCAAGTTTCATACAATATGCGAGAGGGGGTTGTATGTTAATTTTCTGTAACATGTGGCGTTATTTAACTGCCGAAAAGCCTCCCTCTCATACATATGTACAGGCCACACCACGACATTGCCACCTTTATCCTGCCGGTTTCAGCACTATATCCGGAAGCTCCTGTATAGCTTTTAGACGAATTCTTTCTTCCTTTGTCAAATTGTCACCCCTGCCGAATTTAGGTATTTTTAAGAAGTCCTCGGTCACCACCCGGACAAACATATCCACACTGGCACATGAGGAAAAAGGAGGGAATTTCTGGGAACGTACACGAATAGATGGAGGAATCTTACCTCCAAGGCCATCATGTTCAATAGCCAATTCCTCCAGTGTTCTTACAGCCTCCTGTTCCTCCTCTGTAGGAAAAAGATGATGAAATTCACTATTATGAAAAGTATCTTTTGAACAACAATGATCTAGCAAACAGGTGTAAATCCTTGATCGCAGTGAATGTATCAAACCCCGGTGTGGGAGAGAAAGAGAGACCCCTAGCCAATAAGAAAGATCCACCTCTGTGAGAACATGATTACTAAGATTAATCACCTTATTGTCTCTCCTATTAGTTTCAACAGAAGTATTATATTGTCTCTTATATGGATGATATGAATGGTCACGTAGTTTGTGCCCTTCAGCCGCCATATCAGAGGCAGCAGACGTAAGTGAGACATCAGACCGACCACTCATAGAGGACAAAGATATACTAGAGGGTGCCTTGTGTATGTTGGAATTATTTTCTTCCTCCAGAGGTAAGTCTTCCCCGTTCGGTAATCTCTCAAATCTCTATTGTATTTAGTTAATTGATTCGCCTGAATTTTCTTGACCATAGCATCCATGGCCTTATCCAAGTCCACCTCAAATTTTTGTACCCTCTCATTTGGACATCCCTGACGGATGTCTTCCTGGGCTACATCAATAGACAAATCCAATTCAGTATTTTAGTAGAATTAAGATCAATAAGCATTGAAGAAAATCAAGGAGCACTGGTTGCACGCATCCTCCCATTTAGAAATAAATGTTATATCATCAACAGGGTAAGTGGGAATGACCCGAACTCTTAGCCCTCTTGGGATCATTTTATGTGTAACGTATTTCTCCAAGAATGTCCTGTTCCACCATAACCTGGATCTTTTTTCTAGCAATATTTCATATTGTAAGCTTATCATCCCAGCTGCGATCTCCCTCGGATGGAATATCATTCGCCCCAGTACCAAAGACCTGATCAAGTTGGTTAAGCCAGGTTTTTTCCTTTGCTCGATAGTCCATAATGTCCACAGTATAGCAACCTGTGCATAACACAGCAAAGATTAGACAATATAAGAAAGATGTGGACATCATACTGCATATAGAGGTTGAATATATCCAACTGTGTGGGACCTACTATATGCATATTATATATGGACATATACGACCAGCTGTACATAATACAGAGAAATGCCACAAGAAAACAGCCTCACGGTCAATAAAAGATATAAACTTTATTGATAACAACATATAATCTTAAAAGAACAATGGTACGGGGAGAGGAATAATAGCAGAATTGCACACATACACAAAATCAGGGCCTGTGATCAATGTGTTCAAAAATAATGCTTATAATCTAGGACAACTGTCCATACATTGCAGGGCATGGGGAATATATCCAAGGTAAGTACCGAGGTAAAGCATCATGGTGTATATAATAATATCATATAAGCTATCAGGACTGCTGTACAGTAGTTAGTGACTGCTATCAATATGCAGCAAACATGGATGACATGGTTACATACAGCCCTATAGAAAGATAGTTACCCCAGCCGACAGGAACACAAGATCATCAGGGACCCCGAACCCCGACGCGCGTTTCGGAGCCACGCAAAAGCTCCTTCCTCAGGGGGCGTGAGGGGAGACTGACAGTCCATCGCTCTAAATGTGCAGCGTCCCGGATGTGACGTTTTGCTCATTAGAACTTCACAGCAGCCGGAGAAAAACACCGCCCCGAACGTCACCACCCACAGCCGTGGAAACCACGAGATATGGGATAGGACGTCGGGGGAGGTGCGTCACCAGCAGCTGGAGTGACATGCGCAATAGCGCCAGGAAGTGTGATCCACCATATTTAATACAGGCAAATTGCCCTAAATGAATTCCAGATCGCAAGCAACTAACTAGGTGCATAGTGAGGAAAATGTGGGGCCCCACATATCCGCACAGCACCGAGAGAGTGAGAGGCGACTGGGGATTATAACATACGATAAAAGCAAAATTGTATAAAAATAGAAAATGAATAATATAGAGAAAATGCTATACAGGAAATGCTATACAAAAATTGACAATTACACACAACACAAAAGAATAATGCAATAATATGTGAGCAAAAATGTTGGTAAAGAGAACATCCAACATACAATATGAACTAATAATAAGTGGATAAACAAAATTCTACCCATCAACCACTACATGACATATTCAATGAAATGTAATAATGTAACGGAGCAACTGCAATGCATAACAAAATACTAAAAGAAACATAAACAAAAGAAAAAACAAAAAACAGTTTGTGTAACATCATGGATGAATAAGTAGTCTCCTCAAACGAAAACGACTATTGAAGAAGATGATGTCAGACATTCAAATCCAAAACCTAAAGAAAAACTGTAAGAAAAAAAGGATTATTAATACAAAATATTAAAACCGCATAAAATATATGTGCAGGGGTGCAGTCCCACTATAGGAAGATTCACACAAACGGGACAAATGATAAGTTCTCATTCAATCCATCTGGATGAATGGTACGTAGGGTCCAGATCCATCTGGTTTCTAACTGGCCTAGTCTTTTGGTTGAATTTCCTCCTCTAATATTCATCTTGAGGGAGTCAATACCACGGACCCTCAACATAGACGCGTCACATTGATGATGCTCTCTAAAATGACGTGGTATAGTTTTAAGGGTGGATGTGTCTCTGCAGGAAGAAGCCGCCTGAATGCCAAGGACGTGCTCCCTAACACGTACCTTCAGTTGTCTAGTTGTGAGACCCACATAAATGAGATCACAAGGACAAGTGGCATAGTATATTACAAATCTAGATGTGCAGGTAATGCGTTGTTTAATATTGTACACCACACTACCATCTGAGTTTTTAAATGAGGTACATCTATCTATGTTAGGGCAGGCTATGCATTTGCCACATGGTACACATCCACCCATAAGAGGAGCACCGTCAAGGAAAGTGGTCTTTACAGGAGGGACATAATGGCTCTGAGTAAGGCGATCACGCAGATTTTTGGCCCTCCTATAAGTAATGGATGGACAGTCTGGGAGAAATTTTTTAATAACACTATCAGCTTTTAATATGGGCCAAGCCCTATCAAGGGCGGATTTCATCATTTGAAATTGCGGATGGAAAGTTGTGATGAACCTCGGCATGCCAGCATTACTCATGTCGCGAGAAGTTCTTTTATACAGTAAATCACTGCGACATGAATGCTTCGCCCTATGATAGGCCTTTTTGATAGCACGTGCACTATAGCCACGAGATAAAAATCTGGAACGAAGTTCACTTGCTCGAATTTCAAAATCACTGTCTGTGGAGCAGATCCGGCGGAGCCGTAAAAACTGCCCCACAGGAATGGCCCTAATGATGTGTCGTGGGTGACAGGAGGAGGCGTGCAACAAAGTGTTAGTAGAAGTCCTTTTACGGAAGATATCGGTCTGGACAACACCATCGATGCCTTTTTTTATAGTAACGTCAAGAAAATCAATAGACTGAGTGTCCCACACCGGGGAAAGATAGATATTAAGATCATTGCTGTTCAATAGGGAAACAAATTGCACAAGGTCAACAGATGTGCCCTGCCAGACAAAGAAGATATCGTCGATATACCGTGCCCAAAATAGGACACGATCAATCGACCCCTGTTTGTCCGACAGAAAGAGATCCCTCTCCCACAGCCCCAGGAAGAGGCATGCGTAAGCGGGCGCAAAGGCCGCGCCCATCGCAGTCCCCTGGAGCTGCAGGTAGAAGGATCCCTTGAACACAAAAAAATTGTGTGTGAGAGTGAACTCCAATAGCTCCAGGATGAGATCCCTCAATCCCTCTGGGATGTTGGAGGTAGATAAGAAAAATTTGGTGGCACGAAGCCCATCAACATGTCTAATGTTGGTATATAGGGATTCAACATCAACTGAAGCCAACAGAGTATCACTCTCTAAACACATCCCGTCGACCCTGCGCAATAAGTCCCCTGTATCCTGGAGGAAGGAAGGGAGGCTGGTAACCAAAGGTTGTAAATGGTAATCAACCCATTGGTTAACTTTTTCCAAGAAATTCCCTCCCGGATATAATTGGTCTGCCAGGTGGTGATACCTCGTTCTTATGTATTTTCGGCAGGAGGTACAATGTCGGAATCGTGGGTTCCTTCACGGTGAGTGCCGAAACTAGCTCCTTGGTGACAATGCCTGTATCTGTGGCCTTTTTTAGAATCGACTCAAGTTTCATACAATATGCGGAGAGGGGGTTGTATGTTAATTTTCTGTAACATGTGGCGTTATTTAACTGCCGAAAAGCCTCCCTCTCATACATATGTACAGGCCACACCACGACATTGCCACCTTTATCCGCCGGTTTCAGCACTATATCCGGAAGCTCCTGTATAGCTTTTAGATGAATTCTTTCTTCCTTTGTCAAATTGTCACCCCTGCCGAATTTAGGTATTTTTAAGAAGTCCTCGGTCACCACCCGGACAAACATATCCACACTGGCACATGAGGAAAAAGGAGGGAATTTCTGGGAACGTACACGAATAGATGGAGGAATCTTACCTCCAAGGCCATCATGTTCAATAGCCAATTCCTCCAGTGTTCTTACAGCCTCCTGTTCCTCCTCTGTAGGAAAAAGATGATGAAATTCACTATTATAAAAGTATCTTTTGAGCAACAATGATCTAGCAAACAGGTGTAAATCCTTGATCGCAGTGAATGTATCAAACCCCGGTGTGGGAGAGAAAGAGAGACCCCTAGCCAACAAAGAAAGATCCACCTCTGTGAGAACATGATTACTAAGATTAATCACCTTATTGTCTCTCCTATTAGTTTCAACAGAAGTATTATATTGTCTCTTATATGGATGATATGAATGGTCACGTAGTTTGTGCCCTTCGGCCGCCATATCAGAGGCAGCAGACGTAAGTGAGACATCAGACCGACCACTCATAGAGGACAAAGATATACTAGAGGGTGCCTTGTGTATGTTGGAATTATTATTCTTCCTCCAGAGGTAAGTCTTCCCCGTTCGGTAATCTCTCAAATCTCTATTGTATTTAGTTAATTGATTCGCCTGAATTTTCTTGACCATAGCATCCATGGCCTTATCCAAATCCACCTCAAATTTTTGTACCCTCTCATTTGGACATCCCTGACGGATGTCTTCCTGGGCTACATCAATAGACAAATCCAATTCAGTTATTTTAGTAGAATTAAGATCAATAAGCAATTGAAGAAAAGTCAAGGAGCACTGGTTGCACGCATCCTCCCATTTAGAAATAAATGTTACATCATCAACAGGGTAAGTGGGAATGACCCGAACTCTTAGCCCTCTTGGGATCATTTTATGTGTAACGTATTTCTCCAAGAATGTCCTGTTCCACCATAACCTGGATCTTTTTTCTAGCAATAATTTCATATTGTGAAGCTTATCATCCCAGCTGCGATCTCCCTCGGATGGAATATCATTCGCCCCAGTACCAAAGACCTGATCAAGTTGGTTAAGCCAGGTTTTTTCCTTTGCTCGATAGTCCATAATGTCCACAGTATAGCAACCTGTGCATAACACAGCAAAGATTAGACAATATAAGAAAGATGTGGACATCATACTGCATATAGAGGTTGAATATATCCAACTGTGTGGGACCTACTAATATGCATATTATATATGGACATATGACGACCAGCTGTACATAATACAGAGAAATGCCACAAGAAAACAGCCTCACGGTCAATAAAAGATATAAACTTTATTGATAACAACATATAATCTTAAAAGAACAATGGTACGGGGAGAGGAATAATAGCAGAATTGCACACATACACAAAATCAGGGCCTGTGATCAATGTGTTCAAAAATAATGCTTATAATCTAGGACAACTGTCCATACATTGCAGGGCATGGGGAATATATCCAAGGTAAGTACCGAGGTAAAGCATCATGGTGTATATAATAATATCATATAAGCTATCAGGACTGCTGTACAGTAGTTAGTGACTGCTATCAATATGCAGCAAACATGGATGACATGGTTACATACAGCCCTATAGAAAGATAGTTACCCCAGCCGACAGGAACACAAGATCATCAGGGACCCCGAACCCCGACGCGCGTTTCGGAGCCACGCAAAAGCTCCTTCCTCAGGGGGCGTGAGGGGAGACTGACAGTCCATCGCTCTAAATGTGCAGCGTCCCGGATGTGACGTTTTGCTCATTAGAACTTCACAGCAGCCGGAGAAAAACACCGCCCCGAACGTCACCACCCACAGCCGTGGAAACCACGAGATATGGGATAGGACGTCGGGGGAGGTGCGTCACCAGCAGCTGGAGTGACATGCGCAATAGCGCCAGGAAGTGTGATCCACCATATTTAATACAGGCAAATTGCCCTAAATGAATTCCAGATCGCAAGCAACTAACTAGGTGCATAGTGAGGAAAATGTGGGGCCCCACATATCCGCACAGCACCAAGAGAGTGAGAGGCGACTGGGGATTATAACATACGATAAAAGCAAAATTGTATAAAAATAGAAAATGAATAATATAGAGAAAATGCTATACAGGAAATGCTATACAAAAATTGACAATTACACACAACACAAAAGAATAATGCAATAATATGTGAGCAAAAATGTTGGTAAAGAGAACATCCAACATACAATATGAACTAATAATAAGTGGATAAACAAAATTCTACCCATCAACCACTACATGACATATTCAATGAAATGTAATAATGTAACGGAGCAACTGCAATGCATAACAAAATACTAAAAGAAACATAAACAAAAGAAAAAACAAAAAACAGTTTGTGTAACATCATGGATGAATAAGTAGTCTCCTCAAACGAAAACGACTATTGAAGAAGATGATGTCAGACATTCAAATCCAAAACCTAAAGAAAAACTGTAAGAAAAAAAGGATTATTAATACAAAATATTAAAACCGCATAAAATATATGTGCAGGGGTGCAGTCCCACTATAGGAAGATTCACACAAACGGGACAAATGATAAGTTCTCATTCAATCCATCTGGATGAATGGTACGTAGGGTCCAGATCCATCTGGTTTCTAACTGGCCTAGTCTTTTGGTTGAATTTCCTCCTCTAATATTCATCTTGAGGGAGTCAATACCACGGACCCTCAACATAGACGCGTCACATTGATGATGCTCTCTAAAATGACGTGGTATAGTTTTAAGGGTGGATGTGTCTCTGCAGGAAGAAGCCGCCTGAATGCCAAGGACGTGCTCCCTAACACGTACCTTCAGTTGTCTAGTTGTGAGACCCACATAAATGAGATCACAAGGACAAGTGGCATAGTATATTACAAATCTAGATGTGCAGGTAATGCGTTGTTTAATATTGTACACCACACTACCATCTGAGTTTTTAAATGAGGTACATCTATCTATGTTAGGGCAGGCTATGCATTTGCCACATGGTACACATCCACCCATAAGAGGAGCACCGTCAAGGAAAGTGGTCTTTACAGGAGGGACATAATGGCTCTGAGTAAGGCGATCACGCAGATTTTTGGCCCTCCTATAAGTAATGGATGGACAGTCTGGGAGAAATTTTTTTTAATAACACTATCAGCTTTTAATATGGGCCAAGCCCTATCAAGGGCGGATTTCATCATTTGAAATTGCGGATGGAAAGTTGTGATGAACCTCGGCATGCCAGCATTACTCATGTCGCGAGAAGTTCTTTTATACAGTAAATCACTGCGACATGAATGCTTCGCCCTATGATAGGCCTTTTTGATAGCACGTGCACTATAGCCACGAGATAAAAATCTGGAACGAAGTTCACTTGCTCGAATTTCAAAATCACTGTCTGTGGAGCAGATCCGGCGGAGCCGTAAAAACTGCCCCATTACCTGCACATCTAGATTTGTAATATACTATGCCACTTGTCCTTGTGATCTCATTTATGTGGGTCTCACAACTAGACAACTGAAGGTACGTGTTAGGGAGCACGTCCTTGGCATTCAGGCGGCTTCTTCCTGCAGAGACACATCCACCCTTAAAACTATACCACGTCATTTTAGAGAGCATCATCAATGTGACGCGTCTATGTTGAGGGTCCGTGGTATTGACTCCCTCAAGATGAATATTAGAGGAGGAAATTCAACCAAAAGACTAGGCCAGTTAGAAACCAGATGGATCTGGACCCTACGTACCATTCATCCAGATGGATTGAATGAGAACTTATCATTTGTCCCGTTTGTGTGAATCTTCCTATAGTGGGACTGCACCCCTGCACATATATTTTATGCGGTTTTAATATTTTGTATTAATAATCCTTTTTTTCTTACAGTTTTTCTTTAGGTTTTGGATTTGAATGTCTGACATCATCTTCTTCAATAGTCGTTTTCGTTTGAGGAGACTACTTATTCATCCATGATGTTACACAAACTGTTTTTTGTTTTTTCTTTTGTTTATGTTTCTTTTAGTATTTTGTTATGCATTGCAGTTGCTCCGTTACATTATTACATTTCATTGAATATGTCATGTAGTGGTTGATGGGTAGAATTTTGTTTATCCACTTATTATTAGTTCATATTGTATGTTGGATGTTCTCTTTACCAACATTTTTGCTCACATATTATTGCATTATTCTTTTGTGTTGTGTGTAATTGTCAATTTTTGTATAGCATTTCCTGTATAGCATTTTCTCTATATTATTCATTTTCTATTTTTATACAATTTTGCTTTTATCGTATGTTATAATCCCCAGTCGCCTCTCACTCTCTCGGTGCTGTGCGGATATGTGGGGCCCCACATTTTCCTCACTATGCACCTAGTTAGTTGCTTGCGATCTGGAATTCATTTAGGGCAATTTGCCTGTATTAAATATGGTGGATCACACTTCCTGGCGCTATTGCGCATGTCACTCCAGCTGCTGGTGACGCACCTCCCCCGACGTCCTATCCCATATCTCGTGGTTTCCACGGCTGTGGGTGGTGACGTTCGGGGCGGTGTTTTTCTCCGGCTGCTGTGAAGTTCTAATGAGCAAAACGTCACATCCGGGACGCTGCACATTTAGAGCGATGGACTGTCAGTCTCCCCTCACGCCCCCTGAGGAAGGAGCTTTTGCGTGGCTCCGAAACGCGCGTCGGGGTTCGGGGTCCCTGATGATCTTGTGTTCCTGTCGGCTGGGGTAACTATCTTTCTATAGGGCTGTATGTAACCATGTCATCCATGTTTGCTGCATATTGATAGCAGTCACTAACTACTGTACAGCAGTCCTGATAGCTTATATGATATTATTATATACACCATGATGCTTTACCTCGGTACTTACCTTGGATATATTCCCCATGCCCTGCAATGTATGGACAGTTGTCCTAGATTATAAGCATTATTTTTGAACACATTGATCACAGGCCCTGATTTTGTGTATGTGTGCAATTCTGCTATTATTCCTCTCCCCGTACCATTGTTCTTTTAAGATTATATGTTGTTATCAATAAAGTTTATATCTTTTATTGACCGTGAGGCTGTTTTCTTGTGGCATTTCACTTATATATTGTGGTAGAGCACTTAAATATATAATAAATTTATTATAGTTTAATTAATTTTATTTTTTAGGCACTATTATTCATCGTATATTCACTTTCTTAATTATATAGGATAATAGGGACAAAATGACATGTAGTCCATATATGTTAAAAGATGATCGATCTAACTAAAATAGCCTTGTTTTAATTCTTCACCCTGTGATTGTTATTATGCTAGATGTACCTTCTACTAAATCGCTGTCTGGTCTCCTAGTGAGAGCGCATGCGCTGGATCACGCTCCTACACATTTCTGAATGTGCCCACATGTTGTAACGCTTGCGTACCAGCATGCGTTCCAACGGGCGCAAGACAGGAAGTGACATTTCATCATGGTGAGCGGAGATCAGCTTCATGCGCCGCAAAACACAGGAGCCAATTAGGGAGATAAGGGTCAGCCCATTTTTGGATTTCTATTGGTGCACGTGATCGGCAGTGTCTATTATTTAAACCCCCACTATGCCCACCTCTACCACGCCCCCGGAAGAAGCGGGAAAGCGAAACGCGCATCGGGGTGAGGGGGAGATCTCTGGCTACAGCGCTGCACATGTTACCACGTTATCACGGCACTCCATGGTAAAGTATCTACTAAGGGATTCGTTTCCTATAATTTACTATGTTTCTACCATGGGATGTTAATGTGGGGATTACAGTTTGTGCAGTATAGTCTGTGTCCATGTAGTATCCCCTTATTGGGTGTTTTTTGATTAGAGATTATTCCATTGTGAAGTTTCATGTTACTATTTTAACATATATCAATAAACTTTGTACTTTTTGTAAGTTATCTTGGATCTCTTCGTGTTTTTGGGCTATATGAGAATATAGACCCTTTTGTGTTAATACATTGATTAGAAGTGCCTATTTTTATACTATAAGGACTTTTTTGGTATGATATATCACAATAGGTAAAAAACCCTACGTCCTTGGTAACCCTTTTAACTCTCAGATACCATCCTACCCATCTCCTGATATAACTGTTATAGGTGGAGTGCTACCCTCAAAATTTCAAAGAGCTGTTGGAATGAACACCTGTAAATCTCAGTGATTTACACCGTTGTAGAAATGTTTGTCAGACACTATACAATACCATAATTGTCCCAGCAGTGGCTACTGCCGAAGAAAAACTGTAACTGTTGTGTCTGATCACAGCAGATTTTGTGACTGAAACCCCTAATAGATAAGCTAAATCCTATTACTTCCTATAGGTGATTGCATTTTTCTCCTAAGGTAAAAAAAATTGTGCCAAGAAATGTAAACTGTGATAAAAAGAAAAGACCAGGACAGAATCACAAGATAGCATCTGTTGTTTGTTCTGCTAATATCAGCAAATATTGATGGAGGTGGATACCGACATTTGTTCTTACAATATTAATTTCCAATGAACATCAAGTAAAAAAATGTACATACATTACACACTTTATGATATCTAACTTAGGCAAGATAAGAGCTGATTCCACAAAGCTCAATAAAATAACATTTGAATATGCAAAAAAATTTTTACCCTTTCTGATTCCTTCTCTTTTTGCATAGTGAAGATCATCAACTAAAATTTTAAGTTAATGCCTCACAAAAAAAAACATTATAAAAATTCTCTGCTAGGGTACCACTCTACCAGGCAGAATCTGAAAGACTCCCGTCATACACATATCTCATTGAGGGCCATGGTTCTGTAGACATTACACAATCATAATTTTTTATCCCATTTTATAAACAGAATTTCTCTTGAAGATACTTTTATCTCTACAGTATCATTTTCTAAAAGCAAATAATCAACAATTTGCCAAAAGGCAACCAATCCCTTAACTAAAGACCTAAAAAATAACTTTTATTACTAAAGGAAACAAAATCATTAAAATTCGCACTTATCAGTTTCACTAGGTGGACACCAGCATTCTGATAATTGAATCATTTCCATAGCCTCAATCTCCTGATGACGCCAGTGGTACTGGTGAAACATGTTGGGGAGGCTTAGGGCAGTTTTTAATAGCACATGTCAGTGAACTTTTACTGGGAAATAGATGTGGAATATAGGTAGCGACCTCACCTTGATCCACATACTTGAATGAAATGATAAATATATACAGTTATGCTCAAACATTTACATACCCCAGCAGAATTTTTGCTTTCGTGGCCTTTTTTCAGAAAATATGAATGATAACACCAAAACTTTTTCTCCACTCATGGTTAGTGGTTGTGTGAAGCCATTTATTGTCAAACTACTGTGTTTTCTCTTTTTAAGTCATGATGACAACCCAAAACATCCAAATAACCCTGATCAAAAGTTCACATACCCTGGTGATTTTGGCCTGATAACATGCACAGAAGTTGACACAAATGGGTTTGAATGACTACTAAAGGTAAAGGTACTGTCACATTAAGCGATCGCACCAGCGATCACGACAATGACACGACCTGGCAGAGATCGTTTGTACATCGCTATATGGTTGCTAGTTAGCTTCCAAACAGGAAGATCTCATAAACGACACATCAGCGATCCGTATAACGACCTCGGCGGTCGTTGGGACCTGTCACACAGCATGTATTGTTAAAGATCCCGATCTCGATAGGCATGATTGAGCGCAACCTTTTCCACGCCCCTCAGCACAGATTGGTGGTCACTGTATGTCATGACTGTTTATGTCACAGCTCTCGCTTTGTGATTGGACGACCGCGTCATAAAAGACGACGTATTAGCACTCCCTTCCATTGTTCTCGAGCGTAAGTGGTTCATACGAATTTCCAGCATCGTTCCATACTGCGTCCTGCTAGCCTTCTGCTTTGCAGCTACTGCGATCCAGTCTGTGCCGCTATTGCGTTTGCCCCAGATTCATTTTTTCAGGATTTTTCAGGGAGTTACTAAAGAAAACCTAGTCCCGCCTGCGCCGCTGACATATGAGTCGCCAACGAGGTCGCTCGTCCTTCATAAAGGCTGTCAAACTCATCGATTCAGGCTCACCAGCGGGACGCGAACGATCAAAATACGGCCCAGAACGTTCGTGCACGATCAGCGACATCGCAGCAGGGGCCACATCGCTGCTACATGTCACACCCAGCGACATCTGTTATGTTTCGGTAGCTGAGGAGAAATAGCAAAAATTGCAAAGTAGCAATACACCAGAGAGGCTGGAACCTATTGGATTGCAGGACCCTAAACTAACCGCAACACTAGAAGTAGCCGTGGAGCGTACCTACGGTGATCCTAGACGCCTCGTCACAGCCGGAGAGATAGCTACACCTAAAGGCAGAAAGATGAAAGCTATCTGCCCCGTAGCAGAACCCCCAAAGAAATAGGAAGCCCCCAAACATGTAATGGCGGTTAGACAAGAAGAAAATACGGACACAGACAGAAAATAGAATGAACAAAGGCTGGGGCCCAATCTGTCTAGATAGAAAAGTATAGGAAAGAACTCTGACTGCAACCCAAAAAAACCCTGACAAAAATACCAACACTTCTGATTAACAAAAAAACTGAGATCACACGATCTCTACCACCTAAATCAGATCTCTGGTGTAACACACAGCAATTCAGCAAATAAAAAGTGACAAACGAACTGAGCAAAAGTGCAAATACAAAATGAGCACAATTGCAGCGCCAGGCCCCAAAAGGGGACCAGGCTGAAGTCCACTGCAAGCAGCAAACCAGCAAGAAAAATCCAACCAGAGGAAAAAAAAACAGCAAATCACTCATCTGAATGAGAGCAGGAATGCAAGCTGAGCTCCAAGCAAGACCAGGAAGAACAATTGATTACCGGCAAGGCTGATGGGAACTCAGGTCACTTATATCAGACCATTCATAGCCAGCTGAAGGCCATTCAGCAATTAGTTCATTACAATCAGCAACCACCGGAGGGAGCCCCAGCTCAGAAGTCGCCTCCAGAGTATTCACAACAGACATCGCTGACGATGTGACTGCTGCATCATAAAATCGGTGTCGCTTAAGCGATATCGCTAGCGATCTCGCCTAGTGTGACAGTACCTTAACATCCTCACCTGTGACCTGTCTGCTTGTAATCGGTGTGTGTGCATAAAAATTGAGTGAGTTTCTGGGATCCACACAGACTCTTGCATTTTTCGTCCAGCCACTGACATTTCTGGATTGTGAGTCATGGGGAAAGCAAAAGAATTGTCAATGGATCTACGGGAAAGGTAGTTGAACTGTATAAAACAGGAAAGGGATACAAAAAAATATACAAGGAATTGATAATGCCAGTCAGCAGCATTCAAACTGTGATTAACAACTGGAAAATCAGGGGCTCTGTAAAAAAAAAAAAAAAAAACACGGTAAGGTAGACCAACAAAAATTTTGACCACAACTGGCAGGAAAATTGTTCGGGATGCAAAGAAAAACCCACAATTAACATCAGCTGAAATACTGGACTCTCTGAAAACTAGCAGTGCGGCTGTTTCAAGATGCACAATAAGGAGGCACTTGAAGAAAAATGTGCTACATGGTCGAGTTTCCAGAAGAAAGCCATTACTGCGCAAATGCCACAAAGTATCTCGCTTGCAATGCGCAAAACAGCACAGAGACAAGCCTCAAAATTTATGCAACAAGGTAATTTGGAGTAATGAGACAAAATTTAACTTTTTTGCTACAACCATAAACGTTACATTTGTGTCTTTATCCTCAACACTGCAATTGTCCACTGCAGGGTGTTTAGCCTCAACACTGCAATTGTCCACTGCAGGTTCTTCAGCATCAACACTGAAATTATCCACTGCAGGTTTTCCAGACTCAACACTGACATTCTCCAATTCCGGGTCTTCATCCTTAACAATTAGATTCTCAAATGCAGGTTCTTCAGGCTCAACAATTCAATGCTTGGCAAAAAAATATGAGAGTACCAAATTAATAGGAACAATGCTTTCAGGTGGCCATCCAGTACGTTGGTTCAAAGGGTTATTGATGTGTGTGTAACGTTGGGGCAGGGCAGGCCTTGCATTCAATGCATAGGCAAACAGTATGGCAGTACTAAATGAAAAAAATTGGAACTTTGGTTTTATGTGGCCATCCAGGACGTCTGTTCCAAGTGTTATTGGGGTGCGTGTTACTTTAGTGCAGGGCAGGCCTTGCATTCAATGTAAAAGCAAATAGTATGGGAGTACCAAATGAATAATGTGAACTTGGTTTTCATGTGGCTATCCAGTACGTGGGTTCAAAGGCTTATTGGGGTGTGTGTTACTTTGGTGCAGGGCAGGCCTTGCATTCAGTGCATAGGATAACACTATGGGAGACCCATTTTCTTATAATTGGAACACTTTTTCATGAGTCCCTCCTGTATGTCTCGTCAAAGGGGTATTGGGGTGCGTTCTAATTTTTGGCAGCCCAGCCACTCACTGCATAGGCAATAACAGTATAGGAGACCCACTGTTTAATAATGGGAGCAACAAAGCATACCCGGCTGATGGCTCTTTAACCCCTTAACCCCCAAGGGTGGTTTGCACGTTAATGACTGGGCCAATTTTTACAATTCTGACCACTGTATCTTTATGAGGTTATAACTCTGGAACGCTTCAACGGATCTTCGCGATTCTGAGACTGTTTTCTCGTGACATATTATACTTCATGATAGTGGTAAAATTTCTTCGATATAACTTGCGTTTATTTATGAAAAAAGTGGAAATATGGTGAAAATTTTGAAAATTTAGCAATTTTCAAACTTTGAATTTTTATCCCCTTAAAACAGAGAAATATCTCACATAAAATAGTTGCCAAATAACATTTCCCACATGTCTACTTTACATCAGCACAATTTTGGAACCAAATTTTTTTTTTGTTAGGAAGTTATAAGGGTTAAAAGTTGACCAGGGATTTCTCCTTTTTACAACAAAATGTACAAAGCCATTTTTTTAGGGACCACCTCACATTTGAAGTCACTTTGAGGGGTCTATATGGCAGAAAATACCCAAAAGTGACACCATTCTAAAAACTGCACCCCTCAAGGTACTCAAAACCACATTCAAGAAGTTTATTAACTCTTCAGGTGCTTCACAGGAGCTGAAGCAACATGGAAGGAAAAAATGAACATTTAACTTTTTAATCATGCACACACACCTCTCCACACAGCGGCTTGGTCCCTGACGCTCCTTTATCTACATTATCAGAAATCTGACTTCTACAGAAAAAGCCACACAGATAAATTACCTTGACAAAGGCCTTATAGGCCGAAACGTCGGTGCTACTGTGTTACTGATTTTTTGAATAAACTTCTAGTTGCAATACATTTTTTTTGCCTCAGGTTTTGCATGATTGATTTATTTACCTTCCTGACGGCATTGGCTGGCTCTCCCCTTTATTTAATTACTTCATTTAACTTTTAAGTCACAAAAATGATTTTTTACAAACAATTTTTTTTATTTTAACAAGGGTAAAAGGAGAAAATGGACAGATAAAGTTGTTGCGCAATTTCTCCTGAGTACGCCGATACCCCATATGTGGGGGAAAACCATTGCCTGGGCGCAGGCAGGGCTTGTAAGGGAAGGAGCGTCGTTTGACTTTTTCAAAACAAAATTGGCTGGAATTGAGATTGGACGCCATGTCGCGTTTGGAGAGCCCCTGATGTGCTTAAACAGTGGAAAACCCCCACAAGTGACACCATTTTGGAAACTAGACCCCCTTATCTAGATCTAGATCTGTTGTGAGCACTTTGAACCTCCAAGTGTTTCACTAAAGTTTATAATGCCTGTGTGTGAAAAAAAAAATTCCACAAAAATGATTTTTTTAGTCCCCAATTTTTGATTTTTCCCAAGGAAATTGGACCCCAAAAGTTGTCCAATTTGTCCTGAGTACGCTGATACCCCATATGTGGGGGGCAAAACTGTTCAGGCGCACGGCAGTGCTCGGTAACGAAGTAATGACGTTTTGGAATGCAGACTTTGATGGGTGTCATGTTCAGTTTGCAGAGCCCCTGATGTGCCTAAACAGTGGAAACCCCTCACAAGTGACCCCATTTTGGAAACTAGACCCCCTAAGGAACTTATCTAGATCTGTGGTGAGCACTTTGAACCCCCAAGTGCTTCACACAAGTTTATAATGCCCATGAAAATAAAAAATCCTATTTTTTTCCCACAAAAAAATCTTTTAGTTACCAATTTTTTATTTTCTCAAGGGTAACAGGAGAAATTGGACCACAAAAGTTGTTGTCCAATTTTCCCTGAGTACGCTGATACCCCATATGTGGGGAGGAACCACTGTTTGGGCGCACGGCAGAGCTCGGAAGGGAAAGAGCGCCAAATTGGCTGGAATCGAGATTAGATGCCATGTCGCGTTTGGATAGCCCCTGATGTGCCTAAACAGTGGGAACCTCCCACAAATGACCCCATTTTAGAAACTAGACTCCATAAGGAACTTATCTAGATCTGTGGTGAGCACTTTGAACCCCCAAGTGCTTCATACAAGTTTACAACGTAGAGCGGTAAAATTAAGAAATAATATTTTTTCCACAAAAATTATCTTTTCACCCTAATTTTTATTTTGCCAATGGTAACAATACCACAAAAGTTATTGTGCAATTTGTCCTGAGTACGCCGATACCCAATAAGTGGGGGTAAACCACTGTTTGGGTGCATGGCAGAGCTCGGAAGGGAAGGAGCGCCGTTTGACTTTTTCAGCGTAGAATTGGCTGGACGCCATGTTGCGTTTGGAAAGCCCCTGATGTGCCTAAACAGTGGAAACCCCCCACAAGTGACACCATATATGCCTGGGTGTGAAAAAAAAAAAATTCCACAAAAATGATTTTTTAGTCCCCTATTTTTGATTTTTCCCAAGGAAATTGGACCCCAATAGTTGTTGTCCAATTTGTCCTGAGTACGCTGATACCCCATATGTGGGGGGGGAAAAATACTGTTTGGGTTCACGGCAGGGCTCGGAAAGGAAGTAATGACGTTTTGGAATGCAGACTTTGATGGGTGTCATGTTCAGTTTGAAGAGCCCCTGATGTGCCTAAACAGTGGAAAACCCCATAAATGACCCCATTTTGGAAACTAGACCCCCTAAGGAACTTATCTAGACCTGTGGTGAGCACTTTGAACCCTCAAGCGCTTCACACAAGTTTATAATGCCTGGGCATGAAAATTAAAAATCCTATTTTTTTCCCACAAAAATTATCTTTTAGTCACCAATTTTTTATTTTCCCAAGGGTAACAGGAGAAATTGGACCCCAAAAGTTGTTGTCCAATTTGTCCTGAGTACGCTGCTACCCCATATGTGGTAGAAAACAACTGTGTGGGTACAAGTCGGGGCTCGGAATAGAAGTAGTGACATTTTGTAATGCAAACTTTGATGGAATGGTCTGCGGGTGTCATGTTGCATTTGGAGAGCCCCTGATGTGCCTAAACAGTGGAAACCCCCCACAAGTGACCCCATTTTCTAAACTAGACCCCCAAAGGAACTTATCTAGATGTGTGGTGAGCACTTTGAGCCCCAAGTGCTTCACAGAAGTTTATAACACCCTGGCGTGTAAATAAAAAAATCATATTTTTTCCACAAACATGATCTTTTAGTCCCCAGTTTTTTATTTTCCCAAGGGTAACAGGAGAAATTGGACTCCAAAAGTTGTTGTTCAATTTGTCCTGAGTACGTTGATACCCTATATGTGGGAGAAAACTACTGTATGGGCACACGTCGGGGCTCGGAAGGGAAGTAGTGACGTTTTGCATTGCAGACTTTGATGTAATAGTCTGCAGGTGTCATTTTGCGTTTGGAGAGCCCCTGATGTGCCTAAACAGTGAACACACCCACAAGTGACCCCATTTTGGAAACTAGAACCCCTAAGAAACTTATATAGATGTGTGGTGAGAACTTTGAACGCCCAAGTGCTTCACAGAAGTTTATAACGTAGAGCCATAAAAATAAAAAAATCATATTTTTTTCCACAAAAATGATATTTTCGCCCCCAATTTTTTATTTTCCCAAGGGTAACAGAAGAAATTGGACCCCAAGAGTTATTGTGCAATTTGTCCTGAGTACGCTGATACCCCATATGTGGGGGTAAACTACTGTTTGGGCGCATGGCAGAGCTCAGAAGGGAAGGAGCACTCAGAATTGGCTGGAATTGAGATCAGACGCCATGACACGTTTGAAGAGCCCCTGATGTGCCTAAACAGTGGAAAACCCCCAATTCTAACTCCAACCCTAACCCCAACACACCGCTATCCCTAATCCCAACCCTAATCATAACCCTAACCACAAACCTAACTCTAACACACCCTAAGCCTAATCCCAACCCTAACCCTAATGGGAAAATGGAAATAAATGCATTTTTTCAATTTTATTATTTTTCCCTAACTAATTGGGTGATAAAGAGGGGTTTGATTTACTATTTATAGAGGGTTTTTATGTTTGGCAGCTGTCACACGCTAAAAGACGCTTTTTATTGCAAAAAATAGTTTTTGCATCATCACATTTTGAGAGCTATAATTTTTTCTTATTTTGGCCCACAGAGTCATGTGAGGTCTTATTTTTTGCGGGACGAGATGATGTTTTTATTGGTACCAATTTTGGGCACATGACGTTTTTTGATAGCTTTTTATTATGATTTTTGGGAGGCAGAATGAACAAAAACCAGCAATTCAAGAATTTCTTTTGGGGAGGCATTTATACCGTTCCGCGTGTGGTAAAATCGATAAAGCGGTTTTATTCTTTGGGTCAGTACGATTACGGCAATACCTCATTTGTATCATTTTTTTATGTTTTGGGCCTTTTATAATAAAAAACAAATATATATAAAAAATAATTGTTTTTGCATCGCTTTATTCTGCGAGCTATAACTTTTTTAGTTTTTCGCTGATAATGCTGTATGGTGGCTCATTTTTTGCGGGACAAGATGACGTTTTCAGCGGTACCATGTTTATTTATATCCGTCTTTTTGATCGCGTGTTATTCCACTTTTTGTTCGGCGGTATGATGATAAAGCATTGTTTTTTTGCCTTTTTTTTTAAGGGGTTCACTAAAGGGGTTAACTAGTGGGACAGTTTTATAGGGCAGGCCGTTACGGCCGCGGTGATACTAAATGTCTGTACTTTTATTGTTTTTTTTTTACATTAAAGAAATGAATTTATTAGGGAATATTTTTTTTTTCTTTATTTAGGTATTTTTTTTACACATGTTTATTTTTATTTTTTTTTACATTTTTACTTTGTCCCAGGGTAGGACATCAGTGTATAATATCAGATCGCTGGTCTGACAGTTTGCACAGCACTCTGTCAGACCAGCGATCTGACAGGCACTGTAGCAGGCTTTCTCAGTGCCTGCTCTCAGCAGGCACTGAGGAAGCCGCCTCCCTGCAGGACCCTGCGGCCATCTTGGATCCAGGGTCCTACAGGGAGGAGGCCCTCGGAACAGTACGGTGACATCGCGCTACTCTGAGGGTCTCAGGGAAGCATGCAGGGAGCCCCCTACCTGAGCGATGCTTCACTGTGCCACTGGTACACTGCAATCATATTTGATCAACGTGACCCTTAGTGCAATAGGAACAGGGGGAAAGGAAGAAAAGACTTCACCCAGGCAGTGGGAGTAAAATATAAAATTTTATTATGTATACGCATAAAAATATAGCACAAGCATCAATTAAGATAAAAAGGAAGCCAAAGCCCCACACAGTATAATCCAATACCCTGGTATATAATATGAATCAATCAGGTCAATAATAGAATATATCATAAAGTATGCTGAAAAAGGACTAAACGATAATACGGTGAAATGTATATATAAGTGCGCTCAAAAAAGGAATATATGTATATAATTGTGCTAAATAAAATACATGAAACAGTGTATCCACACAATTATGTGTATGTGCCCTTTAGGATGTGCCCTCAAATGTATACATGCCGCTAATGCAAATATAATGTGTAGCAAAAAGTAGTGCAGACATAGATAAAATACAATGTTGCCAACACAAACAACCACAATATGCGCATCAAATGAAATGTGCTTATATAAGGACCAACACCGTGACTAACATGCCAACTGAATGTCCGTAAAATATAAGTATACAACCTGAAATACCAGGGGAGGAAATCGCTGGTGGTGACCAGGCAACCTAGAACGCGCCCCGACGCGTCAGGAAGGAATAACCTTTCCGAAACGCGCGTCGGGGCGCATTCTAGGTTGCCTGGTCACCACCAGCGATTTCCTCCCCTGGTATTTCAGGTTGTATACTTATATTTTACGGACATTCAGTCGGCATGTTAGTCACGGTGTTGGTCCTTATATAAGCACATTTCATTTGGTGCGCATATTGTGGTTGTTTGTGTTGGCAACATTGTATTTTATCTATGTCTGCACTACTTTTTGCTACACATTATATTTGCATTAGCGGCATGTATACATTTGAGGACACATCCTAAAGGGCACATACACATAATTGTGTGGATACACTGTTTCATGTATTTTATTTAGCACAATTATATACATATATTCCTTTTTTGAGCGCACTTATATATACATTTCACCGTATTATCGTTTAGTCCTTTTTCAGCATACTTTATGATATATTCTATTATTGACCTGATTGATTCATATTATATACCAGGGTATTGGATTATACTGTGTGGGGCTTTGGCTTCCTTTTTATCTTAATTGATGCTTGTGCTATATTTTTATGCGTATACATAATAAAATTTTATATTTTACTCCCACTGCCTGGGTGAAGTCTTTTCTTCCTTTCCCCCTGTTCCTATTGCACTAAGGGTCACGTTTTCCTATTCGGCTGGTTTATGCCATCCACCTTTTTTTGTTTTGAGATTCTATTGTTAGGAGTGGATTTATCTTTTAGTATTCTATTATTTTAATGTATTATACATTTCCACACTGCATTGCATTTCATTTCAATTTGGTTTTTACAATCATATTTGATCGCAGTGTGCCAGGGGTTAATGTGACGGGAGCGGTCCGTGACCGCTCTTGGCACATAGCGCCGGGTGTCAGCTGTGATAATCAGCTGACACCCGGCCGCAATCAGCTGCGCTCCCCCGGGAGCGCAGCTGATCACCTATGACGTATTATCCCGTCCTTGGGGATTAAGTCCCAGGGCACATGGATGGGATAGTACATCAGATGACAGAAAGGGTTAAGAAGATTAATGTCGCCTGATGACCCTATAAAAATAGGCTTTGTGACTTTCAGAGTCCTTCCTTCATAAATGAAACAGGATGTGTCTGATGATGTGTCACACAACAGATGTCCAGCTAAGGTTGTTAAATGTTAAAATGACATTTCACAGTGAATGTGTGGAGCCCAGCTGCGTCTGGATTCATATCTCCCAGAAAGGTGCGCAGAAGGAATTCACCACTAGAGGTCTCAATATACATTCACACACCTAAGTCCCTAAGTCCACCAGAGGGAGCTCCGATAGTCATATAAAAAGGAGGGCGAAGACAGGAAAGTGAGTTCAGTCAGCTCAGAGTTCAGATTAGAGAGACTGCAGAGCAGTTCAGTTCAGCAAAGTGGAGGCTAGTAAAGTGCAACTGAATCCATCCCAGTCTAGTCAGTCTAGTCAGAGCTGAAACAAGCGAGTAGTCTGCAGACAGAGTGGACGAGTGGAGTTTGCAGCGAGGGACTCCAGAACTCAAGTTGGAAGCCAGGAGCGTGCCGACGCTCAGAGAGCAGCGAAGAGGCGACCCACGAACTGCCAGTGTGTGTAATCGAGTGAGGGCCCGGGTAGGCCGAAGGCGAGTGGAAAGAGAAGTAAAGAGGCAGAGGAGCCGTAATAGCTCACCTCAACAAGTATTGACGGGATGCCGGGATCCGAGCCTATAGGGATCTCCACGACCCATTAGGAGAACACCAGAGTTCCAAAGTGAATTGTGTGTGTGTCTACCTTATTACCCCTAACTGCCGGGTCCCCTTCCGTCCTGCATCCTTACCCCTGTATCTGCCCTGAAGGACTCAGCCTCACGCTTAACACCTATAGCTGCACAATACTAACCCTTCAGTGGATCTGCACTGCAGCGCCTGTCACCCTGACCAGGTACCACAGGTGGCGTCATGAATCCCCATACCAACATTCAATTCCCCTGTAAATATCCCACATTAAAGGGTGAGCGCCAGAGCCACGGACTGAGCTGTGTTGCTGTGACATCCCCCATAGAAGTCTATAGGCTCAGATCCGAGTTCCCATTGCTCTGGAGGGCGACTCATCTTAACTTGGTGTCACGAACAGGATTGCGTGCCCTGCAGCAACGGAGTAACTTGTGCCCGTTGCCACCGGGTACTGTGTGCCTTAATGAAAGACTGTGTTTTGTATTGTTGTGAAGATTTCCCGCCATTGCCCGCCATTTACAGCGCTACCGCGCGAAAAACTAGTGGGCGTACCTGCTAAAGCGCGCTGAGTCCTGGACACGCCCCCAGCGCTGACGCGGTGGCAGGTCCTGCGGAGAGCTTCAGGGAACGCTCTGACGTCAGAGCGCCGGCGACACAGGTCCTTCTAGCAACTGTGCTCAGAGGAAGCTGCGGCCTACAGGAGAAGGTAGGCCACGGTTAACTAGGGGGGCGCAGAGATGTCGCAGCAGCAGGCCGATAGCGCGGCCCAGGCCAACAGCCCCAATGACTTACCCATGGGCGCTGCCGCGCAGGCTGGAAACGCTGGCCCCACACCTGGGCCTGTGGCCCCGATAGTACCGCTGACACTGCCATACATGACTGGAGCAAAGTGGCTTCCCCAGTACAGCAGCAAGCCAGACACCCTGTCGGGATTTAAGCGCAAAATATGCAGTACAATGGACATGTACCCTATGTCAGAAAAGCAGAGCGCTGCAGTGGTAGTGGGACAATTGACTGGTGCTGCAGAGAGAGAAGTAGAGACATGGTCAGCTGCAGACCAGGAGTCAGGATCGCACTGAAACAGACCTCTGAATGAGGTTCTACCAATGTTCTCAAAAACCGGAGGATAGCATTCGGGACTACGCCTGCCAACTACAAGGGGCCCTGCGAGCTCTCAGACAGGTTAACCCCATAAGCGTCAACAATGAAGATAAGATGTTAAAAGAACAATTTGTATGGGGACTGAGGTCCCAAGCGGAAAGCAGGACTGTGCACTGGTGGTCCTTGGATCATCCTGACGCTACCTTTGATGCCCTTAAGGATATGGCTATAAAAGGACTGCGGCCCCTGGAAACGCCCGAGATGGCAACCCAGCGTCACCGTCACACGAGTGAGACCACTCTAATGCCAGCAGCATTCACCACCTCTCCGCTGGTGGCTGAAGCCAAAACGCAGGTGGCACCCCCTACTGAGCTGGACTGTCTGCGCTCAGAAGTGCGCCAGCTGACCAAAAACCTGGCCACTGTAATGAGTGCCTGCAACTGCCGACGGAGGAAGAAGGAAAGATCCTGCCAGCTGACTGCCCAGAGGATGTCCCCTGGATGAACCAGAGGAGAAGGAGGACGTCGCCACACCGGAGGAGGACAACGCCACCCCCAGGAAGGACCCGCGACCAGCATCATCCTCGCCGAGAGATCGTCAGCTACCGCTGCCACAGAGAAGGTCACCCAGCACGTCGGTGTCCTTTAAACGAGCAGATCCTGGGTCCGAGGCCAACACCCAGGAATAGACTCTTCAGGCCCCTCAGACTGGAACCGCAGGTTTGTGGGAGGAAGACCATACCTGTCCATCATACTGGACGGGATCGCAATCCCTGCCCTGCTGGACACCGGATCTCAGGTAACCATCATACCTGATTTTCTTTACAATAGATACTGGTCCATGGACGGTCTCCAACCCCCAAACCCCGACTTTGCAGTATACACCTCTAATGGCCTCCCTCTTGACTTATTGGGAGCTAAAAACGTAGACGTAAAAGTGGGGAGAGTGGAGCTAAAGGATCAGGGACTTCTTGTAGTGAAGACTGTTAATGAGGAAAATGGATTGAATGTGGTTTTAGGCACTAACATTATTAGCAACTGTTTGGAGGAGGTTGTGTTTTTACTCCAATAGCTCGCCGATGTTGCCAGACCAAGGCAAAAGGGAGCGATCCAGAAGGAGACCCGGGCCCTGATGTGCCAGCAGCAAGTGAAACTGACCGGTGGTGAGATTGGTAATGTATGGGTAACAGACCCGACACCCATTGTGATTCCCCAATGAGTGAAATGCTTATTTGGTGTAGAGCAGCAATAGGTCTGAGAGGACAGAACTACCAAGCAGTAGTAGAGCCTCATTGTTCAGAACACAGACCTACACTCTTAACTGCCAGAGGGGTAGTGGAGGTACAGAATTGGAGGGTGCCCGTCCGTCTTCTCAACTGGGGAGAAGATGAAGTCAAATTACCACGTTATGCCACTGTTGCCAAGTTACATGCTGTAGATAATAACTCCATTCACCCGACGGAGCCCTTAACCTCCCCACAACCAGTGGAGGATAACGGCCCGACCACCAAGGTGGAGGATTGGTGTCAACAGCTCCATGTCGGGACGGACACCACTCCAGCCCACCAGAAACAGGGAGTACATCGAGTAGTTCAGGAGTACGCACAGGTATTCAGCAAACACCCGCTTGACTTTGGGAAGATAAAAGGGGTCCAACATCACATCCCCACAGGCAATCATCCCTCCATTGAAGAACGGTACAGGCCTATACCTCCAGCACACTACCAGAAAGCCAAGGAGATGTTGCGTGACATAAAGGAGGCAAGGGTGATAAGGGATAGTTGTAGTCCCTGGGCAGCACCCCTAGTCCTAGTCAGGAAAAAGGATGGAAGCATGAGAATGTGTGTAGATTACAGACAAGTAAATCGCATTACACATAAAGATGCATACCCTTTGCCACGTATTGAGGAATCCCTAGCTGCCTTAAAGACTGCTAATTACTTTTCCACCCTTGACCTCACTAGTGGGTACTGGCAAGTAGCTGTGGCTGAGGAGGATCGGGAGAAAACGGCTTTCACCACCCCAATGGGACTCTGTGAGTTTGACAGAATGCCGTTTGGACTCAGCAGTGCCCCTGGAACGTTCTAGAGAGTGATGGAGAGCTGCCTGAGACATCTCAATTTCGAAACTGTGTTACTGTACCTGGATGATGTAATTGTGAACTCCAGGTACAGTAACAGCTGGAGACCCTGTTGAAGTGTCGTTTCTACTGGGTGGGAATGCGCAGCTCCATTGAGAGGTGGTGCCAGAACTGTGGACCCTGTGGCCTCAGAAGAAAAGACTACAGCAGTCAGAAGGCACCCCTGCAACCCATCATGACGACTCGACCCTTAGAGATCGTGGCCCTGGACCATGTCAAGTTGTCACCCAGCCGGTCAGGATAGTCCTATGACCTGACCATGGTGGATCACTACTCCAGGTTCCTGGTGGTCGCCCCTGTCAAAGATCTGACCGCAGAGACAGCAGCAAAGACGTTCCAAGCGTATTTCTGCAGACCACATGGATATCCTGAGCAGGTGCTAACTAATCAAGGCCCAGCCTTCGAGGCCGAATTGTTCAAAGAGTTCTGCCATCTGTACGGATGTAAGAAGATAAGAACAACACCGTACCACCCCCAAACCAATGGTCTCTGTGAAAAGATGAATCACATCGTCATTGATCTGCTGAAGACTGTACCACTCAAGGAGACGAATCGGTGGCCAGACTTACTACCTGACCTGGTAGATCTGTACAATCACATACCTGTGAGTTCCACCAATTGCACCCCAGCTTACCTCATGCGAGCAAGACCAGGAAAGCTGCCCATGGATCTGGAGCTTGGTGTTGTAGAACCAGAAGCAGATGTGACTACTGAAGACTGGGACACAAACAGACAGGAACAGTACAGAAAAGTACAGGCCTGCGTTGAAGATAGTCTCAATAGAGTGAGAGACAAACAAGAGGACCACTACAACAAAAGTGCGCCAGCCGAACCTTTCGCACCTGGTGAAGTCGTGCTGAAAAGAAAGAGGAGGATGCACAAACTCGACGATCAATGGGAAAGAGAGCCCTACGTTGTACAGAATTCAAGGTTTGACAACAAGAAGACGTGTATAATTAGTAAAGATGGAGGAAGAATAACTACAACTGTATCCAGAGATCACCTAAAGTTGTGTCCGGATCCGTTAAAGCTTCAAGAGAAAGAACCTGTTGTCAATAAGGAAGAGCGTGATGAAGCAGTCATACATACAGACTTAGGAGATTTCCCCGCGGATTGGCCCTGAATTGGAGAAGCTGTAATCATCCCCGTACTCCAATTCTACCAACAACAACAAGGAGAACCTCTACATCCAGTTGAACCGGTTGTTGCAGTGGAGTCAGTTCCAGAGGAACCTGTTCCAACAGAATCTCAGGAAGCCGAATCACAGGAAGAAGAGTCCCCTGCTGAGACAGAACCGGATCACCCAGCTCACAGTGTACTTGCCAGCCCAGTGGAGAGAGTAAAGCAATTCTACAATTCACTTGCATGTAGAACAGACAGATTAACTGACACCTCACCTATCACTGCACCACGTAGGTCAGTATGCATAACAAGGGACAATTACCTGTTAGGTACAGAGAGTAAGACTTAATAAATGTAGAGGATTGCTTATAGCATTGTACATAAATGTAGATATTGTTGCTTACATTATGTCTTAACCGTTATTTATTAATTTGTTTTTCTTCTTGGTTACCAAAACAAGTAAATGGACATTATTTTTACTTGTTCCCATTACCCTTTGAGCAGCCTTTTTCCAAAAGAGACTGGGACTTTTTCGGTTGCTCATTTCCTCATTGCTTTTACTTATGTATATAGTTATATATGTTACCTGTTATGCAACAGTTTAAGATCCTCACCTCCCGTAAGGGAAGAGCTATATTGTACAATGTTTTATTGTTATGTGTTTTGTATTTCAGCCCCGGAGTGCTGAGTTCTACTAGGGGGGAATGTGGAGCCCAGCTGCGTCTGGATTCATATCTCCCAGAAGGGTGCGCAGAAGGAATTCACCACTAGAAGTCTCAATATACATTCACACACCTTCACCCATCCCTAAGTCCACCAGAGGGAGCTCAGATAGTCATATAAAAAGGAGGGTGAAGACAGGAAAGTGAGTTCAGTCAGCTCAGAGTTCAGATTAGAGAGACTGCAGAGCAGTTCAGTTCAGCAAAGTGGAGGCTAGTAAAGTGGAACTGAATCCATCCCAGTCTAGTCAGAGCTGAAACAAGCGAGTAGTCTGCAGACAGAGCGGACGAGTGGAGTTTGCAGCTAGGGACTCCAGAGCTCAAGTTGGAAGCCAGGAGCGTGCCGATGCTCAGAGAGCGGCGAAGAGGCGGCCCACGAACTGCCAGTGTGTGTAATCGAGTGAGGGCCCGGGTAGGCCGAAGGCGAGTGGAAAGAGAAGTAAAGAGGCAGAGGAGCCGTAATAGCTCACCTCAACAAGTATTGACCGGACACCGGGATCCGAGCCTATAGGGATCTCCACGACCCATTAGGAGAACACCGGAGTTCCTGGAGGACTACAAGTCCCAGGAGTACCACAGAGCTGATACGTAACCGGGCCAGGAGGACGGAGTCCAGCCGTGCATGGCAAATAGGGACTGTGTACTTCAAGAAAGGGTCCAACCACAAGGTCAGCCAGGTGCAGGACGGAAACTAAGTTAGGCCCAGCTACACGCAGGCCAGGACTTCATTACTAAAAGGGCAAGGAACAGGAGGCCACACACCTACTCAGTGGGAGACTCTGGATGTGCACCCTTCACCCTACAGTGCTCCGGGATGTGCCTGCTACATCTTCAGTAAAGGTACCAAAGTGACTTGTGTGTGTCTACCTTATTACCAATAATTGCCGGGTCCCCTTCCGTCCTGCATCCTTACCCCTATATCTGCCCTGAAGGACTCAGCCTCACCTGTGGGAGGCTTAACACCTATAGCTGCACAACACCAACCCTTCAGTGGATCTGCACTGCAGCGCTGGTCACCCTGACCAGGTACCACAGGTGGCGTCATGAATCCCCATACCAACATTCAATTCCCCTGTAAATATCCCACATTAAAGGGTGAGCGCCAGAGCCACGGACTGAGCTGTGTTGCCGTGACATCCCCCATAGAAGTCTATAGGCTCAGATCCGAGTTCCCATTGCTCTGGAGGGCGACTCAATTGCATCTGTATTGATTGAGAGCAATGCTAAAGTTGAAAAACGCATCAAAAACGCTACGTGTGAACATAGCCCAAGTGGTGAAGGTACATTTTTTTGGGCTATGTCTTTTGCCTTACATACAAATTATTACCCTGGAAAGGATGTTCCTTAACCCCTTCATGACCCAGCCTATTTTGACCTTAAAGACCTTGCCATTTTTTGCAATTTTGACCAGTGTCCCTTTATGAGGTAATAACTCAGGAACGCTTCAACGGATCCTGGCGATTCTGAGACTGTTTTTTCGTGACATATTGGGCTTCATGTTAGTGGTAAATTTAGGTCGATAATTTTTGCGTTTATTTGTGAAAAAAATGGAAATTTGGCGAAAATTTTGAAAATTTCGTAATTTTCAAATTTTGAATTTTTATTCTGTTAAACCAGAGAGTTATGTGACACAAAATAGTTAATAAATGACATTTCCCACATGTCTACTTTACATCAGCACAATTTTGGGAACAACATTTTTTTTTGTTAGGAAGTTATAAGGGTTAAAAGTTGACCAGCGATTTCTCATTTTTACAGCAAAATTTACAAAACCATTTTTTTTAGGGACCACCTCACATTTGAAGTCACTTTGAGGGGTCTATATGGCAGAAAATACCCAAAAGTGACACCATTATAAAAACTGCACCCCTCAAGCTACTCAAAACTACATTCAAAAAGATTATTAACCCTTCAGGTGTTTCACAGGAACTAAAGAAACGTGGAAAGAAAAAATGGACATTTTAATTTTTCCAACAAAAATTTTCTTTTAGCATCAATTTTTTCATTTTTACATGGACAACAGGATAAAATAGATCCTAAAATTTGTTGGGCAATTTCTCCTGAGTACACAGATACCTCATATGTGGTCATAAACCACTGTATGGGCGCACGGCAGGGCTCAGAAGGGAAGGAGCGCCATTTGACTTTTTGAATGGAAAATATGCTGGAATATTTAGCGGTTGCCATGTCGCATTTGGAGAGTCCCTGTGTACCTAAACATTGGAGCTCCCCCACAAATGACCCCATTTTGGAAACTAGACCCCCTAAGGATCTTATCTAGATGCATAGTGAGCACTTTGAACCCCCAGGTGCTTCACAAATTGATCCGTAAAAAAAAGAAAGTACTTTTTTTTTACAAAAAATTTCTTTTAGACTCAGTTTTTTCATTTTCACATGGGCAACAGGATAAATTGGATCCTAAAATTTATTGGGCAATTTCTCCTGAGTACACAGATACCTCATATGTGGTCATAAACCACTGTTTGGGTGCACAGCAGGGCTCAGAAGGGAAGGAGCGCCATTTGACTTTTTGAATGGAAAATATGCTGGAATATTTAGCGGTTGCCATGTCGCATTTGGAGAGTCCCTGTGTGCCTAAACTTTGGAGCTCCCCCACAAGTGACCCCATTTTGGAAACTAGACCCCCTAAGGATCTTATCTAGATGCATAGTGAGCACTTTGAACCCCCAGGTGCTCCACAAATTGATCCGTAAATAAAAGAAAGTACTTTTTTTTTCACAAAAATGTTCTTTTAGCCTCAGTTTTTTCATTTTCACATGGGCAACAGGATAAATTGGATCCTAAAATTTGTTGGGCAATTTCTCCTGAGTACACAGATACCTCATATGTGGTCATAAACCACTGTTTTGGCGCACAGCAGGGCTCAGAAGGGAAGGAGCGCCATTTGACTTTTTGAATGGAAAATATGCTGGAATATTTAGCGGTTGCCATGTCGCATTTGGAGAGTCCCTGTGTGCCTAAACTCTGGAGCTCCCCCACAAGTGACCCCATTTTGAAAACTAGATCCCCCAAGGAACTCCTCTAGATGTGTGGTAAGCACTTTGAATCTCCAAGTTCTTCAGAGAAGTTTATAACGCAGAGCCGTGAAAATAAAAAATCATTTTTTTTCCACAAAAATAATTTTTTAGTCCCCAATTTTTTTCCCCCAATGTTAACAGGAGAAATTAGACCCCCAAAGTTGTTGTGCAATTTTTCCCGAGTACGCTGATACCCCATATGTGGGGGTAAACCACTGTTTGGGCATACCACGGGGCTTGGAATAAAGGGAGTACTGTTTGACTTTTTGAACGCAAAATTTGCAGGAATCAATGGTGGCGCCATGTCGCGTATGGAGATCCCCTGATGTGCCTAAATAGTGGAAACCCCTCAATTCTAACTCCAACCCTAACCCCAACACACCCCTAACCCCAACCCTAACTCCAAACACACCCCTAACCCTAATACAAACCTTAACCATAACCCTAACCCCAACACACCCCTAACCCTAATCCCAACTCTAACCATAAACCTAACCACAAGCCTAACCCTAATCCCAACCCTAAACCCAAAACACCCCTAACACTTATCCTAACTCTAACCCTAACCACAAACCTAACCCTAATCCCAACCCTAACCCAAATTCCAACCCTAGCCCAAATTCTAACCATAACCCTAATGCTAACCCTAATGCTAACCCTAACCCTAGTTCTAACCCTAACCCTAAGGCTGGGTTCATATTGTGATTTACCAGCCCGTTCAACACGTAGCGTTGACGGGCTGGTAACGGTATAGCATAACGCGATCGCGTTATGCTATACCCGCTAGCGCAGATGAATCAGCAGATGATTCATCTGTGCTAGCGGTGACGGAGCCCAGACGCTGCAGCCCGTGTCCGAGGCTCCGTCACTGAATGACGGCACGTCGCGAACGCATGCCACTTATCAGCATGCGTTGCGATGCGCACACAAATGGGGTGAATGGCAGCGTTAATGGACTGCGTTACACCGCGTTATACCGTGGTGAAACGCAGTCCATCTAACGGACTGCCATAATGCAATATGAACCCAGCCTAACCCTAACGCCCCGTGCACACGTTGCAGATTTTTCTAAAATCCGCAGGTAAAATGACCTGCGTTTTACCTGCGTATTTAGCGCGGATTTTTCCCTGCGGTTTTACACCTATAATGGAATAGGTGTAAAACTGCTGCGGAATCCGCACAAAGAATTGACATGCTGCGGATTTAAAACCGCAGCAAATCCGCGCTGAAAAATCCGCAGCATGTGCACAGCGTTTTTTTTTGACCATTTATTTGCATTGTACTGTACATGGTTTCTGGATCTGCTGTGGATCCGCAACGCCAAATCTGCTGCGGATCAGCAGCAAAATCCGCTGCGGATCAGCAGCAAAATCCGCTGCGGATCAGCAACAAAATCCGCTGCGGATCAGCAGCAAATTCCGCTGCTGATCCGCAGCAAAATCCGCTGCGGATCAGCAACAAAATCCGCTGCGGATCAGCAGCAAATTCCGCTGCGGATCAGCAGCAAATTCCGCCGCGGATCCGCAGCAAAATCCGCCGTGGTTCAGCAGCAAAATCCGCCGCGGATCCACAGCAAAGTCCGCCGCGGATCCGCAGCAAAATCCGCCGTGGATCAGCAGCAAAATCCGCCGCGGATCAGCAGCAACATCCTCTGCGGATCCGCAGCAAAATACGCAACATGTGCACAGGGCCTAATAGGAAAAAAAAAAAAAAAATCTTTATTTTTTTTATTTGTCCCTACCTATGATAAAGGGGGGGTTCATTTACTTTTTTTTATTTTGATCACTGTGACAGTTTATCACAGTGATCAAAATAAATTTTTGGACACTGGGGGGCGCACTGCGCATGCGCCGGCCGGCGGGCGCACTGCGCATGCGCCCGCCATTTTCCAAGATGGCGGCGCCCATGAAGAGGCCCGGGCGGACGCCGGGACCGATCCAGGGACATCGGTGGATCGGGAGAGGTGAGTAGGGTGGTCGGAAGGTTAGGGGGGGGGATCGGAAGGTGGGGGCACCGGAGCAAAGGAGGAGGGGAGCTGTTAGTGACGGCGGTGACCGATCGCTGCCATCTTTCGGTGGCGGCGGCCGATCGCTGCCGTGACTACGTGTGGGGGGGTCAGGGCTCGTGTCCAGCCATGGCAGATGCTATTGCAGCATCGGCCATGGCTGGATTGTAATATTTCACCAATTAAATTGGTGAAATATTACAGATTGCTCTGATTGGCTGTTTCACTTTTAACAGCCAATCAGAGCGATCGTGGCCACGGGGGGGTTAAGCCAACCCCCCTGTGGTGAAGCCCAAAGGGTCCTGTGCCGGCGGGTCGGGTGACCTTTGAGTGACCCCGGTCTCCCGGCCCGCAGGAACAGGATCCTTTCATGACACAGGGTATGCGTCATAGGTCGGATTGGCACCGACTTTCATGACGCATACGCTGTGTCAAAGGTCGAGAAGGGGTTAACATATTTTCCTGGAAAATCCATTTTGGTTTCGTTTTTGTATGTTTTAGTGTGCGCCTGTAAAAGTGGCGTCACACTCTGACAACATTGGTCACAGCAGTGACCTAGGAGTCAGAAATGGGGTATTCCCCATGATGTTCCCGTGTCATTTGAGCACTGTTCCCATCGATTTCAGACATTTTTGGACCCTAAAAGTACCCCCGGTACTTACAGTGGGCTTGTTGCTCGGGTCGAGTACCCAAGTATTCCAATTTGCTCGACCCGAGCAATGAGCACCCAAGCATTTTAGTGCTCGCTCATCACTAGTCTTTATTTAAGGGATTGGTTGCCTTTTGGCAAATTGTTGATTATATCTGTTATCCTACGCTGACCTTGGACAGCATTTTGTGTGTTAATGATTTTCTAAAAGCATGTACTGAAATCATAAGGCTACATAGCAGCTGAGACCCCAGAAGACCAGTGATTGGCTAAATCAGCGGATCCATATTTACTTGCTACAGCAAATAAGATAGAGACTGAAGACATAGCCTGGCATGTGCCTTTGAGATGGACATTAAGGGGTATTCCTGTAGATAGAAGTCATCACCAATCCAAAGGATGAGTGATAAGATCTAGTTTAGTGAGGGTTCGACAGCTGGCACCCCCACTAATCACAACAATGGGCACTTTTATCCAGGTTAGAATTGTCGGAAGCAGTCGGCACTTCAATATAGAATGAATGGAGCGCAGTCAGACATGCAGACTGCCGCTCTCTTCTAACAGTGATAAAAGTGCCACTTCTGGAAATTGGTGCTGGTCTGACCCCTGAGTTAATAAATGTGCTGTGAATATGTTGTAGGGATGTGGGGTGTCTTACCCCTTTCCCCCCTGAGTTAATAAATGTGCTGTGAATATGTTGTAGGGATGTGGGGTGTCTTACACCTTTCATTCCCCTAAAGACAACCAACGCACTATGTGAATACCGTCGTGTGGTTTTATATGTGAAAGTAACGTGTGTCTAATGCAGGGGTCTCAAACTGCATTCCTCGAGGGCCACAAACCGTGCGTGTTTTCAAGATTTCCTTAACATTGCACTAGGTGCTGGAATCATTATCTGTGCAGGTGGTTAAATTATCACCTGTGCAATACAAGGAAATCCTGAAAACATGACCTGTTTGCTGCCCTTGAGGAATGCAGTTTGAGACCTCTGGTCTAATGTAATATGATATATTTTATTATGGTGATGTACAAGATAAAAAGTGTTAATGAATAATGTGAATATAGCATAAGGGTAAGCTTAGGACAGCATAATAGGTTACCATGTTAGATAGGAAATGGTTAAGGTTAAGTTTAGCCTAGTGGGAGGGCACTAGTGCTGATAAGAAGGGAGGCAGCATGAGCCAAATGTTCAGGGCAGTGGATGGCCAAATGTAGATGCCTGATGAACATTCCAATGTCTGGAGCCTAGGGCTCGGGCCAGGTCCAATGGATCTGGCCTAGTCTTCCATCATTACGAGGTTGGTGGACATGCAGTTAAAAGGGGTCAAGTGGCCAGTCCCATGTGCACAGCCGGAGTGGACAACAAATCCCTGAGGCTTATGGAGTCAGTGGGCTTGGAGGTAGTCCAGGACAAATGGGTGGCAGAACAGAAGAGGAATTCTACTAAGGAGGAAGGAAATGTGAATTGATGTGCGGTGTCCCCCACTTGATGAATTTGAACTGTTAGTAAACATTTGCCTGTTGCAAAGAATCTGGTGTCCCATGTATTGTGTGCGGCAGCTAATGAGGATTGAAGCCTGGAGACAGAGGAGGCCTGCAGCCTACAAGTGAGTGTGATGTACCTCACAGCATACAGCTGACTGAAACTGGGACACCACTTGTCTGTAAAGTGCCAGAGCGCAACAGGACAGCAGCTCGGTCTCAAATACCACTCTGCGACACTTTACATGATGAATTCTTCCTTCCACTTCATACTCCTTCAAGGTTCAGGCCCAAATTGACTTTCACGTCCTAGTCACGATGAGGCCAAGTGTTACATTAGTGATACAGTAGTCAGGTACTACTAGGGTTTTCAATTTACCTAATCTACTGTATAATCGTCTAATTCTGTCTGTCTGTAACAGAAATCCCGCGTCGCTGATTGGTCGAGCCCGGCCGGACACGCAGGGAGTGGTGCGGGCACGCCCTTGGATACCCGACCGCGGCCTTAGCAACGTCACAGGGACTGTCACAGAACCTGTGCTAGAGAGCAAATGGAGTGGAAAATGAGCAAATGGAGGGGAAAATAATTATTGCGGCGTGATTTATTTAAATACAGTTAGATATTCATGTACAGTCATGGCCAAAAGTTTTGAGAATGACACAAATATTATATTTTCACATGATCTGCTGCCCTCTGGTTTTTATGTATGTTTGACAGATGTTTTTATCACAGACAGAAATATAATAATTTCAAACATATGAGTAACAAAAGCTTATATTGACAGTTAGAATGAGTTAATGCAGCAAGTCAATATTTGCAGTGTTGACCCTTCTTCTTCAAGACCTCTGCAATTCTCCCTGGCATGCTCTAAAGGGTATGCCACACTAAACAATATCGCTAACGAGATCGCTAAAAAACGTCACTATTTAGCGATCCCGTTAGCGATATTGTTCAGTGCGGCAGCTTCCAGCGACGAGCTTCCTGCTGTGATCTCGCTCGTCGCTGGAATCGTTCCGGACCCTATTTCATCGCTGGCGCTCCCGCTGGGTGAGTATCTAATCGCTGTGTGGCACCTTTTCTTAGCGATTTAGCGGTACTTTTGTACCGCTAAAGTCGTTAAGAAGATCGCTAACGGCGATAGCGTCGTTAACTATATCGCTAAATGTGGCCGCATTTAGCGATATAGAAACAATCCCGCTAGCGATCGCATTAGTATGCGTCGTTATCGTGATCGCTAGCGGGATTGTTTAGTGTGGCAGTACCTTAAATCAACTTCTGGACCAAATCCTGACTGATAGCAGTCCATTCTTGCACAATCAATGCTTTCATTTTGTCAGAATTGTTAGGTTTTTGTTTGTCCACCCGTCTTTTGATGATTGACCACAAGTTCTCAATAGGATTAAGATCTGGGGAGTTTCCAGGCCATGGACCAAAATCTCTATGTTTTGTTCCCTGAGCCATTTAGTTATCACCTTTGCTTTATGGCAAGGTGCTCCATCATGCTGGAAAAGGCATTGTTGATCGGCAAACTGCTCTTGGAGGGTTGGGAGAAGTTGCTCTTGGAGGACATTCTGGCACCATTCTTTATTCATGGCTGTGTTTTTAGGCAAGACTGTGAGAGAGTCGATTCCCTTGGCTGAGAAGCAACCCCACACATGAATGGTTTCAGGATGCTTAACAGTTGGCATGAGACAAGACTGGTGGTAGCGCTCACCTTGTCTTCTCCGAATGAGGCGTTTTCCTGATGTCCCAAACAATTGAAAAAGGGATTCATCAGAGAAAATAACTTTACCCCAGTCCTCGGCAGTCCACTGCCTGTACCTTTTGCAGAATATCAGTCTGTCCATGATGTTTTTTCTGGAGAGAAGTGGCTTCTTTGCTGCCCTCCTTGAGACCAGGCCTTGCTCCAAGAGTCTCCGCCTCACAGTGCGTGCAGATGCACTCACACCTGCCTGCTGCCATTCCTGAGCAAGCTCTGCACTGCTGGTAGCCCGATCCCGCAGCTGAAACACTTTTAAGAGACGGTCCTGGTGCTTGCTGGTCTTTCTTGGTCGCCCTGAAGCCTTTTTGGCAACAATGGAACCTCTCTCCTTGAAGTTCTTGATGATGCGATAGATTGTTGACTGAGGTGCAATCTTTCTAGCTGCAATACTCTTCCCTGTTAGGCCATTATTGTGCATTGCAATGATGACTGCACGTGTTTCTTTAGAGATAACCATGGTTAACAGAAGAGAAACAATGATGCCAAGCACCAGCCTCCTTTTAAAGTGTCCAGTGGTGTCATTCTTACTTAATCATGACAGATTGATCTCCAGCCATGTCCTTATCAACACCCACACCTGTGTTAATGGAGCAATCACTGAAAAGAGGTTAGTTGATCCTTTTAAGGCAGGGCTGCAATGATGTTGAAATGTGTTTTGGGGGATAAAGTTCATTTTCTAGCCAAATATTGACTTTGCAAGTAATTGCTGTTAAGCTGATCACTCTTTATAACATTCTGGAGTATATGCAAATTGCCATTAGAAAAAGTGAAGCTGTAGACTTTGTAAAAATTAATATTTGTGTCATTCTCAAAACTTTTGGCCATGACTGTAATAGTTTATATATTTTGATGATCTGTTTAATAATTTCGTTCAGTTGTATTAAGTTCTATGAGCAATAACATTTAATGATAATGTATATATTTTACCCGGAAAATTCTGTGTATTCATTGCATTATTCTTAAATCTTCATAAATAAACTAAATACATATTCTAGAATACCCGATGCGTTAGAATCGGGCGACCATCTAGTAAGAAAATATTTGCTTTGCCTAAATTTATGAAGCCTATAAATATACAAACACTCCAGAAGTTTTTGGACATTGTTGGAAATCACAAGCTGTGCATTCCTTATACTTAAAATCCAACACAAGAAAAACTTGCCTATTCTGATAGCTACTTCCCAATATAATACATCAAAAAAAGAAGAAAAAAGAGCTGTAGTACCATAAAATATAATTTTATTAATGAAACATTAAAAAATTGTTTTACAAAAATATTAAAAATGGAGGAAACCAAATGCAAATAAAGCAATCACTGGAGGAAAAAATTGTACTGACCCACTATAGTTACTAGATGTGCAAAGATGTAATCAATTCATTGCAAAAAATATATTAAATATAAATATATATCATAAGAAGAAGCTTAACGCGAAACGTGCGTCGGGGTGCCACAGCACACTGGAGGTAATTATGGTCTAGTCTTTTGCTCTGTCCCTCTGCATATTTGCACTTTATTAGCAGCACACTTTCTGATGTAGATAGAGGCAAATATGGCCTAGTTTGTTGCTCTGTCCCTCTTTGCATATTAGCATTTCTTTAGCAGCACACTTTCTGATGCAGATATATGTACATTGTATCCTATAGAAAAATTGCTTTGCCCACTTTTTGAGCAGTTCTTGCATTGATTCAATATATTTGATATATTCATGTATGTGTATTTTCAGCCTGGATCTCTCATTTATTGCACTTTATTCATGTAACTCATAAGTAACATTATTATTTTTGAAGCTGGATTCCAGCTCTGTTTTTGCACTATTTGCACTTTATAGTTATGATATATATTTATATTTAATATATTTTTTTGCAATGAATTGATTACATCTTTGAACATCTAGTAACTATAGTGGGTCAGTACAAATTTTTCCTCCAGTGATTGCTTTATTTGAATTTGGTTTCCTCCATTTTTAATATTTTTGTAAAACATTTTTTTAATGTTTCATTAATAAAATTTTATTTTATGGTACTATAGCTCTTTTTTCTTCTTTTTTGATGTATTCCTTATACTTAGCAGCAGTAAACTGAACCCCAAAAACGTTTAAGTTGGCGTTATGGCTGCTCTAACACAAAACAATGTCACACCAGTCCCTGAAAACACAGTGCAATATCAGTGGAATGGTGCCATTGTTGCTGATTTTTGTGTTTGCTGTCTAAATAGGGGAACACAGCATTTAATATGGAATAACAAAGTAGTATAAGGGTACGTTTCCACGTACCATAGGGTGTGCGCTTTGGAAGGAGTGGAAACCCTGCTCCGCCCAAAGCCACGCCCCCTTCTATACGCGCGGTGATTCTGGATGTGTCCATTGAACACATCCAAAATCGCTGCACCATATCCATAGAACTCTGTTATTTACCTTGCTGCGACGGAGGTAAACAGACATGCTGCGGTCTAAAAAGACGTGCCGCATGTCCGGAAACGGAGGGCCGCCGGATGCGTGTTTGCACGCATAGTGGAAATGGGATTTTATAAAATCCCCCCGCTATGCTGGAACATCTGGTTGCTGTGGATTAAACGCTGCGGTAGGACACAGCGTTCAATCCGCAGATAATACTGAAAGTTTCCGCTACATGGAAACATACCCTTATAATTCTACATATACACATACTGCAGACAGTTCATGTGCACACCAAAAGTAAAAGTCTCTTTATAAGGTGACAAGTTTAGTTGGTCTATATTTCCTACATATATATTTAATGGAAATCTGTCAATGAAAACATATTTTGAAGAGACATTCGGGAACTATAGACTGATAAGGAGAGATCAAACTAGTCCAGCGCCGCTTCTGGCCGGCTATTCCCTGTTCCGCTGAGGTTGACTGACAGGTTTCCACCATGTGCGAACACAGGGACTAAACCTTTTCAGCCCAATTCAATTCTCACTGCATTTTGATATGCACATATGGTGTCCTGTCTAAATTTTTTTTTTTTTGGAAATGTCATCATAACCAAAGAGGGCAGACACACAAACTTCATTTGTACCTTTTTGGGATGTAACTATTGCAGTCGCCCACGGGCCCTGAAGTGTTTGGGAACCCCAAAAGGTCCGATACTATTAAAGACCCATGATAGTTAGGAGACCTAGTTAGGATAGTTGGAGGTTGCGCCTTGCGACCCACAAGATTCAAGCTACGCCGCTGCTTATGCCTGTCTGAAAAGACGCACACCGTCGGAAAAAGTACAAGTGGAGTCCATTTGTGTCACTGCACTTTGTGACTGCGTCAGAGGTCATGTCTGAAATCTTTTTTGGGGTATTTGGATGATAGCAGCCGGAGCAAGGGTCAAAATGAAGTGTGAATAGGGCCCATTACAAGAAATCTGCCAACTCTTCCTTTTTTTTCCAGTAGCTTGCCTGACAGGGGAATACATAAAAATCTTGGGACACCATAGTCAAATTCGGGACCTCCATCTATAGGCTCCCGATTGACATGGTAATAACCAATTTGTTTCCTGAAATCCTGTCTGAATCACTTTATTTTCTGGGGATTCAGATCGATCACTAAGGGTAGAGTGCTGACTGGGCTGCAGAAAGCTGGTTTTGAGATTCTGGTGTGTCTGAGGTGTTGTGTAAAATGGCAGAACTAAGGTAAAGTGGTGTCTGCCATCACTGTTCGCCTTTCACTATGAAGCGCTTTAATCTTTGTGCACTTTCCTGAAAAGGCATGGTCATATCATTCACTAAGGATGCTGTATATGCGGATAAAATATATCCGTTTTTTTTATTATTATTTGTAACAGACAACTCTGTTTCCAATACAAACTACTTCCACTCCAACCTGTTATAAAGCTTCATCAGCAATACCAAAAGGTCAAAAGACCTGTATGTAACAGCTGAAAAGAGAAAACAAGTATTTCCACTCTGACAGGACGCCATCTTGTGAGCTACACTACAACACAGACGGCAGCACGTGACCTCCCCTCATCGCAGCAGCTGTTTCCTGCCTTGTGAGAAGAAGCAGCAGCATCACGTGACCTGCCCTGCGGCGCGTCCTCGGATTCCTCCCTTGTGAGAAGCAGCAGCGTCACGTGACCTGCTCTGTGGCGCGACCTCGGCTTTCCGCCTTGTGAAGGAGGGAGAAGCTGCCACGTGACTTAACCCGTCTTCGCTGAAAACGACGCTCCCCTCACACACAGCCTCTTTCCGCCGCCATTTTGTATCCAGTTAAGTAGAGTGTAACCTGCGCCATCGCCGTGCATAGGAGCTCCCTTGCTGAGGTTCTATATGCTAGGTAGAGTCAGCTGTCTTTCTGAGGTGGACAGATCATTTTACATTGAATAGACTAGACATAAAAGTAATTTTCAAAGTGTTTTTTTTTCTTCACAAGGAATAATTGACATTGTTATTACCATAAATACAAACATGAGGAAAAATATAAAGGGTCGCCTTTGCATCTGCGGAAGGACGAACTTGTGGGACCCAGTTGAAGGACCCAATTGTAGCACTGAAGTGTTGCTGTGCGCACCTGCTGCCATATTTTTTGATTCGCTTGTGAACGATGTATGTCAATTGCAAAAATCCTAACCAGTTAGCGCTCTCTTACTGTCTTCCCTGCCGGGCGATTTTTCTTTCTTGCACTTTTGTTTTTTGTGCCCTGTTTTCCCAAGTGCAGCCATTTTTTTTGTTTTCATCCTTATAGCTCTTTTTTTCCAGGACGTTGAATGATGACATTAATTTTACAATATAATGTACTGAGAAATGGGAAGAAAATTAGACTTGTGGTGTAATTGTAAAAAAATATCACAATACTGCAGGTTTTTTTTTTAACCCGCTCATTGCCTGGGAATCTGATTATCCAGAACGTTATGATTACGGCAATACCTAATTTATACATTTTTAATATTTTGCAATGATTAAAATAAATTTTTGTAAAAAATATATACAATTTTAGTTTTGTGTCACCATTTTCCGAGAGCCATACATTTTTTATTTTTCTGTCGATGGAGCTTTTTTTGTTTTTATTTTTTTTATTAAAATTAACTTTTTTGTTAGTACCCCTAATAAAAAAAAAGTATATACCGGTAATACAAGTATTTGCTTGTACCATGTACCACACAATTTCAGTAAATTAGGCAAAATAACAATCTCCAAGATGGCGGCGAGCTGCCATGGTGACACATAAGCCTTGGAGATTATACATACATGCTGCAGAAAATCTGAAATAATTCTGCAATCGGTGCATTTAGCCAAAACACACCTTCCTACAGGAACGTTTTTAATGTGGAGGTTCTGCAGTGATATTGGACATTGTTGCAAAGAAAGCAATATTTCACCCCTTGATTCTCACCCACATCCAAGATCTCAAACCCACAGCTCTTTTTTGTGTTGTGATAAATTTTTATGAAATTTTGTTAAAATCTTGTGCATTTTAAAATGCGTTGGATTTCCTGCAGATACGCTGCATTTTCGTTGGGTGAGAACATTGCCGATTTTCTCAACTGTTTCATCTGAAACAATGATATTGAAATGAAGAATTGATTTTTCCCTCAGAGAACTTTTCACAACAAATCCTAGAAGGGTGAAACGTAACAAAAATAGGCCCAGCGGGTCAATTTGAGCTTGAAATAAAATTTTGCAGCACAGTAATGAGATTCGTTGTAATTGGGGTTCGTTGTAATTGAGGTTTGTTGTGGATGAGGTTTGTTGTGGATTTTCCATCTGTAAATGTACATGAATGAAACGCGCGTGCACCTGGCTCATCGACACTTACACTTACATCATTGGTAAGCACTCAAGCATTTAAAAGGCATGGTTTTTCCTCTCTCCAAGTGTTTTGTCACTTTGACTGCCTTGGTTTTTTTTTTTCCTTATGATAGGTGGTTTTACTATGTGCTTTGATGGCAGCACACTGATTTTAGATATATCTATATGATTACATGTGACTGATTCAAATGCAGTAATTGATGCCTTTTTCCTACTACCATGATGATCAGTACTTTGGTTTCTATATGCCTTCGACCCATGTGTTTATACCAGGGTCATATGTCCTTTTTGTCTGCTTCTTTTGAACTATATGTGTATTACTACTTGTATCTTAACCCCTTCATGACCCAGCCTATTTTGACCTTAAAGACCTTGCCATTTTTTGCAATTCTGACCAGTGTCCCCCTGTAATAACTCAGGAACGCTTCAACGGATCCTAGCGATTCTGAGATTGTTTTTTCGTGACATATTGGGCATCATGTTAGTGGTAAATTTAGGTCGATAATTTTTGCGTTTATTTGTGAAAAAAATGGAAATTTGGCGAAAATTTTGAAAATTTTGTAATTTTTATTCTGTTAAACCAGAGAGTTATGTGACACAAAATAGTTAATAAATAACATTTCCCACATGTCTACTTTACATCAGCACAATTTTGGGAACATTTTTTTTTGTTAGGAAGTTATAAGGGTTAAAAGTTGACCAGCGATTTCTCATTTTTACAGCAAAATTTACAAAACCATTTTTTTAGGGACCACCTCACATTTGAAGTCACTTTGAGGGGTCTATATGGCAGAAAATACCTAAAAGTGACACCTTTATAAAAACTGCACCCCTCAAGCTACTCAAAACTACATTCAAGAAGATTATTAACCCTTCAGGTGCTTCACAGGAACTAAAGCAACGTGGAAGGAAAAAATTGACATTTTAATTTTTCCAACAAAAATTTTATTTTAGCATCAATTTTTTCATTTTTACATGGGCAACAGGATAAAATGGATCCAAAAATTTGTTGGGCAATTTCTCCTGAGTACACAGATACCTCATATGTGGTCATAAACCACTGTACGGGCGCACGGCAGGGCTCAGAAGGGAAGGAGCGCCATTTGACTTTTTGAATGGAAAATATGCTGGAATATTTAGCGGTTGCCATGTTGCATTTGGAGAGTCCCTGTGTGCCTAAACATTGGAGCTCCCCCACAAGTGACCCCATTTTGGAAACTAGACCCCCTAAGGAACTTATCTAGATGCATAGTGATCACTTTGAACCCCCAGGTGCTTCACAAATTGATATGTAAATAAAAGGAAGTACTTTTTTTCACAAAAATTTTCTTTTAGCCTCAGTTTTTACATTTTCACATGGGCAACAGTATAAATTTTATCCTAAAATTTGTTGGCCAATTTCTCCTGAGTACTCAGATACCTCATATGTTGTGTAACGTTTCACTCACTCGGCTGCTTCAGAGATAATTCAGGAGACACTTTCTTATGCAAAAAGTCTTTAGGTTTATTGCATCATAAACCATATGGTAACATACAATACACTCTTCAATGCTTCAGCTCCTGCCTGGAGCCTCGCTCTTCAGTCACAGAGACCTCCCGTTACCCTCTAACCGGATGTCCGTTCTAGAGGTCTTAACTACCACATCGTCATGGGTTCTGTTGTCATACATTTCAGAGGACATCATGTCAGTCAGTTGGGCAGACGCAACCTTTCCTCCTGTGTCACCGTCTGACTCGTCAGTTTTGGGAGGTATTACTGTCCCAATGTCTGCCACCCCAACAGTAGAGAGGCCTCCCTCCTGCTGTAAAGGAACTCCCCTGTCCCACAAGCCAGAGAACAGTTTAGAGTCCCGCCCTATAACCACTGGACACGACAAATTAGGGATTATAGCGACATCCTGTCCTGCAATGTCCCAGCCTGTCTCAAAGATTACCCTGGCCACTGAATAATCCTTTGTGTCCCCATGGATACAGGTGACCCCGACCTTTCTTCCAGGTATTTGAAACCTGTCAGGTGCAACCCTCACTAGAGTCACTGGACTCCCCGAGTCGACCAGACCCACCACCTCTTCATGGTGTATCTGCAGGGTACACCCCCGTAGTAGTGTGCCAGGCGGATAGTTCCTAAGACAGACTGGACACATATAACATATTTGCCCCTGGCAACAGTTTGTCTGGACCTCCCCTTTAACATTGGGATCCTCCACCCCCTTTATGCCAACCGCCCCCTTTTGGGACTCCACCCCCTTTTGGGCCATCATCCCCTTTTGGGTTGCCACCCCCTTTTGGGATTCCGCCCCCTTTTGGGCCATCACCCCTCCTTGGGTTATACACCGTGGACTCCCCCACGGCTCTACCAGACCCCAGTTCGCACAGAACCTTATGTCTCTCGGGGCTGGTACCGTCACTTTAAGAGGTCACCCACTCTGGACCTGATGTCCTTATGGTACCTCACCAGCTCCTGCTGGTACTGCCACCACCCGCCAGCACCTCCGGCTACCGCGCACAAGCCGCTGCTGCCACTGCAGCTCTTGCTGCTGCAGAACCTCTTGCTGCAAGTCACTGTAGCTCCTGCTACCACAAGTTTCTGCACGCTGCGCTGTCTTGCCGCTTGTCACCTTCGTGACCCCACAAGTCACAGCCAGCCGCTTGTCACCTTCGTGGACTCCGATGAGCCACAGCACACACCTCACACGTGTTCCAGAAAAAAAAAACACCAAAAAAAAACAGTTTCTCACTAATTCTTCTCACTGATCCCGACCAGCCTAGCACGGTTGTCAAGACCGTCCCCTGTTGGCGTCAGCCACACAGGTTCCTGGAGACCTCAGCCTCAGAGGTACCCAGCAAACACAAAAATACAGTCTTTCTCACTGACCCGTCAGCACACCACAGACTCCTGTCTGTCACTCTTGGCCACAGAGATTTCCGGACACCTCCTCTCTCAGAGAGGCATCCCACAAAGGAAAAAACAGTCTCACTGACCCGTCAGTACACCACAGACTCCTGTCTGTTACCTGTTGGCCACGCAGGTTTCCGGACACCTCCTCTGAGGTATCCTCTCCGCATGCTTTTTGCTTACTTCTCAATGACCCCGGTCACATAACACAGACTCCTGTCTGTCACCACTGCTTAACAGTTTCTTCAGATACCTCTTATCTTCAGAGGCACCACATATAAACATCAATGCACAGTTTATTCGTGACCACTGGTCACACTCACGGTTTTCACAGACCGTCCGTTCCTCCTCTGGTTCCTGATTCCCAGTCCTGGAACATGTGCTCCTTGGTCGCTGCCAGCATTCCATCCACCAATGGTAAGGTTTCACTCACTCGGCTGCTTCAGAGATAATTCAGGAGACATTTTCTTATGCAAAAAGTCTTTAGATTTATTGCATCATAAACCATATGGTAACATACAATACACTCTTCAATGCTTCAGCTCCTGCCTGGAGCCTCGCTCTTCAGTCACAGAGACCTCTCTGTAATGTCCTGCCTTGGACACATGGAAGCCTGTCCACACTGGCAGACTCCCACACACTTTCTCACAGGTGCAAAACACACTCCATTACATAGGTGTAACTCCACCCACAGGTGAGGTCAGGAATCACATGGTTCTGTCACATGGTCATGACCTCACCACAGGTCCTTTAGTTACACCATTACATACAGGTTTTATCCCAGGTATTTAGACACAAGCCCCTTGGGTGGGTTTGTAGGTGACTGGACCCGCCCAGCTCTCCTAGTCACCTGGAAGCCTCCCAATATATAGTACAACTCTCAGCCGTAGATCTGCTGAACAAAACATGCTCAGGCTTCCATCACAGGGCCACCCACCTCTGTGATACATAACGTCCATCCATCACATGCCTCCATGCATATCCCGAGGGCCATACACAGTGCCCCCTAGCTGCATCAGGGGTCATTACACCACAGTGGTCATAAACCACTGTTTGGGCGCACGGCAGGGCTCAGAAGGGAAGGAGCGCCATTTGACTTTTTGAATGGAAAATATGCTGGAATATTTAGCGGTTGCCATGTGGCATTTGGAGAGTCCCTGTGTGCCTAAACATTGGAGGTCCCCCACAAGTGACCCCATTTTGGAAACTAGACCCCCTAAGGAACTTATCTAGATGCATAGTGAGCACTTTGAACCCCCAGGTGCTTCACAAATTGATCCGTAAAAAAAAGAAAGTACTTTTTTTTCACAAAAATTTTCTTTTAGCTTCAGTTTTTTTCATTTTCACATGGGCAACAGTATAAATTGGATCCTAAAATTTGTTGGGCAATTTCTCCTGAGTACACAGATACCTCATATGTGGTCATAAACCTCTGTTTGGGCACACGGCAGGGCTCAGAAGGGAAGGAGCGCCATTTGACTTTTTGAATGGAAAATATGCTGGAATATTTAGCGGTTGCCATGTCGCATTTGGAGAGTTCCTGTGTGCCTAAACATTGGAGCTCCCCCACAAGTGACCCCATTTTGGAAACTAGACGCCCTAAGGAACTTATCTAGATGCATAGTGAGCACTTTGAACCCCCAGGTGCTTCACAGAAGTTTATAACGCAGAGCCGTGAAAATAAAAAATCATTTTTTTTTTTTCAAAAAATGATTTTTTAGCCCACTATTTTTTATTTTCACAATGGTTACAGGAGAAATTGGACCCCAAAAGTTGTTGTCCAGTTTGTCCTGAGTATGCTAGTACCCCATATGTGGGGGGGAACCACTGTTTGGGCACACGTCAGGGCTCGGAAGGGATGTAGTGACGCTTTGAAATGCCGACTTGATGGAATGGTCTGCGGGCATCTTGTTACGTTTGCAGAGCCCCTGATGTGCCTAAACAGTAGAAACTCCCCACAAGTGACCCCATTTTGGAAACTAGACCCCGCAAAGAACTTATCTAGATGTGTGGTGAGCACTTTGAACCCCCAAGTGCTACACAGAAGTTTATAACGCCCGGGCATGAAAATAAAAAAATCATATTTTTTCCACAATCAGGATCTTTTAGTCCCCAATTTTTTTATTTTCCCAAGGGTAAGATGAGAAATTAGACCCCAAAAGTTGTTGTCCAATTTGTCTTGAGTATGCTGATATCCCATATGTGGAGAAAACTACTGTATGGGCACACATCGGGGCTCGGATGGGAAGTAGTGACGTTTTGAAATGCCCACTTGATGGAATGGTCTTCGGGCGTCATGTTACGTTTGCAGAGTCCCTGATGTGCCTAAACAGTAGAAACTCCCCATAAGTGACCCCATTTTGGAAACTAGATCCCCCAAGGAGCTCCTATAGATGTGTGGTAAGCACTTTGAATCTCCAAGTCCTTCACAGAAGTTTATAATGCAGAGCCGTGAAAATATAAAATCATTTTTTTTCCACAAAAATAATTTTTTAGTCCCCAATTTTTTTTCCCAATGTTAACAGGAGAAATTAGAACCGCCAAAGTTGTTGTGCAATTTTCCCGAGTACGCTGATACCCCATATGTGGGGATAAACCACTGTTTGGGCATAAGTCGGGGCTTGGAATAAAGGGAGCACTGTTTGACTTTTTGAACACAAAATTTGCAGGAATCAATGGTGGCGCCATGTCGCGTATGGAGACCCCCTGATGTGCCTAAATAGTGGAAACCCCTCAATTCTAACTCCAACCCTAACCCCAACACACCCCTAACCCCTACACACACCTAACCCTAATACAAACCCTAACCATAACCCTAACCCCAACACACCCCTAACCCTAATCCCAACTCTAACCATAAACCTAACCACAAGCCTAACCCTAATTCCAACCCTAACCCAAATTCCAACCCTAACCCAAATTCCAACCCTAACCCTAATTCTTACCTTAACCCTAATTCTAACCCTAATGCTAACCCTAACCCTAGTTGTAACCCTAAGGCTGGGTTCATATTGCGTTTTACCAGCCCGTTCAACATGTAGCGTTGACCGGCTGGTAACGGTATAGCATAACACGATCGCGTTGTGCTATACCCGCTAGCGCAGATGAATCAGCAGATGATTCATCTGTGCTAGCGGTGACGGAGCCCAGACACTGCAGCCCGTGTCCGAGGCTCCGTCACTGAATGACGGCACGTCGCGAACGCATGCCGCTTTACGGCATGCGTTGCGATGTGCACACAAATGGGGTGAATGGCAGCGTTAACGGACTGCGTTACACCGCGGTGAAACGCAGTCC